>CP139509.1:167823895-168423895 GCA_021014915.2 Artemisia tridentata subsp. tridentata
TTTCAACCTCTTTCATTTTCAGCATATCATCAATTCGATCAAAGTTTAAATTTAGTATATGATACGACGTCGTTTGATACACCCACGTCAACGATGGGTTTGGTCGAGTAAATCACAACGAGATCTTAAAATTTTTAGTCGAGTAAATCACAACGATCTGCTGGTGGTAATGGAGATGGAGATGGAGTATCGGCCGGATCTGGTGGTGGAAGGTGGTGGTCAATAGATCTGGTGATGGTGGTGGAAGGTGGTGGTCAACAGGTCTACTGGTGGTGAAGAACAATGGTTGTGTTGTGGTGGTGGTGGAAGGTGGCTGGTCGTGGTGGTGGAAGGTGGTGGCGCCTGATTTTTAAGAGAGAAAGGGTGGTGTGTGAGGGAGTGAAATGACAGATAATTCTTTTATTTAAAAGAGATGGTATTTTGGTCAGCCAAAGAGGGAAAAGGGAGATATAAGCGTTGTTATGACGTCACATGTGGGCCCCATAAGCACAGCCGGTCATATTACCTAACATTACAGGTTGCACAAAGTTTGGTTACCTAACATAGTATTTTTGAGAGTAAAATACCTAACATAGGAAATTTTGGAAAGTTCGTTACCTATATGTAGAATTAACCCTTAATGCTAATATTAAAGATGCTCTAAAAGTTCGAGCTCGGATTACCTCGAGTCTTGTTTGTGAAATTTGGAGTTTAGCTCAGATTTGAACTCGTTTATTTTACTGAATTCAAAACTTAACTTGAACTTGTTAACCTTAATCATTAGTTAGTTCTATTGATTCGAACTCAAGACACATGTAACCTTCTCTGTTGGTAAGATACTAGCTAAAGCACAAACTAAGAGGTAGATGCCAACTTGTCAAGCTATGCAAAACAAAATAAGTCTAAAATGGACTATAAGGTGGAGTTTGATCGGGTGTAAGTGTAACAATGGTGTAACACACGTGGTGACATATAATCATGCAAAATACGCGAAAAAAGAACTAAAAAAACGATACACAATCACGCGTGGTTCTTGTTGCATGGTAGTGAAAAATGACGCGGAAATTTTTTGCAAAAACTAAATCATTGGTGCAAACCACTAATTGGAACAAAAATTTTGCGTGTGTGACGGTATTGTGGGATATTTATGTGTTAAGTGAGAGGTATATACGTGCTTAAGTAAGATATAGGTAAATGATATGGAAAGTGATGACTATTACGAGGGTAAGTGTGGTGGGAACTGGGAAGGTGGCGAGAAAGAAGGACGATATGGCGCTAACTTAAAATTTTTACCACCTCCTTCATTACAGACAGTATATACGTGTTTGTTTATTTTCTTTGTCACTTATTCTTTTATTAAGAACATCTTAGTGGTACCATCTCTAATATTACTCTCACATGAGAATATTTAACCGTAAAATTATGAATAAATCTTGTTCGTTAGTTGTTGATACAAAAGTTGGGCGTTCCTTATTTGGATTCCTGTTCCCGTATCAATTGGATCTTAATGCTTGAGACCTGCGCACTAAGAGAACAAAAAACACCGTTAGGCTTATCGTGGGATTGTCTCCCACGATTATCCTCCGGCGTGAGAGTAAGTAATCGGTTTTAGGGTTTAGTGAAGAGTTAGGGTTATATTATCATACCTTTAATGAGAGCCAAGATGCCCTATATATACACACGAAATCCTTGTTGGTTTCGTGTTCCTTACCCTTCGGCGTATCCCGCCTTATTTGGTCTATTGATACTTATCCCATAAATAAGAGATTCTACATCAATGCCAATAATAGATTTTGGGTTTGGGCCACTGTAAGCCCAAATCCTTATCATGACAGCCCACGCGTGATGGGCTTGAGTATTGGTCGGGTTCGTAACCCGAATGCGAACTATACGTCATCATGTCCCCCCAGTCTAGTATGCGCAGTGTACCTACTGCGGATGCTAGACTAACAACTGTAGCAAAAAGTATTCCGGAATGCGTAGCGTAGAAGTTTCAAGTGTTTCCCGCCTAAAAAGCAATACGATGAATCTAGTCCAAGTACATCCGAATATCCCTCGTAAATTGTGAGGGGTGGGTGAAAAAGTGCTTCACCTTTTGGCCTCCCAGCCACACGATTAGAGCAAGTGGGTGACACATGTCAATCATCCATGATAGCATGTAACCTTATATAAAGTGTCATCTCCATTTCACTGTGCTTATCACAGTAAAAACGTCCATTCCCGCCATTGTTAAAAACTCTAAACAGCGAACAAGAAATCAATAACTCTTAAGGTAATAGTGCGTGCGTTGCAGAATCCATTAAATTCTAACCATGGTTCTTCAATTATCCGACTTTACATCTGATATATCCGAGGACGAACTTCGTCAGTTCACCTCGGATTATTATATCCCGGTCGCGTTGCACCCGGTGGTTCCGGTGGCGACTGCGTCCATAGCGAATTTCCCTGAAGGGAAAGTAGGGGTATACACACGCTTCTTCGAATTCGCTAACCAACGTGTGCCCATTTCTCTTTTCTTGTGCGATGTTTTAAACCATTATCGCCTCCATATTTCCCAACTGCACTGTATAGGTGCAGCAAAAATAACAAATCTTGAAGTAAATTGTCGCTTGTTGGCGATTGACCCACAATCCATCTATTCCGCGCGTTTTATCACACGTCGTGGTCAAACGGGTGGGTGTCCTTTTCCAAGCGCGCAGGGCGGCTGCAGTGCTATACGGAAAAGTTAGACGCACTTAGGAATTGGAGGGAGAAGTTCTTTTGGGTTGATGATGCATTTTTTCCATGGATTTTTGAATTCTATACCCAAGAGTCATTACCGAAGGATGAGCGCCCCCTCCCCGGAACGTATAGCGCAGATGATGCGGAAACGATTAATGCCAATCGCCTCCCTATCAACGCTTATCCAGAAGAGTTTTTAGTACATATGGGAATTAGTCGCAACTACTTTGGAGGTCCTGACGAGGTGCCAACCTTTTTGGATGAGAATCACCGGGGTGGGTGCTTGTCCTTTCTTCTCCTTCGCTCAGTAGTGTAAGCGCTCTTCACTATTATAGCTTTTGTAACCATCTTTGTTTGTTTGTTGTTTGTTGCGCAGAGATGGATCTATTCAGTGTGGTGCGCTTGGCGAGGCCCAAACAGGTGACCGTAGGAGTGCGCCCTTTGAGAGAAGGTGAGGAGCCAATTTTGGAGGCTACCATGGGGCGCACTATGGAGATAGTATAGGAGGAACCAGAGGATACACCCCCAGTTGTTTTAGAGGCGACTCCCCTTTGCAGTTTTCCAACTCCTGGGGTACAAGTTCCTGTGGAAGAACCATCGCGCACAGACTCGTCAGTGAGTATGGGGATTGACATGTCTGAAGGTGGGCCCGATGAGGCTGGCCAAGGGATAAAGCGCAAGAAAGCTTCTGGCAATGATGGCGCGGGTACATCTAAGAGGAGGCGCCATGTTATCTCTGTTGGGCAATCATCAGAAGAGGATGCGTCGCCACCTAAAACTCCTCCCACCAAGTAAGTAATGAGACTTGTATCTTTAGATCTTCAATTCTTTATTCCGCGATGATACTTTAAAGTAGCTCTGTTATTTGCGTGCAGTGTTGAAGCTGTTGAGGGTGATGCTGCGCGCCTTGGGGATTCGCCACCCAAGGCGAGTCCCTCTCATACTGATGATCTTGCGCAGAAGAGCCAAGAGACTGAGCCGAAGGCGTTTGAGGATGTGCCAACGGACCAACTGATAGAGGAGCTAGGTTTGGCTGCTGCGCACCAGGCCTCCTTAGTTGCACAGCTACGATCAAGGTATGCTGGTGAAGGTAGCCGCTATGTACAGAAAGATGAGGAGATTGCGCTTCTGAAGGCGCAGTTGGCTGATGCTCAGGCTGAGGTAAGGGGAACAGATGCGTATGCCCAGAAGCTTGCGGAAGAGAAGATGTCATTACTTGCTCAAGTGGGCCAAGAGCGTGCTGAATTCACGAAGTACAAGGCCACTTGTCTTTGGGTTATGAAGTACATGGAGCTTAAGAAGGCCGCTCACTTCTCTAGATTGGATGACTTTCGTAAAGCTGTGGAGGGGTCGTTGGAGAAGCAAGAAAGTAAGCTGCGCAAGCTCAGTATTGAGTATGATGAAGAGCTATACCCACACCTGGTATCTTCGATTGCTGAGCGCAGGTGGCTCATCAGCCATGGGTTGCGCCTTGCTGCTTTGAGTACGCTGGAGTCTCAAGAAGTGAGGGAGGCATTTGGGGATGTAGTTGAGTGCGCGTTGGCACGTGGCAAGGCGCAGGCTATAGAGGAGCTTTCTGAGAGCAAGTTGTTGACAGTGCCTGCCGCACAAGTACCAGGTTATAATGCTGATGCCTATGATGAGCTTGTCGCTGCAATGGAGAAGATGAAGCTGTTAGATCTTCCTCACATTGCTCAACTGGAGCGCGATCAGGATTACCCCATAGGTGTGATTATGGAGGGGTTAACCTTGGCTAGGCACGCAGCAGAGGACGCAGAGGCACAAACTGATTATTTTCTTAAGCCCGATGTGTCGCAGCTGCAGGTACCTATCTTTGCTCGTCCTCGAAACATCTTGAGTCCTTTTTCCCTCGAGAAGGAAATTCCATTGGAGGAATCCTTAGAGGCTTATGCCATGAGGCTTGCGAAGAAGCAGGGTGTGAAAGGGAAGGCCATCCTTTGTGGCATTGGCGCTGCACATATTCCAAGATCTGATGGAGTGCCTGTTAGCGTACCGACAGTGTCGCCCAAGGATGGTGATCTCCTGAAGAAGCTTGAGGAGGCTGGGAGTGCTGCGTATCATGTTAGTAGTTTAGAGCTGAGACACACCCATAGCCTTTAGATTGTGTTGATTTGGTGATTTTTTTGTAATAGGTTAACATTTTGTTGCACGTGTGCATGTTAAATCTATACCTTGTATGAACTCGTAGTCCAGAATGAAATGATATTTTGAAGGTGCGATTGTACGCATATTGTATGTGATTGTGGTTATAATCTTTGTACTTAGTTATCTGTCTTTGCGTACAAGACGTCTATGTTATGTCTAAGAATCAAACCGTACTTAAAAAAGATTACAAGAATCTATAATCACTTATAACATAATCGTGTATGAAATTCATGGCTTAATGTCAAGCGCGAATATATATGAAATTCACAAGTGTATGCGAATACCATATCAAGGGGTTAAGGGTCTTAACTCCAAATTTGTTAAACGCGCACAGTGTGCATTGTTGTGTATCCGTCGTGGGATGCACAATGAACTTACTCCAACGTCTTGAGAGTAAGGTGTTTAACAAGGATGCGTGATCCAATGTTGATGGGTTTGCAACCCTCTTACTCAACGAGTTATTTAGTAGGTTTACTCATCCTTTACCATCGTGGGTTTTAATAAGTGCATGCACGCCATGTAGGCAAAAGGTAATATAATAACAATATTGAGACATAAATAATATGTAAACAACAAAGTAAAGTGTGTCGCGGAGTTAGCTAGAAACCGCGACATTTAATTAATACTTGTAAGTTTTTGGAAAAAGAAAGACATTTGCCTAGATGAAACAAAAATGTAAATACACGGATATTTATTGAGCACTTACTAAAGTGCGGAAGTGTCCGTGTGTTGGGTCATAACCTTTCCTAGAGATAGCATCTCTTTAGATTGCAAATATTCCATGTGCGTTGTAGCTCACGGCCATCCATGTCACGCAGTTTGTACGCGCCTTTTCCTAGTGCTTCAACGACCTCATAGGGTCCTTCCCACTTTGGTCCAAGTTTACCAGTATCTTCTGCGTGGCTTGCATCATTAGCGCGATATACAAAGTCGCCTGGTCTAAATGAGGTGCTTCGAACTTTAGCATCGTAGTATCCCTTCATTTTTGACTTGGCTTTTGCCTCACGTATAGCTGCGCGTTCACGCCTTTCTTCCAATAGGTCCAAGTCTATACGTCGTTCGTCGTCATTAGTTGCGACATTAACTTCCGCGGTATGAATAGTTGGCATCCCAATTTCAGCTGGTATGACAGCTTCTGTCCCATAGACAAGAGAAAAGGGAGTGTCTCCATTGCTAACTTTGATTGTCGTGCGGTGCGCCCATAAAACATGCGACAATTCATCCACCCATCTTCCTTTGTGTTTGTCCAGGCGCGCTTTAATTCCTTCTCCTAGACTACGATTTGCGCGCTCAACTAAACCATTGGTTTATGGGTGTTTAACTGACGCGAAGTGTTGTGTGATATTTAGTTCTGCGCACCAGTCTTTGAACGGGTTATCGCGGAATTGTTTTCCGTTGTCTGAAACGATTTCCCCAGGTAATCCAAAGTGGCATACAATATTTTCCCAAACAAATCGTTTTACTTGATTACCTGTGATTGTCGCCACTGCTTTTGCCTCAATCCACTTAGTGAAGTAGTCTATTGCCACAATAAGAAATTTCAGTCCCCCCGCTGCAACAGGGAAGGGACCCGCAATGTCGATACCCACTTATAGAATGGCCATGGAGAAGTGATAGGCGTTAGCTCTTGTTGTGGTCTGCGCAGGATGGGTCTATGAACTTGGCAGTCGCTACATTTCTTTATCACATCACGCGCATCACGATGCATAGTGGGCCAGTAGTATCTTGACCGCAAGGCTCGTGCTACAACGGACCGTGGTCCTAAATGCATGCTGCATGAACCGGCGTGGATCTCTCGGAGTACGTAATCTGCCTGAAGAGGTCCAACGCACCGAAGCCATGGTTGTAGAAACGAGCGCCGATATAGGATACCATCTCGAAGTTCGAACCTCTACGCTGTGCGCCATATCTGTCGAGCATCCTTCTGCTCATGGGGCAATATGCCTTTGCTTATAAATTCGACAATAGGGGTCATCCACGTAGGATTCTCCTCCTCTATTACCGTGGATATCTCCATCTCCGAGATGGATTTATTTTTTAGGATTTCCACCAACACTTGTTTTGACAGGTGCGCAAAGCTTGTAGATGCGATCTTGCTTAGCGCATCCGCTTTTTTGTTTTCACCTCTAGGAACTTGTTTAATGGTAAACCTGTCAAAACCTTGGATTAGTGACTTGGTCTTGTCGAGGTATTGAACCATGTTATCCTCTTTAGCCACATATTCGCCCAACACATGGTTGGCTACTAATCGGGAGTCCACATTTGCTTCTAGGTTACGTACACCCATTCGAGTTGCAATGCGTAATCCAGCGATTAGGGCTTCATACTCTGCCTCGTTATTCGTAGCTGTGAATTCAAAGCGCAGTGCGTAAGTGAATTCCATTCTTTCTGGATTGGTGAGGATAAGGCCTGCGCCCGACCCATCCACGCATGAAGATCCATCCGTGAACAGGACCCATGGCTCTTGTAGTTCTACCTCGCTCAGTGGAGGTGCAGCATCGGTGTCTGGTTTTTCGATGATGAAGTCTGCTAGTATTTGCCCCTTAACCGCAGTGCGTGGTCTATAAGAGATGTTATACTCGCCTAGCAATACACTCCACTTTTGTAATCGCCCCGACGCGTCGGGTTTGGAGATAACTTGCTTGATTGGTTGGTCCGTGATCACCGCTATTGGGTGTGCTTGAAAGTATCTGCGCAATCTTTTGGCGGCGAATACTAATGCCAAGACCAACTTTTCCATTGGGCTATAGTTGATCTCTGTCTTCTTGAGCGCTTTACTTACAAAGTATACCGGTGTTTGTACGGAATTCCTATCTGTCAGTAGCCCCGCGCTGACTGCTCTATGAGTCGCAGACAAATACACAATTAACTCCTCCCCTGGTCGGGGTGCGACTAGCTTGGGAAGCGCTGCTATATGTTGCTTAAGCTATGTGAAAGCTTCTTCCGCTTCTGTAGTCCAACAAAAGTCTCCCTTTTTTGTACACTTCTTGAGTGTTTTAAAGAGGGGGAGTGACTTATCTGCTGATTTAGACAGGAATCTGTTTAACCCAGCTAGTTTTCCATTCAGAGACTGGACTTCTTTCAACGTGCGTGGTGAAGGGAGTTGGATGACAGCCTCTATTTTCTCTGGGCATGGTTTAATGCCATCAGGTTCGATCAAGTATCCTAGGAACATGCCTTTTGTAGCGCCAAAAGTGCATTTCTTAGGATTTAGCTTCATGTTGATCTTTCGTAGTGTTATAAATGTTTCTTCAATGTCGCGGACCAATTCGCCTTCGGTATGGCTTTTTATGACAAGGTCGTCAACATAGACCTCTAGATTGCGGCCCACTTGCTTTTCAAATGCATTATCTACCAATCGCTGGTAGGTGGCGCCCGCATTCTTTAGGCCAAAAGGCATCTTTGTATAACAATAGACACCTTGGCTTGTGTGGAAGGCTGTTTTTTCCTCGTCCTCTTTAGCCATTTGGATTTGGTGGTACCCTTTGTATGCGTCTAAAAAACATTTAAAGGGGTATCCGCATAAAGATTCTACCTTCCAGTCTATCTCTGGTAGTGGGTAGCAGTCTTGTGGACAGGCTTTGTTGAGATCGGTGAAATCTACGCACATCCGCCAACTACCATCACTCTTCTTGACCATCACTGGATTGGAGAGCCAGTCATGGTAATAGACCTCTCGCATGATACCTGCGTCAACAAGTTTGTGTACTTCCTCTAGAATGGCTTTTGCGCGCTCTGGGGCCTGGACGCGCTTTTTCTGCCGTACTGGGGAGTATCCTTGTCGGATTTTCAACTTGTGTTCTGCAATCGAGCGTGGCACACCAGTCATGTGCTTTGGTTCCCATGCGAAGATATCCAGATTCTTTTGCAAGAGTGCGCACACGGCAGCTCTGCCTTTATCAGACAGCGATCCCCCGATCGATACTTCTTGTTCCGGGTAATCAGGATGAATTGCGACCTTCAGATTTGGTACTTTAGCTGCGCTCTGTTCTGGGGTGTGCGTCGTCTCACATGTAATCGTGTTACACTCTCTTGGTGGCGCAGCGTTATTGTAGATGGTGACAATGCCGCCTTCTACCGGGAATTTGAGCATCCCATGTGCTGTGGACGGTACTGCGCGTATTGCCGAAATTCCTGGTCTTCCGATAATGCCATTGTATGGCGAAGGAGATCTGATCACCATAAAATTCATCCAGGCTATCGTGGAGTGTTCCTTATTGCCAACAATTACTAGTAGTCGTAGTTGCCCCATGGGCCATATCTTTTCTCCTGTGAAGCCAGTCAACGACGTCGTGGCTGGGCTTAACTGTCCTTGTATCTCAGGTCGCAATCTCTTGAAACAATGCTCATACATTATGTCTGCTGATGCCCCTCCATCAACATACATGCGGTGGATATCGTGACCCCCCGCATTTATCTCGATGGTGAGTGGTTCCGCCACTGCGTTGTCCGCAGCCAAGGTGGGAAAAGAGGTTTCGCTTCCATGAGAAAATTTCTGGCTGACCTTTTGCCTAGTCTTTCGCTGCCATGATTGTATCATGTAGATTGTGTCAGCCTTGTCCTTAGGTGCTTCTTTCTTGCCCCCAGTTTTCTGTTTGTCTTTCCCATCCTTAATGTTCTTAACTAGATGGTCCAATCTGCCTTCTTTTACGAGCTTCTCAATTAATTGGCGCAATTGGACACACTCATTGGTTGTGTGGCCCTTCTGTCCATGATACTCGCAGTATCCGTTCCCTACTCGCCGATCTTCTGGGGTGCGCATCGGTGGGGGTCTCGGAAAGTTCGCGCCTTTCGTCGCAAATATCTCCTTTGGAGTCTTCGTTAGTGGGGTATACTTGTCATTCTCTCGTCCGCCCCCTGACTGCGGTAGCTTTTGTTGCGATTGCTACTCTGGTCATTGGATTGTCTCCTTGGCTGTTCTTGTGACCTATAGTTTGAGTAGCCTTTCTTGCTATCCGCAGCGGCGGCTTCTCCTTGGATGAAGGACCTCGTGCGCTTCATAACTTCGTCAAAGGTTTGGGGAACCCTATCATTTAACTTTTTGATAAGTTCTGGGTTATTGATTCCGTTCATAAACCCTGAGATCTTTAGTATTTCGGGGCATGCTTTGACATGTATGCATTTGTCCTTATAGCGCTCCATAAAAGCGCTTGTGGATTCCCCTTGGCGCTGTTTTACCCTAGCGAGTTCGACAGGGTTCTTGGCGCACTTCTTCCTCTGAGTAAAGTTCAAACGAAACGCCTTCCGCAACTCTTCAAACCCATCGATGCTTCTACGTGGAAGCTTACTGAACCAGTTTCGCGCATTCCCTACTAAAGTAGAATTAAACATGTGGCACCACACAGGTTGTGGCCAATTTTCGATGGTTGCTGCTGATTCGAAAATTTTTAGGTGGTCATCAGGATCACCTGTTCCATCATAAGTTTTAACATTAGCGGGCATGCGCCTTCTCTTATCTTCTGAAAAACCACTGATGCGCCGAGTGAATGCGTCAACCTTTTGGCGGCGCCAGGGACGAGACATATCTTCGTCTTCCCGGTCGCGGGATCTTCTCCTGGACTTTCAATGTCCTGTTTCTTCGTCCTCGTTGTCCGAGGAGTCACTTGAGGATGAGCTTACTCTTTTGCGGTGCTTGCGTCGACTATCCTCGGAATTCGAGCTTGAAGGGCTTTCGCTTGGGGAGACCCGTCGCCCAAGTCTATCGTGAATCCTGCGACTACCAAGCCTAGTGTGGACATTGGTGCGCCGTCCATCGTCATCATGTTCCTCCAGATACTGAAAGTCGGCTGCTTCATCCTCCACAACTTTCTTTCCGATCCTAGTAAACACTGGGTGTCGGCGACTATCCTTCTCGCGCCTTTCCTTTCGGTAGCGCGGTGGGGATGCTTCACGCTCAGGGTCGAAGTTGAGCGGGGCTTGCAGGCTCTGGCTTGACCTCTTTTTTGCTTCCTCTCGCATAAGCGCAGCCAAGGTTTCATAGTTTTGAGACACGAAATCACTTGGCGCTAGTTCAGGCTTGACTCCTTCTAGCGCGAGGATGTCTGTTTCCGAATCAGGACCCTTGTTTCGGATAGGCGCATTTGGCGGTTTAGTAAGGTCTAATTCTGGCATGGTGAAAGGAGTGCGCTGTAGATCTTCCGCGCTAGTGGTTGTTGTAGTAGCATGGGTAATCCTTGTGGGCGGTTCTACTGCAGTAAAGACCAGATCTGAGTATGATCCTCGGTTTTTGGGCGCACTGGTTGTTCTAGAGGCCTGCTTAGTGGCTGAATCAGTTTGCTGCTTCTCCCCCTGTAGGTCACCATGCGTTTTCTTCGCCTGTGGGGTCCGCTGGTTCGGGTTTCCGTGCTTTGTCATTCTAGTTCTTAGTAAAGTTCTTAGTGTATGGTCCCACGGATGGCGCCACTTGTTGATACAAAAGTTGGGCGTTCCTTGTTTGGATTCCTGTTCCCGTATCAATTGGATCTTAATGCTTGAGAACTGCGCACTAAGAGAACAAAAAACACCGTTAGGCTTATCGTGGGATTGTCTCCCACGATTATCCTCCGGCGTGAGAGTAAGTAATCGTTTTAGGGTTTAGTGAAGAGTTAGGGTTATATTATCGTACCTTTAATGAGAGCCAAGATGCCCTATATATACACACGAAATCCTTGTTGGTTTCGTGTTCCTTACCCTTCGGCGTATCCCGCCTTATTTGGTCTATTGATACTTATCCCATAAATAAGAGATTCTACATCAATGCCAATAATAGATTTTGGGTTTGGGCCGCTGTAAGCCCAAATCCTTATCGTGACAGCCCACGCGTGATGGGCTTGAGTATTGGTCGGGTTCGTAACCCGAATGCGGACTATACGTCATCATTAGTAATGGTATGATCTGACATAACTAGGTCGAATTTATCTGGCGTACATCTTAGCAAATATGCAATGCAACATCCCACATTTTCCATATTGATGTAAATATGTAATGAAAAGGGTTATTTGAAACTAATCAATTGATTTATAATCTCAAATATGCTGATACTTTATGTAGCATACACTTGTTAGAATTTAATAAACATGACAATCATATATTTATTCTAATAACAATCAAACACGTTGCGGAAGCGTAGGATCATATTTAACATATAAAAGATTAACCGAATAATAAAAGTAACTGATGAACTCAAATAAGTACATTTTATTACTATCATTTATCCTATTAATTTGACTTGTTTTATTATATTATGTATGAGGATTGATACTTAATCGTTTACTTTTGTAATTCTCAGTTGAAAACAAGCATTTGGTGAAACTTGGCGATTTTGGACTAATTATGGGGCAAAACATGCAAGAAGTTAAGAGTCTACTGAAATGTACAAGATCAAGACTAATCTGCTCCAGATGCGCCGCATCTTGCTTATCACATACGGCGCATCGCTATCAAGATCTCACCAGATACGATCCAAGATTCAAGAGGACATGCGCCGCATCTATAAATAAGGTTACGCCGCATGTTCTGGCGGTGTACGAATATTCCTGAATATTATAATCTTGGACCCCACGCGAAGTTAAGTAAATGCGCCGCATCTACTTACTAGATGCGCCGCATCTTACCCTCAGACATAAACTATAAATACCCCAAGACCAGACGAATTCGGGGGGACATATATTAGATACGAAGACCGAAGTACAGAAACCAAGGACGAATTCAGTCGAATAGCGAGCACAAGACACACTCAAATCAAAGATACAAGAGCTGTAAGAAGGTGCTGCATGTGTTTAATCTTCTTCTTTAATCTTCTTCTTCTTTAATAAACAAGTGGATTAGCGAGATACCCCTTACCGTTTTGTATCTCAATCCAAGATGTATAAACTATAGTGAGTTTATACCACGATTTTGTACACACGTACTATAACCAAATTAATTAGATTGCTAGATCTTAAACACAAAAATAAACCAAACATGTTTGTTTATTAAAAAACTTGATCGATCCACCCTTAGGGATAGTATACGATCGGTTGTGAGCATAGAAGAAGAGAAACAAGTTTTAGGGTTATAGCTAGTGCACAAGAAGTAAGAAACAATAAGCCCTAAGCGTTGTATTTATAGTGTGCTAATCTTGGAAGACAAGTTTGGCTTGGATTGGGATTAGAAACCCTTTGGCCAATCAGATCCCACTTCCCCAAGGGATTCCGGATCCTTCTTGATCTTCTAATTATACTTACAGTCCTTCCTTTACTCATTAATGGTTGTTAGTCAATTCCCGTTAATTACTTAACGTCCGTTAGTCATTATTTTGTGCTTAAATAATTAAATATATAACGGTTTATATATATTAATTATTGTACATTAATTCATCATACGTAATGTGTGCAATCCTGTAGTCCCGAGTTCGATTCTAGTCATACACATTAATATATGTCCATTAAAACTAACAGCTCCCACTTGGACATCTATTAATAGTAATGACATTGGTTAGCGTCTAGCAACACGCCAATCCCCCTAGTACAACTCGGGTGGTGGTTTCCTGGAAAAACCATTCGATGATTCATCATCATACTCATCCTTTTGTTTCTAATACTACATTAATAAAGATATGGATCTCAGTCATTCTTTATTAACCATTTTGTTTCTCGTTGTTTCTGATTGAGCAAGATTACCAAATCTTCTGAACATATTCATGGGAGATCTTGGGTGTGGCCACGCAAACATCTTGTCAACCCTACGAGGGGCACAACAGTATTAAACTTCAAACAAATTTGAAGGAACAAATTCTCTCTTGACTACGAGCCTAACCCATGAACTTTGCAACACTCCTGAAAACAATCCTTATAGCTACCAGTAACATATAGCAGTAAATTGCTTCACAAAAATGTACTACATCCATGACAATTATCTGGTATCTCAAGTCTGAGGATAACTATATGTACAGGATTTACATGATGACAAGATCCATAAAGTAAACTCATGAAGTTGGGATAAGTCCTATATTCAATTCATTGAATATCATGTGAAATTGGCATGTCAACGCATCAATATACTTTCAAGTATATTATACCAATACTCAGATTTGACTTAATTTAATGATATTCCCATATCATTAATCGACAACGGACAATTTAGAATAATCAATATATTCAAGGATTAAACATGCAAATACCGGATATATTATTATGAAAATGATAATCAAACATAACTAATATTTTATTTCATTAAAATAATAATTGTTCATAACATCCCATTATCCAAACACTAATCACAGATGGGCATGAAACTACTAGCTAAATGAAGTCCTATGCCTTCAGCATTTTGATTAAGTTTTCCACCAGGTAAAGCCTTCGTTAAAGGATGTTAGGAATTAAACCTAACAGTTAGTACTGGTGGTTATAAGTTAGTACTGATGAAGAATTACTGAAGACAACACTGACAGTACTAAGTCAGTTAGTACTGCTCACACAAGAAGTTAGTACTGCTTATGTTTTTGTAAACGTGTAATAGATAATTGTAGAAAGGATTTTTTGGATATCCTTATTAATATAGATTATAGTTATCTTGTACAGGAATCCTTGGTATATAAAAGGATTGCCTAGGTTAAGGTTTAGATATAAGAAGTTGAACGACTCATTCATAGAGAATCAAGGTTGTAAACCCTAGTGATAGAAGATCACTCGTATTATTGAGATAATAATATTGTATCGTTTTGGTTATACTTGATTGTCTTTATTGTTCATATACACAAACTCAAACACTGTTCCATTCATACAAATAAATCTTCTAAGTGTTAGCTAGTAAATTCTGTGTGCTAGTTAATATTACTCAAAGTATCTATCTAACACAAGGCGTGTGTTTAGATCCTATCAAGTGGTATCAGAGCCAGGTTCTGGTACTTTGAATTAGAAGATCCAAGACGAACTTTATCTATAAGGAAGATGGACATGGAGACAACAACCCAAACCAATGTTGCTACAAAATTGCCAATTCTCAAACCTAATGAATTCGATATGTGGAGGCTGAGAATAAAGCAATTCTTCCAGGTGCAAGACTATGCACTCTGAGAGATCATAGAAGATGGAAACACATTCAAGCCTACAACCACTACAACTGTAGTTGAAGGTAGGACTGAAACAAAAGTGCAGACAAAGCCTATGACTACTTGATGTGTTTTTTTTTTAGGTCTATAAAAATCTACCAAGTTTTAAATTTATTTATTGCCGAACTAACCTATAGACTCTAAACACTCACGAGCAGTGTACCCGATCAATGTAGATAGTTTCTAGGTAAGCAAGGGTCGTTCACTAGGAGTGAAGCTAAAGTGATCTAAAGGTATTCTAATTACTAAACTAACTAACCTAGAAAGCAAGTAAATACTTTGGGGGTTTTAGCCTGAGAGGCTATCACGATTTTGTGTGTTTAATTAAACTAAATACGAGAAAATAAATATTAAACTAATTAAAAGAAAATGTGAATTCAATGATAGAAGAACATGCTAGCCAAGTCTAATCCATCTTATAGTTATATATGTGCTAATGTCTACTTGTTTTAATTCATTCAATTGTTTTGCCATCAATCCGATTATTAATCCTGTCACAATTGAATAACCTACCATCGTGGTGGGAAAGAGGACATGATCATAGTGACCTATCTAGCATCAATACTAACTTATCGCTTTAAACCGTCTAACCTAGTTTGGCATTACGCGCTACTAGTCCTAATAGTGGCATAAGGCACGGTTCCGGTGTGTTCCCTCTAAGCCGTCTAATAGGATTCGGATTACTACACTTTATGATCAATTAAAGTAACCACAATTACAGATAGTTAAGTTACCACATTAAACCAATAAGTTCATAATCTAGTTACATAGACTTTTACTAGTTATAAGCAATAAACGAGTTTTTATCGATAAGCACCCAATCCAATAACAAAGTAAACACATCAACACAAGCATAAAAACTAATAAAACTTCATAAACGTGGCTAACACCTAAGGGTGTTAGCCCATAATCTCAGTAACAATACATAAAGTTGTAATCAAAGCAAACGAATAAGAATTCATAATGAAAACGATACGCTAACCAAATGATTAAACTTAATATAAGGTTCTTGAGATGATCTTCTACGATGATTGGATCTTCAAGGAGGTCTTCTGCTGTTTTGAGGGGTTTTTGGTCTTCTGGGAACGACCCCAAGGGTCCCCAATGATACCCTAATTCGTTAATGAGCTCGGTATTTATAGATTCTGAAATCTGGGTCGATACGGCGCATCTAGAGAGTTAGATGCGCCGCATCTATAAGTAAACGTAGCCTCCAAGTCTGAAACTGACCCAATACGGCGCATCTAAAGACCAGATGCGCCTCATCTCCCAATACGGCGCATCTAAGGACCAGATGCGCCGCATCTCCTTCAGATTCAGATAGATTTTCTTTTTCTCTTCGCGTGGCCGCTTGAATCAACTAAATCGGAGTCCGGATGAAGATTTTATGGCCAAAATACGAAAGCATCTTCAAGTGTCGACTTGTAATCTTGACTTCTTCATTAAGCTTCTAATCTCCACTTGATTTCTTTGGTAAGGATTGTGTATGGCCAATACGGCGCATCGGATTGGTCCGATGCGGCGTATCAAGGTAACTTCGCGTGGGGCCCAAGATTATAATATTTGCGAATATTCTTCAATATCTTGGATATCTGGTGAAGTCTTGAGATTGATACGCCGCATATCAGGAGCTTCATGCGGCGCATCTGGAGTAAAACAAGTTGGTTCTTCTCGTTGACCAAGGTTTCATATGCGGCGCATGGGATAAATCCATGCGGCGCATTCTTCAAAGTCAGGCAATGGTCTCAGATTCATCTAAGTCTTTATGTACGGCGCATCAATCAAGAATGATGCGGCGTATTCTTCGTCAGCTCAGTAGACTTTTCCAACATGATCCATTTTGCTCCAATTTACGTCCAAAATAGTCAACTTTCACCAAATGCTTGTTTATAACTGAGAATCACAAAAGTAAGCGATTAAGTATCGATTCCCATATAAAATAATACAAAACAAGCAAATAGCATAGGATAAATGATGCTAATAAAATATACTTATTTGATGTCATCAAATATCCCCCCACTTGAACTTTACTTGTCCCCAAGTAAACCTTAGATTAAACTTATGAAAATGTATCCTAAATAGGATGTATTTTTATAATTAAGCATTTATTCGTTTTATCATAATTGCACAACCAAACACTTAACGAATTTGAAACAAAATAAAATATTTCGATAAAAGCAAATCTAATCGTTTAATTGTCCAGTCGTGACGAATATTCTATCACAAGCTTGGCAAGTATACGCATCTCCCCCACTAAAGCCAAGGAATAACAAGTCTAAAGCGGTAAAAAGGGTTTTTAGGCTTAAGGGTTAATCATTCTTATCCCTATCGATCTCAAATTCCAGAAAAGGCGACAAAATCACAAATACATGATCGAATCCACGAACACGATACTTGCAATTGCTCAAATCCTTAACTCGAATAGGCTAAAGATAGGTCCAAACTTCACCAATAATAATATATCAAAAAGGGCGACAAAATCATAAATACATAGCCGAATCCACGACTACGATACTTAAGATTGCTCAAATCCCTAATCTCAATAAATCAAAGGTTTGGTTGGATAAAGAATAATACAGGGTATGGATAATATTTGGGATATAAATTGGTGTAAAAAGAAAAATAAACAAAACAAATAGATTAAAATCCTAAGTGTGGTTAATCACTATCCCAACCATCCCATGAATAAGACTCATATCATTGAATAACTCACGCTTTAACACTTGAAACACACGCTTTAGGTAGACACGAATTATACTCAACAAGATCTCAATCAAAGAATAACCTTAGTTGGCGTTCCCATAACGGCTAACTCCCATTCAATCCATAAATATAATATACAACAAATAGTAGCCATATGAACCACTTACATAACTTTACATTGTTGGTTTAACAAACTTCCAACTTTCTTCTTTCTTTTTCTTTTCTTATTTTTCTCTTCTTTTTTTTTTTCTTTTTCTTTTTTTTTTCTTTTTTTTTTTTTTTTTTTTTTTTTTTTTTTTTTTTTTTTTTTTTTTTCATAACATAAAACTAATAGCTATTGGTGTAAAATTTCACCACCTCACCATCACAAAAAATCTTCATAACTTCAGATATAAAAAATAATAGTGAAAGTAGTAAACACACGAAAATCAAAAATACAATATGTACTTTCACTCCATTGCATTGTGCAATTTCCCGACCTAACCAAAGATAATGAATTACGCACGCGAACACAGGTAATGCAAGGAAACACACTTTGCATAAAGCAATTAACCACGGACTTTAATCTACAGGGTAGGCTAAGGTGTAAGGGTGTAACGAAACATTTTAAACATAGGTGTAAGAAACGAAAGGAATGGCTCTGAGGGTTTTTCTAGGGGTATCTTACTCTAAAAATGAGAGTAAACAAAGGGTTTATACGGGGGTTAACTAACCAGTGTAGTTAGTTAATAACACATAACATATATAGGCTTTTTGGGTGAAATCCTAGAAATTTACCAAGTTAGACAAGTCACTCCAATTATATCAATAATACTCATTATGGTGGTCTCGAATAGTATACAAGCCAAGTTCTAAAGTTTACAAGTCACCGGCACACTCATAGATTTGTGAATTTTGAAAAGTTCACAATTTTTGAAAATAATGTTATGTGTGCAGCTATGCAATTTAGATTAAACAAAAACATGCTAAAAAAATTTTAAATTTTTATAATTAAGCATAGATTAAAGCATATTTTTGAAAAATTAAGGACAAGTAACGTTCTAATTCTCCATCCCCCCACTTAAGTTAAACAACGTCCTCGTTGTTTGTATTTGAAATTAAAAACAAGAGATAGAAAGAATTAGAACGGAGAACTCCCCTGAGATTTGCTCGGTATGATCCATCATGTAAGAATGCGAGCATATAAAATGTGGGAGTTCATCAACATCTTCATTCGTCCAGACCTGTAAATATATAGAGACCACAGAAAAAAAATAGACTCGAGAACATCTCGTTAATCATTGGTTAGGAAAATAAAACTACGGGAAATTACAGGCCAGAGTGTCGATGCGCCGTATCCATGGAATATTGGATACGCCGCATCAACTTCCTGTAACTAATACGCCGCATCCACTAAAAGTGCATGCGCCATATTGACCAACTGACAGAAATACGAAAATAAAAATAAACTAAAAACAAAATAAAAGACAAGCATGGGTTGCCTCCTAAGAAGCGCTTGTTTTTGTTAGAGTCACGAGCCTGACTCCACCCTTATTTACTAGGAAATAGGGTGTTTTTCCCCCCACTTGCGGTCAAGTGTGGGTGATAGTAGCAATAAGCACCATAACGGTGTAAATTTGCTACTAGAGATGGATAGAATATGTAAAGATAATACCTTGGCAATATGTGTACTTCGTTCATTACCTTACCCGGTTTGGTTGTTAAATTGGATGACATGAACATTACATGTGAGAGAGTAGTATGTTGAGGATCAATGAATCTCCCTTCTTCTTCGTTTGTTCTATTGGTAGTAAGGCGTCCCTTGACTTCCATAAAAGATGAGAAAGGGTCTTTGGCGAGTAAAAGTTCGGGTTCCTCTATATCCTTCATAGGATTGAAATCATCCTCTTCAATCATGGTCGTGTCCATTAGCTCATCCTTGAATTCTTTTTCTATTTCAACCAAAAATGGGTTGATAACAGGTGCTTTATAATCATCATTAGTTGGTGTAGTAAATTCCACCTCATCATTCTTTCGTTTTGCAACCTGTTTAGGAAAACTAACAAGATTATTAGTAACGGGATTAATAATATTAAATAAATCAGTACCACTTTTTGTTGTAAGTGACTCCAATTCATCTTGTGAGTCTCCATCTTCAACTAGTGATCTTGCAATTTCATCTTTATCCCGAATAGCCGCCTCAAATAAGTCATCCCACATTTTTTCAAAATCCTTTGTGGGGTCATAATCTGGCTCATCTGTTCCATGCATGAATATTTCATTTAGTTGTGGCAATTGCGGTATGGCATCGTACACAATACAATCAAAACTTTCAATATGAGAATACTCATTATCTTCATCCGATGGAATATCATCATGGTGTTTTTGATATGATGAGAATATATTTTCCAACTCGGGTGAAAAATCACAAGTAATAGCACCATACACCATTGTTCCACATTCATCTTCATTATCATCATAAGCACTTTCGGATGAATAAGCTTCTTTGTAAACAATTGCCGGATTTTCATTCAAATCAAACACTTGTGACTCTTCTTCATCTTGGGCAACTTCCGGAGAAATAACATCATCAATAACTATTGCCAGAAACCTAATTGCACCAAAATCGTATGATTCTTCTTCATCATCATCATTGGATAAAGTCCAAGTGTGTCGAAATGGCAATTTGTTTCTTTCTTTCCCTGATTTTTCCTGCTTTGATAATAAGTACTCTTCCATCGTGGGTTCTTTATCATTGATGACTTGTGCACCATATCTTGCTCTTTCCCAATCGTAAACCTTTTTATTGCTTAAGGACCTTTCATTGTTAAGCCTAAGATATTCTTCCATAGTTATGTCTGGATTGTCCATCATCATTATTACCTGAAAGATAAACAACCAAGAACAGCAGTAACCTAAACAAAAATAAAAACTAAACTAATAAAAATTAAATAAACAAAAATAAAGAAAAATGATAAAAAAAAAAAAAAAAAAAAAAAAAAATTGGTCACAGAACGTCAATACGCCGTATACAATTGACCTGTATACGCCGTATTGATATAAGACAGATACGCCGTATCCTAAGACAAGGATGCGCCGTATTGCCTTCCTGCGACAGAAACACAGAAACACAAAAACACACAGAAACAAATAAAACTAACTAAACTAAAATACCAATAAATCAAATTAAAACAATCACTCCCCGGCAGCGGCGCCAAAAACTTGATGTGTTTTTTTTTTTAGGTCTATAAAAATCTACCAAGTTTTAAATTTATTTATTGCCGAACTAACCTATAGACTCAAACACTCACGAGCAGTGTACCCGATCAATGTAGATAGTTTCTAGGTAAGCAAGGGTCGTTCACTAGGAGCGAAGCTAAAGTGATCTAAAGGTATTCTAATTACTAAACTAACTAACCTAGAAAGCAAGTAAATACTTTGGGGGTTTTAGCCTGAGAGGCTATCACGATTTTGTGTGTTTAATTAAACTAAATACGAGAAAATAAATATTAAACTAATTAAAAGAAAATGTGAATTCAATGATAGAAGAACATGCTAGCCAAGTCTAATCCATCTTATAGTTATATATGTGCTAATGTCTACTTGTTTTAATTCATTCAATTGTTTTGCCATCAATCCGATTATTAATCCTGTCACAATTGAATAACCTACCATCGTGGTGGGAAAGAGGACATGATCATAGTGACCTATCTAGCATCAATACTAACTTATCGCTTTAAACCGTCTAACCTAGTTTGGCATTACGCGCTACTAGTCCTAATAGTGGCATAAGGCACGGTTCCGGTGTGTTCCCTCTAAGCCGTCTAATAGGATTCGGATTACTACACTTTATGATCAATTAAAGTAACCACAATTACAGATAGTTAAGTTACCACATTAAACCAATAAGTTCATAATCTAGTTACATAGACTTTTACTAGTTATAAGCAATAAACGAGTTTTTATCGATAAGCACCCAATCCAATAACAAAGTAAACACATCAACACAAGCATAAAAACTAATAAAACTTCATAAACGTGGCTAACACCTAAGGGTGTTAGCCCATAATCTCAGTAACAATACATAAAGTTGTAATCAAAGCAAACGAATAAGAATTCATAATGAAAACGATACGCTAACCAAATGATTAAACTTAATATAAGGTTCTTGAGATGATCTTCTACGATGATTGGATCTTCAAGGAGGTCTTCTGCTGTTTTGAGGGGTTTTTGGTCTTCTGGGAACGACCCCAAGGGTCCCCAATGATACCCTAATTCGTTAATGAGCTCGGTATTTATAGATTCTGAAATCTGGGTCGATACGGCGCATCTAGAGAGTTAGATGCGCCGCATCTATAAGTAAACGTAGCCTCCAAGTCTGAAACTGACCCAATACGGCGCATCTAAAGACCAGATGCGCCTCATCTCCCAATACGGCGCATCTAAGGACCAGATGCGCCGCATCTCCTTCAGATACAGATAGATTTTCTTTTTCTCTTCGCGTGGCCGCTTGAATCAACTAAATCGGAGTCCGGATGAAGATTTTATGGCCAAAATACGAAAGCATCTTCAAGTGTCGACTTGTAATCTTGACTTCTTCATTAAGCTTCTAATCTCCACTTGATTTCTTTGGTAAGGATTGTGTATGGCCAATACGGCGCATCGGATTGGTCCGATGCGGCGTATCAAGGTAACTTCGCGTGGGGCCCAAGATTATAATATTTGCGAATATTCTTCAATATCTTGGATATCTGGTGAAGTCTTGAGATTGATACGCCGCATATCAGGAGCTTCATGCGGCGCATCTGGAGTAAAACAAGTTGGTTCTTCTCGTTGACCAAGGTTTCATATGCGGCGCATGGGATAAATCCATGCGGCGCATTCTTCAAAGTCAGGCAATGGTCTCAGATTCATCTAAGTCTTTATGTACGGCGCATCAATCAAGAATGATGCGGCGTATTCTTCGTCAGCTCAGTAGACTTTTCCAACATGATCCATTTTGCTCCAATTTACGTCCAAAATAGTCAACTTTCACCAAATGCTTGTTTATAACTGAGAATCACAAAAGTAAGCGATTAAGTATCGATTCCCATATAAAATAATACAAAACAAGCAAATAGCATAGGATAAATGATGCTAATAAAATATACTTATTTGATGTCATCACTACTGAAGAGAAGGCCCAACACAAGAATGATGTTAAGGCAAGAAGCATGCTGCTTATGACCATTCCTAATGATCAATTATTGAACTTCAGTAAGTTCAAGTGCGCCAAGACATTGTTTGAAGCTATTGTTGCCAGATATGGTGGGAATGAAGCCACCAAGAAAACTCAGAAGACATTACTCAAGCAACAATTTGAGAACTTCTCAGCTACAAGCAATGAATCACTAGATCATATGTTAAATAGGCTAAAGAAACTAGTGAGTCAGCTTGCTATTCTTGGTATTGAGATACCTCAGAAAGATCTCAACTCCAAATTTCTGAGGAGTCTACCATCAGAATGGGCTATGCATGTGGTTGTATGGAAAAACAAGCCTGATATAGATTCCATGAGCTTAATGGATCTATATAGCAACTTCAAAATAGTGGAGCAAGATGTGAAGAAGGTTGCTGGAACAAGTACAAGCTCAGGGAATTTGACATTTGTATCAACTCCCAGTACCTAAAGTTCAGAAGAAGAAGTTCAAGTTGCTAGAGCAGCTGGTACTGCTAGTCCAAATATTGGTACTGCTTGTACTTCAAGCAGTACTAATGGACTTTTGGATGAGAATACTTATTGTGCTTTTTTGACTACTCAGCACAACGGAAGTATGTTGATGATGTGCGTGTGTATTGCTCTAATTTTTATAACCACGGCAGCGGCTCCAAAGACTTGGTGCGCGCGTGATGTGTCGTTGTGGTTTTAGCAGTATTCAAGTTTTAAATTTATATTTAGCCGACTTATCAATAACACACACTTTAACGAACAGTGTACCCGGTCAGTATGAATATAATGGTAAGTAGAGTGTCGATCACTAAGAGTGGAACGTATTATCTAGTTATTCTAATCAGTATTTTAATATCTTAAGTTAGCTATACAACCTAATCTAACGCAAGGGGGGGTTCAGCCTGAGAGACTGGCATGGTTTGGTTATAATTAAATAATAAACTAAACTAATTAGCACGAATCAGCGATTAGCACACACGTACACAGATAAATACTTGAGACAATAAGAAGACCTGTCCTGATAATTAAGTAGCTTGTCACTTGTTTTATTGCTAGTTTTATATGAAGTGTATAGTTCGATGCGACGCACCGAGAGTTAAACCTTTCTCGTTGGCTCTAATCTTATCGGCGAGTAAACCCTTAATGATCACTTATGTCTATCCTACTTACCCTTTCTTCCTACTTTTCTACAGACGATAGAAGGCATAGGCGATAGAATAAATAGGCGAGGACAGAGGAATGGCGACCCGATCAATGCTCAACTAGACACAGAGGTTATCAATGCACTAATAAAAGTCACCAAAGACATCAACATATAAACTTAATTAATGGGAAAGCAATTTTAAGGGGTGCCCATGGTTTTTCGTAGTCACATGGAATCGGCCCATCAATCCTGATGAATTAAAGTGTACTAATACAATAAAACAAAACTGCTTAATGAATTGAATACATGCAGGACCTTCTTACAGCTCTTGTATCTTCGTTTAGGGCGTGTCTTGTGCTGCTAATCGTCTGACTTTGGCTGTCTTACTCTTCTCGTACTTGGTATATTGCACTGTCAGCCTCCAAATTCATCTGACTTAGGGGTATTTATAGTTTCTGTCTGAGGGTTAGATGCGGCGCATTGAATAAGTAGATGCAGCGCATTGACTTAACTTCGCGTGGGGTCCAAGATTAATATATTCAGGAATATTCGTACACCGCCAGAAGATGCGGCGTAACTCCATTTCTCTATGCGGCGCATGTCCTTTGCCGTCTTGGATTATAACTTGTGAAATCTTGATAGTGATGCGCCGTATGTACGAAGTAGGATGCGGCGTATCTGGAGCAGAATGATCTTGATCTTGTATATTTCAGTAGACTCTTAACTTCTTTCTTGTTTTGCTCCATAATTAGTCCAAAATCGCCAAGTTTCACATAATACTTGTTTTTACCTGAGAATTACAAAAGTAAACATTAACGTATCAATTCTCACAGATAATATAATAAAACAAGTCAAATAAATAGGATAAATGATGATAATAAAATGTACTTATTTGAGTTCATCAAATATCCCCCCACTTGAACTTTACTTGTCCCCAAGTAAACCTTAGAATAAATCATATGAAAATGTATCCTAAAAGATATTAGGATTTATTTTTATATTTAAGCATGTATTCGTTTTGTCATAATCACACAACCAAACACTTAACGAATTAGAAATAAAATAAAATATTTTGATAAAAGCAAATCTAATCGTTCAATTGTCCAGTCATGACGAATATTCTATCATAAGCTTGGCAAGTATACGCATCTCCCCCACTAAAGCCAAGGAATAACAAGTCTAAAGCGGTAAAAAGGGTTTGTAGGTTAAGGGTTAATAATTCTTCTTAATCTCTATCGATCTCAAATTCCAGAAAAGGCGACAAAATCACAAATACATGATCGAATCCACGACCACGATACTTGCAATTGCTCTAATCCTTAACTCGAATAGGCTAAAGATAGGACCAAGTAATCTTTACCAATAATATTATATCAAAAAGGGCGACAAAATCATAAATACATAGCCGAATCCACGACTACGATACTTAAGATTGCTCAAATCCCTAATCTCAATAAATCAAAGGTTTGGATAAAGAATAATATAGGGTATGGATAATATTTGGGATACGAATTGGTGTAAAATAAAAATAAACAAAACAGATAAATTAAAATCCTAAGTGTGGTTAATCACTATCCCAACCATCCCATGAATAAGACTCATATCATTGAATAACTCACGCTTTAACACTTGAAACACACGCTTTAGGTAGACACGAATTATACTCAACAAGATCTCAATCAAAGAATAACCTTAGTTGGCGTTCCCATAACGGCCAACTCCCATTCAATCCATAAATATAATATACAACAACTAGTGGTGATATCGCCCACTTAATACAAAACTTTACATAAGTTGGTTAAAATAAACATCCAACTTTTCATTTTTTTTTTTTTTTTTTTTAACATCAACATATATTGTGTAAAATTTCACAACTTTTCTATCACTTTCTTTCCGGATATTTTTTTTATACTCTTCATACTTTCAGAAATAACTGTAATAGCGAAAGTAGTAAACACACGAAAAATAAACTCAAAGATATACAATATTTACTTTCATACCAATTGCATTGTGCAATTTCCCGACCTAACCATAGATAATGAATTACGCACGCGAACACAGGTAATGTAAGGAAACACACTTTGCCTAAAGCAATTAACCACGGATTTTAATCTACAGGGTAGGCTAAGGTGTAAGGGTGTAACGAAACATTATAACAAATGTGTAAGAAACGAAAGGAATTGCTCTGAGTGTTTTTCTAGGGGTATCTTACTCTAAAAATGAGAGTAACAAAAGGTTTATACGGGGGTTAACTAACCAGTGTAGTTAGCTAATATCACATAACATATAAAGGCTATTTGGGTGTAATCCTAGAAATTTACCAATTTAGACAAGTCATTCCAATTATGTAAATAATACTTATTATGGTGGTCTCGAATAGTATACAAGCCAAGTTCTAAAGTTTACAAGTCACCGGCACACTCATAGATTTGTGAATTTTGAAAAGTTCACAATTTTTTGAAAATAATGTTATGTGTGCAGCTTTGTAATTTAGACTTTAAACAAAAACATGCTAAAAATTTTAAATTTTGATATATTAAGCTCATTTTAAGCATATTTTGAAAAAGTTTAGGACAAGTAAGTGTTCTAATTCTCCAATCCTCCCACTTAAGTTAAACAACGTCCTCGTTGTTTGTGTCAAAGGTTAAAAACTGGAAAATAAAAGAATTAGAACAGAAAAACTCCCCTGAGATTTGCTCGGTATGATCCTCCATTATTTGTATAAGAGCAAAAATCATCTTTCTTGTGGATGAGAACGTTTAAGCTTCATATTTGATGTATCCATAAGAGTGCAAGAATCTATAATACCATCAAGACTTAAACACACCTGAGTTAAGAAGGTTCAAACTTGCATAATACATTAGTAGTTAGTAAAAAATAAAACTTAAAAATTAAAATGAAAATCATCAGGTCAGTCGATACGCCGTATCTTATGGAAGAAGATACGCCGTATCGAGCCTGGAATAAAATACGAATCAGAATAAAAGATGCGTCGCATCCTTAACCAGGGATGCGCCGCATTAAAATACTGACAGAAAGTTTTAAAGTTAAAAATAAAAATGCAGAAAATTAAATAAGATATGACCATTGCAGGAGATGCGTCGCATCTTAGGATGGAGATGCGCCGTATCATCTGCGGGCCTGACTGACTCGACACATAACAGAATAGTAAAAATTTTCCGGGTTGTCTCCCGGTCAGCACTTGTCTTTATTCCAGAGTCTTCAAGTTAGACTCACGTTCAGCTCCTTATTTTGTTCTTGTTACGTGCCATCCTTCTTCTTTCATCCGAAAGATGTTCCCGTATAGCTCCGCAACATTTTCTTCCGTTCGACTCAATCTAATAAATTTTTTTGTCTTTGTCGCAACATATTCTTCATCAGGTCCCAAAGAATATTTGATGATTTTAAATTTTTCAGAAATAATCATGGGTGGCTTATTATAAGGGATCCCAAGTAGTCGACACTTTCTCTTGATGAATTCTTCTTCGTCTTTATCAACAAACTTGAAATAAGGATCCTTATTCAAATAGTCATCAAGTTCATCAATCAATTCTCCTTGCGACTCATAGTTATTATCATAGGGATCATAATTAACCACGTTAAAGGATTGATAATAATCTTGAATCTCATCCCACTCTTTTTTCAATTCCCATTGTAAGCGTCTACTAAGCTTTTTGTAATCATCAAATTGTCCATGCACCCATTCCCAGAAAGTAGTGTCCGATGCTCCCTTAAGTTCTTTTAAGTAGTCGATTCTACCTTTTTCTTGCAAAGCTTCCGCTTTACGTGGGCAGTCTTCAACTTTTTCATACCAATCGTCGTCTTCAAAGTATACATCGTTTCCAACCCGTTTCATTCCAATTATACTTCCCCCATTACAGGTTCCATCATTTTTATAATCACAGGTCGGCCATACACTACTTCCATCCTTGAAATGGAAAGTGTTACAAGTGTGATGAATATGCTCAAATTCCTATGGTTTATCCCAAACCCATGGTATCTGGTCATTCCATTCGTAGTACCAGGTGTTTTTGAAATCATCATAAGTTTTGAATCCTGGTAGATCTCCAGTTAGCACATCAACGTCGACTTGAAGAAGGTAATTAAATTCTTTGAATTGTTTGCACAAATGTGTCTCATAATTGAACACATCAATGTCAATGCTGAATAATTCTTCAATGCCTTCTTCAATTGTAGAATTGTCATGTGATGATCCATTGTTGCTTTCTACTTCCTCATCTTCACCTCTCATCCAATATACCCATAACACATCTTTAGTAGCACGGTCCATGCTCTTATGGTTATTGAACTTACTAGCTAACCAATTTGAAAAATCAACATTGTTAGGATCGTGGTTAACGTCAAAGCTAGTGTTACCAATCATGTTCCTTCTTATCTCCATGAACTCATTAAATTGTCCTTTAAAACTACGTATCAACCATGAGGTCACAATCCTTTTGACTTCATCCATAGGAGCAAATTTGGGATTGCCGTATTTAAGTTCAAGCCACTCTTCTAAAGAGATATCCATCAACCTTACCAACTTTCCATGAAATAGTATTTCCGATTCAGCATACATTCTTTCGTTATCCAGATAGCTTTTATCAAATCCCCAATACTGTTTGGAATAAGGCATATAAGAAGTTTGTAAAGGTTGGACTTCATAGCTTTTGTTGCTTGATTCGTTGACTACATTTGGAGAGTTCATGTATTTAATTTGGAATTTCCCATCTTTTTCTTCGATTGTAGTCCAAGTTAATCCCTTAGATTCAATGATGGGCCATAAGAGTAACAATTCATCTTCAGTGTAGCTCATTAGTAAATCATAAGAGAATATCCCATCTTCAATATTGCATAAGCGTTGGAATTCCTTATAAGTAGCTTCAAGAGGGGTCTCCCAAGAGAATAAATCGGCATTAATCATGAGCACATTGAAGTTGACATCTTCAAAAACTTCCCTTTCGAATGAATCCGAAAGCAAGAGTTCCATAGCAAGATATCCGTTCACTGACATGTCTTCCATAGCAAAGCCTGTCATCATAGGTAAAATCGTCAGTAGGATTTGTTCGCTAGAAGAGAAATTAATGAATTTAGAAACGGATATAAAGAATAAAAATTACTGATATCTGCAGATGATGCGCCGTATCCAAAACGTTGGATACGCCGTATCTTATTTCATTAAAATTTAATCAGACTTTTATTCAGAAAGCAGATACGCCGCTTAGAATTAGAATGCGCCGTATCAGTTTAATTATCAAAAATCGATTAAAATTAAATGCGTCGTATTAACAAAAGTTAATGCGCCGTATTTTCGTTACATTTTAAAATACAAGATTTTTGATTCAGAAGATGCGCCGTATCGATAAAAATCGATGCGTCGTATCTGTTTAAAAATTCGAAAACCTGTTTTTAATTTAATTAGACAATACGCCGTATCTGCTAAAACAGATGCGTCGTATGGCGTTATCGTTTAGAAAAATTTCTTATTAAAAACAGAATACGCCGTATCTTGGGGAAAGATGCGTCGTATCGAATTTATTAAACGCGTTGTATTTTATAAAAATTAAACGCAATACGCCGTATCTAAGAAAATAGATGCGCCGTATCGTTTGTATTAGCTCAGTACAACGATAGCAGAATGCAGAAAAATAAAAAGAAAAACAAAAATAAAAACAAACGAAAAGAAACAAAAATTAAAGAAAATAAAAACACACAAAAACAGAAAATATGCAAATAATACAATGAATGCAATTTATCTAATATACAACGGGGTTAGCGGTTAGAATTAAAATTAAAAAGAAAAACCTAATTAAAATACTAATCAAATTAACAGATAATAACAATTCACTCTCCGGCAGCGGCGCCAAAAACTTGATGTGCGTGTGTATTGCTCTAATTTTTATAACCACGGCAGCGGCTCCAAAGACTTGGTGCGCGCGTGATGTGTCGTTGTGGTTTTAGCAGTATTCAAGTTTTAAATTTATATTTAGCCGAATTATCAATAACACACACTTTAACGAGCAGTGTACCCGGTCAGTATGAATATAATGGTAAGTAGAGTGTCGATCACTAAGAGTGGAACGTATTATCTAGTTATTCTAATCAGTATTTTAATATCTTAAGTTAGCTATACAACCTAATCTAACGCAAGGGGGGGTTCAGCCTGAGAGACTGGCACGGTTTGGTTATAATTAAATAATAAACTAAACTAATTAGCACGAATCAGCGATTAGCACACACGTACACAGATAAATACTTGAGACAATAAGAAGACCTGTCCTGATAATTAAGTAGCTTGTCACTTGTTTTATTGCTAGTTTTATATGAAGTGTATAGTTCGATGCGACGCACCGAGAGTTAAACCTTTCTCGTTGGCTCTAATCTTATCGGCGAGTAAACCCTTAATGATCACTTATGTCTATCCTACTTACCCTTTCTTCCTACTTTTCTACAGACGATAGAATGCATAGGCGATAGAATAAATAGGCGAGGACAGAGGCATGGCGACCCGATCAATGCTCAACTAGACACAGAGGTTATCAATGCACTAATAAAAGTCACCAAAGACATCAACATATAAACTTTAATTAATGGGAAAGCAATTTTAAGGGGTGCCCATGGTTTTCCGTAGTCACATGGAATCGGCCCATCAATCCTGATGAATTAAAGTGTACTAATACAATAAAACAAAACTGCTTAATGAATTGAATACATGCAGGACCTTCTTACAGCTCTTGTATCTTTGTTTAGGGCGTGTCTTGTGCTGCTAATTGTCTGACTTCGGCTGTCTTACTCTTCTCGTACTTGGTATATTGCACTGTCAGCCTCCAAATTCGTCTGACTTAGGGGTATTTATAGTTTCTGTCTGAGGGTTAGATGCGGCGCATTGAATAAGTAGATGCGGCACATTGACTTAACTTCGCGTGGGGTCCAAGATTAATATATTCAGGAATATTCGTACACCGCCAGAAGATGCGGCGTAACTCCATTTCTCTATGCGGCGCATGTCCTTTGCCGTCTTGGATTATAACTTGTGAAATCTTGATAGTGATGCGCCGTATGTACGAAGTAGGATGCAGCGTATCTGGAGCAGAATGATCTTGATCTTGTACATTTCAGTAGACTCTTAACTTCTTGCTTGTTTTGCTCCATAATTAGTCCAAAATCGCCAAGTTTCACATAATACTTGTTTTTACCTGAGAATTACAAAAGTAAACATTAACGTATCAATTCTCACAGATAATATAATAAAATAAGTCAAATAAATAGGATAAATGATGATAATAAAATGTACTTATTTGAGTTCATCAGTTGACTTATGGAGACCTTCAAGAGATTGATGAAGATGATCTTAAAGAGTTGGACATCAAGTGGCAGCTTTCTCTTCTTAGCATGAGGGCTAAGAGATTCTTGAAGAAGACTGGCAAGAAGATAATCGTTAACAGAAATGATGTTGCTAGATATGACAAGTCAAAAGTTGAGTGCTATAATTGCCATAAGAAGGGTCATTATTCAAGAGAGTGCAGAATGTCAAGACAACAAGATGGCAAGAACAAAGGCTTTGGAAGCAAGACCAGAGTTGTGGAAGTTACAGACTCAAGCTAAAAAGCTATGGTTGCCATTGATGGCTTAGGATTTGACTGGAGCTACATTGCAGAGGACGAAGCAGAAGCATCTACAGAGATGGCTCTCGTGGCATTTTCAGATTCTGAGGTACAAGTTTCTAAGTGTTCTAAATCTTGTGATGCATTAAAAGATCTAGAAACTCTTAAGAAAAGATATGATGAACAAAGACTAGAGCTAACCCAGACTAGTTTTAATTTAGCAAATCATAAAAGGGCTTTAGCTGTGTTAGAAGAACAAATTGTTCATTATAAAGGTAATGAGTCTAAGTTTTCTGATGATATGATTATACTTAAGAGAGACTTAATGTTTAGAGACAATGAAATTAGTGTGTTAAAACATGAGTTGGAAAAGTTGAAACAGGCTAAAGAAAACATTCAAATGAGTCTAGACACATTAGAGTATGCATCTAAGGGTGTCAGTAAGATAATTGAATGTCAGATCCTCAACAAAGCTAAGTCAGGCCTAGGGTATAAGTCAGTTCCACCTCCTTATAGAGGAATTCCCACACCCCTAGGCATTGACCTAGAACACACAGGTTTAGAGGAATTTCAACTACCCAAAATGGAATATGGTCCAAAACCTAAGGAGAATGTGGTAGTAGATAAGCCTGTAGAAGTAAGTTTTGAGAGTGCAAGTGATAAATCACTCTCTGAGGACAAAGTGTCCTCTGATAAGTCCTCAAGTAGGGAATCAGATGCTCCAACCATAGAGGATTGGACTTCTGATGATGATGAAAGTGATCAGGTTAAGGCTAAACCTGATAATGCTAAGATAGGAGGAACAAGGGTTCCTAAGGTGGTCAAAACTGAGATTGTTAGGCCTAAAACCAATGCTAAACCATTTAGACCAACAGTTAGGTATGCTGAAATGTATAGAACCACAAACAAGCCCAGAGGTAACCAAAGGAATTGGAACAACCTCAAGTCTCACCAACTAGGTGATGACTTTGTTTGATATAGGAAAGCTTGTTTTACATGTGGTAGCTTTCACCATCTTGCTGCTTATTGCAATAATAGGGTAACTAGGTGTTCAAGTCCTAGGGTGAACTTAGTAAAACCTTCCATTCACCCTACAAATGCTAGAATGATACCTAGATCAGTTCTTTTAAGGTCTGGACCAAGAGCAGTTCATACTGCTAGACCAGAAATTCATACTGCTAGGCCATTTAGACCTGTTTACCCAAGACCAACAGTTCAAGGTGCAAAAACAACTTTTAAATCAGCACTAACAACTGTTAAGAGGCCCTTTACTATCAAAGCAGTGTTAAACAAACAAGTTTGGAAACCAAGAGTACAAACCACAAAGCCAGCAGTTCATACTGCTAGCCCAATAGTTAGTACTGGTCATCTTAATCATACTGCTAAGGAAAATATGGGCAATGGTGTTAATGCATCAGCATCATGGGTTTGGAGACCTATTAAACCTAATGGTACTTCAATTGTTTTAAAGAGAATGAATTATGTTGATGCTAGAGGGAAACCTAAGTTTGTGATGGCTTGGGTTCCACAAGGAAATTAATTCCTTGTTTGGGTGCAATGTTAGTCATATGCTTATATTGTTGTGAGACAAGTGCTTTGAACCTTGTTTCCTTGTTTTTGGACTAACAATTGCAGGTATGGATGATGAGCACAAAGGAATTACAAGTGCTTTATGTTTTGGACTGAATGGTGTTTTGGAGTTTAGTGTGTGATCTGTGCACACAACAAATGGTTATTGGTTCACCATGTCTAACCCACATAAGAACCAACTAGTCCAGAGCAAACGGTTTCTGGTAAAGACTAATCAAATCCGTTTATGGTTGACAATTTACCAAAAATTGTATGGTTATCAACTCACCATATCTAACTGTGAAGAGTTGGCTAGTCCAAAGCAAACAACTATTGGTAAAGAAATATCAAATCCATTGATAGCTTATAGTTTGCTAAAAACTATATGTGTGTTATAATGCTTCAAATTCATATAAGTTAATACTGTTCTTTGAAATTTTTTGATAATGGTTTGTACTGCTAGTGCAAAGTTTGTACTGCTAGTGCAAGTTTGTACTGCTCAACTAGCCGTTGGTACTGTTGTGTCAGTAATTAATTTTGGTGTAAAAACTAGCCGTTGGAAGTTTGTTGTGATTTTTACTGATTAAATTATGGTTTTTAAGGGATCCTCTTTTAGATATTTTAACTTTTATTCTATTTTAATCTTATCCTAAAATAAAAGTTAACTTATTCTTTAAGTCGGTCAAATACAAACCCTAATTCTCTCAATAATATCTCATCTCACTTTCATCTTCTACTTTCTAACCTAAATTTTCACTATTCACCACAGTCAAATCAAATTTTTACTGAGAATATTATGGCTAATTTGGAATTTATCAAGACGCACAATCAGGTTGCTTATTTGGAGAAAACAGAGGAAGGGGATGGACCAAAATTTTATGAGATTGTGGACTTTTTGAACGCGTCTCATATTAGGTATGCTTTAACAGTTTCCCATACTCTTATTGTGTAAAACCCGAAATTTCCTTTCATTGAAATTCCCATTTTGCCCTAAAATAAATAAATAAATAAATAAATAAATAAATAAATAAATAAATAAAAAAAATTAAATCCTAAGACTAAATAATTATGCTCTAAAGTTTGATAAGCCTAAATATCATCCTAATATTGCTAAATCTTAAATGTTTTCATTCGCCTCATAAATTTTGAAACGGATTCTAGCCTGGCGTTATAATTGCCGAGGATATGTACTAAATAATATAATCCCATAACATAGGAAATATATCATGCATCATTATCAACATACACGCTATTACCATGCATATGTATACACGCTTGGCCATATAGTTAATATACCAAAAATTTTGTCCATCCTATCTCCCCTACTTTTCAGCCAACTACCCACGATTGGTGGCCCTAATTTCTCCCATTTACCTCCCAAAAGTCAACCTTCCCTACTCATTAATATATATCCATACGTATACACTTCCTCACTATTTTGTTAAAAACTTAGAAGACAAAAGAACACAAGGTGGCGACATGTTCTTTTTCTCCAAAGCAGAAGACGCAACCAAGGTGAAGGAAGGTGTGATCATGGTAATGTTTGTTTCGGAGGATATTCTATTCGAGGACTTAGTTTTTTTGTGATACGTCTTTCGTTCTTGTTTTGTCCAAACCGAATCTGAGGTAAACCCTTATCATCCTAATGTTTTCTTTGATGTCGTACATATAATATGAACACTAGTCCTTGTCTCGTTAATATCAAGATTACGCGAAGAGAAATACGTATGCCACGTAAAAACATTAAAATACATGCGTCGTTAATATGCAAATGAAATAGATATGTCATGTAAGCAACTTTCATACGTACACTACTCGCGAGCATGGTTTCGGTTTGTTTGTGGGCTCGCCAAACAATGACTTTTGCGTGGGGTTTTACTCTATAACCTGGAGTCGTGTCACGTCATGTTTCAAGTAAGTAATGGTCGAGTCTTGGTTAAGGTTGCGGTGTGTGTTAAGTTTCAGTCGAGTCACATACGGTTTAGCATATAGTCATTTATGAGTCGCGAGTTGTCAAGTTGTGGACTCTTGATCGACTATGGTGTGAACGAGGGACTTATGGCTTGAGTTGTGATCAGTTGTGTTACTGCATACATGGACACTTAGCTATATGATTTATACATGTTCGAATAAGATTGAATATATGCATCATCGATTCTCGTTTAATTTAATAAGAACATATATTTACATGAAACGCGCCCTTGATAAAATGTTTCACCGAAATAATTTTCATGTGACAAATATTTAGTCGTGATTAAAAGAGATTGGTATTGTTTCACAGTTTATGTGTAAAATCAATTTAACTGAAATGATTTTCTTTCATGATCAAAATGAGCATACTAAGTTAAGAATTTTGAGGACCTACAAACTGATATAATATGGACGGGTGTTCTTTGTATAATGACACAACTTTTGGCATATAAAGACCTAAACTTTGAAAATGGTCATATCAAACCTTAAACTATTATATTGATCACCCTAAACCTTTAAGTTTATTTAATTGTCATTTGTGACCCTAATTTATAAAGATACTTATTATGGAAAATTACGTAACATGGAAAGTTACTAAATATGGAAAGTTGCTATTTTTGAAAAGTTACCTAAAAAGGAAAATTACTAGAAATGGAAAGCCGTCTAAAATAAGTAATCTGAATTAAATAAGCTTTTAATAAGTCAGTCATGAATTCGTGTAGATTCGCTGAAGATGGAGTTTGCTTTCGACCTTTATATTTTCTGTCGTGTTTCATTTGTGGTATAAGGTACAGATATTCTGACCTTTCTTTTAAGGTTTCTCATGACCTCTTTCGTATTCTGATCCGTTAGTTCTGATTTGATGCCTTGCTATGATTCCCTTGGTTTGAACCTCCTCTGTTGATCCCTTTTGATATGACCTCTGTTATGAACCTATGATATGAAGACCTTTTTAATTAGACCATGGAAATGTTTTGAGAAAAACTATTTTAAAAAGGATGTTTATAAGTAATGCGAAATTACTTTTATAATGTTACTAACTTTTATGAAAACTATATTTTGAAGACTATCTTTATAAAAACCGTTTCGAAAGATTATTTATGAAAACCATTTTAAAGGATCGTTTTATGGAAATCATGAATAAAGAATTGTTTAAAATGGACTTTTGATGGAAGGTTTTGGAGTGAACTTTTGATATGAACCTTGACTTGATTTTTCAAGATGAACCTTGGTCTGTTAAACTATGGTTTGGACCTTTTGATATTTACTTATGAGATATTGAGATGCACCTTCTGATACATGACCTTGTGATATGGCATTCTGTTTTGATATTGAGACCTGACTCTTAGTTTGATACCCGAGCCAATTTCTGTGTACCTAGCCAGGAAGGTAACCTGGCCATGTCTTTGATGCACCACTGGCATGACTCATGTGTGGGTGAGTGATTTCTCACACCGTCCCTTTTATGATTATCTGCCATGGCTATTATGACTTTGAGATTATGACTTTGAGTTTGGGGCGTATGGATTGCAATCCTAGATTTGTGTGTTTAGTGGATTTTAACTATGACTTTGAGTTTATGATTTTGAGATGACTGGTGCTGTGTGCAATACACGCCTTTCACATTTCTGGGAGCTAGCTACTCCATTATTATGATACATGAGGACACCCCTCATATTATCTGGTTGCCTAAGAGGTATCCCCTCTGATTGTGAGATTATGACTTTGAGCTTATGACTTTGAGATTATGACTTTGAGTGTGGGCTCGTGGTAGATGACTATCCTATATTTCCTTTACTATTCTTTTGCCTAGCTTATATCTTATGATATTCCCAGTGCTTCATATTATATTTCTGTTTCGTTATTCTTTGCTTTGTATATATATATCTGTTCACTGGGCTTTTTAAGCTCAGCCGCATTTCTTTCCATGCGGCAGGTTTTTAGTTGGAAGCTGGGTTTGAGAGAAGAGACTTTTGGACTTAGAAGACTTTGATAGTTATTTTGAAGTAGAGATGACTAGAAGAACTTATATCTTCAGACTTAGTATTTATTCCTTTGTAAATTTTGTATTTCCTTGTAATCTCATTTGTAACCTTTAAGATTCCTTGTATTAATGTAATGTATGCTTTGTTTTGATCTGATATGAAACCATTAGTGTGATACCTTTACCCTTGTCGGGTTAGGGTGTTACATATTGTCTCACACATCACACAGTTTTGGCAAACCGCTATTGTCAAAATTAGTGAAGAAGGAGACATACAAATCCATTCAAAAGTGGATGACATATCTTTTGTTGTTACCGAATCTACACTTAGGAGACATCTTAACTTGCAAGATTCAGATGGTATCAACAATATGCTAAACACTGAAATTTGGCAAGAAATTGCCAGAATAGGGTATGATACTGTTGGAGTATGCTCGTGTCATAATAACTAATTATATGGCTAGACATATGTGAGCCTATGGGGTCACACACATATACACTGAGGTGCCACTTTATATATCGTGTTTATTGTATTTACGATATATAAATAACCGTACGTAACTAGGGATCACTATTGGGCTTCTAATGACTAAGTAAAGGACTTATTCTATTGGACTTGGAAATCAAATGGAGAGCCCATTTGAGCCCAATATGGTGGCCGGCCTTGGAGTCTTTCAAGGGAAGTTTTGTAGTTTGAATTTTGGTAAATATATCTTAATTATCTCCTCATAATTAACATAAAAATTCACCAAAAATCTCTCCTCCCTCTTGACTAAAACTCACGGCTCAAAATAAGGACCAACCTAGGGTTTTTATTTTCTCATCTTTCACTTTTGCATCTTGTTCATTCAAGGGTGTTTGATTGGTTACGGGGTTAAGGACTAGCATCCATTGGTATACGGTGAAGTGTAGTGTGGGCAATCATAGAGGTGATCTCCTTTGGTCACTTGGTTTCAAGGGTGAATTGGTGCTAGAAGGTTTCCATTGATTCTACCGATCACGCTACAAAGGTATAAACTTGTTTGTCTTTTATTTGATTGATCATATGACTCTATGGATCCGTTTTTGGTGTTGTTATCCGCTGCGTTTATATATTTAATTTGTTAATTTATATTTTACATCACCTATAGTGGTATCACGAGCCATCATATGATGTCATATGATCATCTTGTATGCGTAAAAATGGCTAAAAACGCGTGTTTTTAATGGATTTAAAAGTATATTTTCAAAACAGCCCCGAGGGCTATATTTTTGTAAATAATTTGACCCATATGGGGTCTAATGATCTGGACTTTTTGATCCTTTGGCCATTTGTTATGCATACTTCAATTGGTATACTTGTTTGGTACCCGTAAAATGGCCTAAAACGCGTTAATTTGATAGATTTGTGACACGATTTCAAATCAGCCCATGAGGCTTAATTTTCTATGGTAAAATGATGTTAAGAAGGTCCTAATATCAATGGGTTTTGAACCTATGGCCATTTGACACGCGTACCAATCGGGGTTTTAATTCTTGTTAATTAATTCTTTGATTTCGTTGGCTAACAATTTATTTCTTGTCATTTATTTTGTTATCCATGGCAAATACATGCATGTTTTCCCATGGAATTAGCCAACACCTTGTTTTGTTCATAATATTATGGTATTATTATGTGTATATGCAAAGCCGATGAAAACCTAGACCACTTATGCCCTGTGATGTTGTGATTTGTTGGTTGATTTCTTTTTTTTTTGGGGTTTGCCATTGTTTCGGCACTTTTGTAATGTAATTCATTTGGTTTTGCCATTGTTTGGGCATTTTTACAATAGATAGGAAGTAGATTAGTTGTACTTTACTTCATGTATTATGTATTCAAATGCTTGTAATCAAATGGCAAAAGGATGAAGGACTTTGGACCAAAAGTAGCTGCTGGACACACTGTTGGAAAAATGCGATTTCTAGGAGATTGGTAAGGTATTTTGGGCTGAATTTTTTTGTGTAGGTACACAATATATGGGCCTACAACTTTGTAAACTGGGCTGAAGCATGAGGAGGTCATATTCTTGGCGTTTTGGGCCTCCAAAGACAGAAAAACTGGGCTGACAGAATCGATTTTCCATGTGCATAATGGGCTTTTACTTGCTCATGATCGTCTTGGAGCAAGTGGGAGCCCTCCGTGTGGTTGTGGTTTATGTCCCTAGTTGAATTTTGGTTCTCGTGATGGCTCACGAGGCCAAGCATAGGATTTTCATCGGTTGAGGCTTTGCATATTGTGGTTGTGTGTTTGTTTGGTTGTTTTATATATGCTATGATTATATGTAAAACAGAAAATATTTTCTAAAACTTGAAACGAAACACAAACCAATTTAAACTAAGTCTTATGATTTAGTTTAACTAAGTTTAAATATAGATTTGAAACTTAAAATCATTGTTTTCTAAATAACACTTAAACTAGTTAAGTTTGTTTATTTATTTATTGTATTGTCCAAACTTAATTATAATCCACTTAGGATTTATATTAGTCTTGAAAATGGACAACTTGACACACATAAATTAAAACAATGATTAGACTTAAGTTAAGAAAAGTTTTTAACTTGTGCTACGAAGAATGAATGCATGCTTCTTTCGTACAAATTTTTTATCCACATCAAAATTTAAGTCATGCCGTCCAAATTGTTGAGAACACTTGAAATTACCTTTTGCCTATGCATGGGACCTAGGTTGAATTGTAACCTAAGGTGACTATTCTCTATGTGTGGGACCTAGATATATTCTCACACGTTCTCAAATTGGATGACTTAATCGAGTTAAGCGGTGAGACCTTGACACGAGGCAAAGATGGGACCAAACATGCCTACATGACACTAGTTGTTTGACACTAGATGCCATGAGTCCCATAAGGATCTAAGAGTTGTACATGTAATACAATTGGTGATCGTCGCCTACCAATTGAATCTACTATTGCTAGCAGATCAACTGATGTGATAGTAGAAGCACAATGTGGATCTTAGCCCTTTTGTAAAATTAATTGTTTTAAATTGTAAACATGGGGTAGTTAAATTACAAAAGGATAATTATCGAAAATACTAAAATTGAACTTTGTGAATTCAATTAATGAATTAATGCAACACAACCATAAACAAGAGTTTGTTCCTTTCTTGTTAAAAGGACGAACTAAGTCGTTCTTTCCTTGTAAGAAAGAGACTTGTTCCTATCCCTTTTCTTTATGAGGAAAAGCCATAATAGGAATATTTGAATTTTCCTAATTCTAATCAAACTCAAGAACACCTACTCTAGAAATCGTGATGTCTTGTACAAGTCAAAACGGTTAAGTATGGTTACACATCTTACTCTTTCAAGGTCGTTTTACAACCCTAGTTTCGGTTTTGAAACCTTGAGGAAATATAAGATATTTGGATAACTAGATGATTGAACAAATAATTTCACAACCAAGCCTTCGATGGTGATCCAAGGAATAATGGGGTGTTGAGATTGCGCCAAGCTTGTTCTTAACCTGAAATAAGAAATACGAAGACACTACGTTAAGTGATTGCGCAGGGGTTGGACCCTGTGAACCACCTCCGGCGTGCGAGTAAGTATGTGTAATGGTAATGTAGGTCGTAAATTGAGAGAGTGAAGTTAACTTACATTGTTCATGCCCGACTAAGCTATTTATAGGGGAGAAATAGGCCTTAGTGGGCGGTTTGCACATGTTTCGGAGATCATGGGGGCGTCCCATGAAATATGGTAACCGCTAGGGCTTTGTAGCCCACGATCTCTATTTTGGCGGGAAAGCCAAGGGGAAGAGGAGACGTGGGTTTGACCAGGTCATGATAGCTCTTCGTGCTAGTTCCTTCGTAGGAGATACCCCGAAGGGCTTAAGGCTTCGATTGGCGGATTCCCACATGGTAACCAGTTCGCAGGCGAATGGTTTTACGCCAATGAAACGTGTTAGGAGATTAACCTGGGCCTCCGAAGGGAGGGCTTTCTACAGGCTCGAAGGGGAGTCCTTCGACCCGTTCGGAGGGTACATCATCAAGCCCCCCAGTCGAAAGTGATATATACGTACGAGTATAAATTACATTCGACTCAAAAAAACAAACTACATGTTAGTCCTTTCTTCACAAAATCGTACGAGTAGGAAATAAATGCTTAAACAACCTTGCGCAATAAATGCGCCTAATAAATATGCAACTACCATACCCTAGCTTCATCAGCTAGGATTTCAGTAACCACAAACTTATTTTCAAAATTCGAAAGCAACTTGGAATCCGTGTCAAACTCATACTATGACTACACGTGGATGGCTAGGATGAAACAACTAAAAATATACATAAACCCTTTATGATTTCACCTGATCGTACTGTTTCTCTTTGCCCCAAAGTACACATACACACTGCCTGTGTTTCTTGCTTCTGCTAAGATTAAAGGTAATTATCCCTCCTTAGTCTCATTATTTCGAATACAAGATGAGTATGGCGGCAAAAAGAACCATTAGGCAACAAAAGTGTACCTTATCAGAACAGGCTTTGGCAGATTTTCTTGAAAAGTATCCCGTACCTAAAAAGTATAAAGTGATACTTCCAAACGAAAACCAAAGTATTTTTGACACCCCTGCTGGGTATGTTGGGTTATATGTTCATGCTTTTACAGAATCCAACTTTAGGATTCCTATTCATCCACTGATCTTAGAATTTTTACAGTATTATCAAGTACACATTTCCAGGTTGAACCCCTTTGGCTTAGCCAAGCTAACCACCTACATTGTCGTATGTAAAGCTTATGGTTATGAGCTCACGCTTAACGTGCTTAGAGGCTTTATCAACCTTTGCCCTGGTGGTGATTGGTTAACCCTAGGTAAAAGAAGTGAACCTGATGTGCCTTGCTTAATAACGAGACCCTTTGCCAATATAAGAAAATGGAAAGGTTTGTTTTTCTATGTGCAAGATACTATCATACCTCCCAATTATCCGGCGTTGCTAGATAAAGACAATCGTTTTGACGAGAAATGCTTTGATGATCCCTTGCCGCACTTTGTAAGAAGCTATCCCCTCTACCAACGTCTTGAACGTCACCCATTTGATGTCCAAACGTTTCCTGATCCAATATTGTTTCTGGCGGGCATTATAGATCGTTGGGAAGGTTCTCCCTTGGAACCTGAGATAATCTGCAATGGGAAAAGTATGTATGTACTTATTCAAATAAATTAATGACTTATCTGATGGTATTTATCTCATTCCTTTTTTCTGTAGGGATGGCCTTCAGAAACTTCGTTGTAGCCCGTGGTACTAGAGAGCTTAGTTTTGTCCCCAAAGAGGCAAATAATGTGAACCCTGAAGTAGGTTCTCCGTCGACATCAATTAATAATGACGAGACTCCGCATTTTGTGGAGACTGTAGCAGACTCTGATGATCCCCTTATCAAGGAATTTCAAACAAGGCTCGTAAGGTCCTCCGGTCTTTCAGATAAGAAGAGAAGTAAGAAAGAAAAAGCTGCTATGTCTGTGAAGACTCCTCCGAAGAGGAAATTATCCCTTCCTACCCCTCCGACAAGAATGGTGAAACCCAAAGGCTCTCATTCTAAAACCTTTATACCTACTCCTCTGACGATTCCTGAGGATGATACTCCTGGTAAGTTATCATGCATGCGTAATAAGTGTCCTTCCTTATCTAACTTGTGCCTCTGTCTTTCGCAGGTCTTCTCGATGTTAACGAACTACCCAATTCAACTGCGTGCCGCCACTCGGTTGAAAAAATGACACCTGCTAAATGGAAGGAAATCTTGGATAACATGTCTATGGAAGAGCTCTGCAACTTTCATTCTAAAAGTTATGCTAGGCAGGCTATTTTGGATAATCATTTGAATTCAAGGACAAGGGAGTTTGTGCAAACGGTGTTGAATGTGAGAGTGAAAATGGATGCTATCTTAGCCAAAGAAAAGGCTAGGGACCATGAATATGATGAATTGGAGGCTAAGTGCAAAGAGGTGATGGAGAACTTTGAGAAGAATCCTTTTGTACAAGATATGCGAGCCAAGATCGACAGGCTCGAAGGGCAATTGAAGGAATCCCAAGCAAGGTGTGATAGGTTGAAGGTTGAGGAGTCTAAGGTGTCAATCTATAGAGCTCAAATTGAGATGCTTGAGTCCAAATGTACAAGTCTGGAAGCCGAAAGGTCTAGGCTGATTGAGCAGGAGGCCAAGCTTTGCGAGGAAGTCGATAGTCTGAAGTTCCAATGTCAAAGCTTGAAGAAAGACCGAGCTGAGGTAGTTTCAAAGGTTGTTCCTCATGTAGCAATGGAGTTTGTGACAACCCGTAAAAATCCCTCGTAATAAATCTCACTGATTAATGATAATCACAACTTACGGTTTAACAAAACCCATTTTTATGGGAAAATTTAAACTTTTCTATCATCGCTATTGTTATCATGAAATGTTTTCGTGATATATATATTAAATAGCAACCTCTACTCGAGACACAAGTAAACTCCCGAGATTTCATTCTCACTAAATTCGAAACCTCGCAAATCATGATAATTAGTAATGATAAAAATTCCTACACGAGATATAAGCACTTTTACTAATTATCCCTAATTATTCCAATTAGTAACTAAAACTCTTCATGGGCCACACCCTTTGTTCACCAGTCCAACATCACATTCGATCAAAGCCAATGTCCAAGCCCACCACTTTCTTTTGGATAATTCATGCAAAGTCGACAGCCTCACCTCCTCAAGACACGACTCGATATCCTTCAAATCTTAAACGTAAGCCTCGAATATTTTTACACAATCTCGTACACGACCCACTAGTCTATTTGAGTGATAAATTTCAGAAACTCCAGCCAAGTATTAATATGGTTTTGAAGACTCATTCGGTTGTCCCGTTTCACCCAATTCGATAGACATAAAAATCACAAAACTAAATTTCTAAACCCAAGCACCTACCTACGAATTACTAGCAATAATATTAACATCCCATGATGATCAAGGGTCAGTCAAGGCAGCAGTAACATGTGTGAATTGATAAATCCACTTACCTATTTAGAAATACCAAGTGAATATGCACAAAAATCCAACAACTAGAAACAAGATAGTATTGAACTCGTTTCTTTACCCAACCCCGCACTCATTCACACGTTAGGCACTGCCATACTCAACCACAAATATCAAATGAATATGTGTATAATCCAAAGACAAAAGACAAGACTCATTCACACGTTTAGACACTTGTATACACAACTAAAAATATCTAGCTAATATTGCCATACGCCAACCATAAGAATACAAGCATCTCCTATCACATGGTCAATCCCACACTCAACCCAAAACAGCGGAAGGATGCTACAACTCGCTGCTAGTCCACAGTGATCTTCAATAATAGAAGCTTCGAGGGTAATATAGTCTAAAGCTTGTATAGCTATCTCTATAAAGCTCACTCGATCTTGCAGCCTTCACTGCCAAGCCATACACACACCACTCTTACTTATCTCACTTACCTCACTCTCACTAAACACTTTTAAAACCCAGCAAACCTCCTGTCTCAAAACAGGAAACAAACGAGCAAGGAAGGTATACATGCAACGTATACATGGTTGTCTAGCAAAGCAAACCGTCTACTTCGTTCTTGCACTATCATTCGAACATCACCACCACTGCCTTCTCCACCACCTTCAAAAGGTGTAGTAAGTGTCTCTAGACTCTTTCATTTCGATGTCTCACACTCCACATGCACGTACAAATTACCTCACGCATGCATGTTTTCATATTGCATTCGAACATATCATATATTCTACTCGAGAGACTGCATGAAACCCTCGGTTTATAATTCTTGGTGAGCACCAATTAAAAACCACACTATTGCACGTTAGAATGCATACATGCACCCACTTCTGTTTTCCACCCAAACGAATAAACATTACCATACATTATCACGTACATTCCATTTAGAATAATCCATGTAAAATGGCGAACCTCTATCCTAGGAGGCTTAGCAGTCACCTACACTCACGACTTCATGCATTAAATTGCTAACTCCATTCAAACGCATAGCAAGTACATATATTACATGCATATTAATAAATCGCGACACGTATAGAAGACTTACACCCTCATGCAAGACCACAACACGACCCCTACTCATCCCTAATCCAACCGGACATGTCACTATAGACGCATAACAAACCACATGTAGAAAATAAACAAAATCTCACTAAGTCTTTAACTTAGAAACGTGCCTTATCGCCCTAAAAACCTTCGAATATCTTATAAAATCACTACATAAACATACGTTTTCTTTATAAGATCCATTTAGCCACCCAACAAGCTAAACTTTACATTTTACAACATGCCATAAAACCCACGAACCGATCCATAAAAATTAGCCAAGCGTCTTGTAGAAACTGATTTTTTTAAAAATCTCAAATAAGTAACGCATGGACTTTATAAGCCATTAAGTGTTTTATAAGCTGTGGGATCGGCTGATTTTATGAAGCTTTTAAATATGAAAATGAGATGTAAAAAGTAGACGTTTGAACTTACCCAACTCACTTCAAAGTGTGCAAATTAAAAAGAGTTAACGGGTTAGTGTTTTGGCTCGTTAGAGGCCCAAGATGTGAAAGATAAGCTACTGAGTAAATAAGCAGTTAAAATAAACTTCATTTATCTTAAATATAATCCAGAAAAACTCGCCACCTTTTTCCCACCATATTTGTCACTTTTGGACTAAAAATGTATCGCGATCTAACTAGAAGGACCAAAACTGCCAAACTATGAAACTCATGGACTGAAGCTGTGAAAACAGTTGACAAAGGACTTAAATTGACATATCATTGAACTTCAAGCCTTATATGGACATAGAGACAATTTTTGGACTATTATCGAACTTTACATTTAACAAAGGACTAACGACGTGACGCAAGCACAGTTAAGTTAAAAAGCATAAAACCTAGAAGGGACAAGGACCCATTTAAATACACTTGACATACTTATTTTATTTTCTATTTTCACTCCTCACTTCATATGCATTTTCACATTTTTAGTTACATGTTATTTACGTTCTCACTAGAAGTTTACGATTTCACCTTGCATGGCATTTCAGCATATTTTGAGAAAGTAACATTTTGAGTCAAGTAACAGGAATAAAGATAATATCATATATGATATTATATTTTTAACCCGAGGCGTTTTAGGCATATCACACTCACATCGTCAAATCGTTGTACGATTTCGCACATTCACACTCATCGTAGTTATAAGTCAGAATCTTAGACTTCCCTCATATTCAGGTATCGTATTGAAGACGTTCTGTGAATCTAAGTTTTACTTGATCTTATAATCCCATCTCGCCAGATACACTCCAGGTGAGTCGTGGTCCCCTACTTTTTATTAATTGTTTTAATAACTCTTTTGGGGGAGATACATGCTTCAACTGTTTTAAATTACTTTTGTACTCTGAGAAACTCTCATGAATAATTCAAAACCATCAACTGTGTTTTACATGTCTTAAACCCCTCTTGAAAGGGATATGTGCTTGTATACTTGCCAATCACTTACCTAGCTAAACATTGTATTGAAACATAACATTTTCAAACTACGTGCTGTAACACGATACTCATTATATACGTACGATTAACAACTGAATGTACTGTTAAACTTTACTATGATATTTCTACATTTCGACTAGAAATAATAGCCAAAACTATGCTATGAACTCCTGAACTCTATATTGTCTAAGTTTACCTATATTGCCATAAAAGTCCCTCGATCATGAGCCATTAATCACTACGGTGAGCGCGAATATAGTGGACAGCTTCGAAACCTGTAGAGGCTGACGACCTATCCCACTAAGTATGGACGGAATGCCTTAGGGCTAGTCGTATTTAGTCGCGATACACTATATTTGAATAAATAGTAGGATGAGGCAATCACCTATTACCTGGGGGCAACCCATCATAACTTGATGTGACCTTACCGTTTTTATGGAACCTTTGTTAATGCTTTGCGCGTCATGAGGCTTAGGACAATATAACTTTATGAATATATATGTCTTCCTATATATATTTGGATACAGCTGTAGACCACCACTCCTTACTGATAGATATCAGACCTTATACTATTATTTTCAATATGTGTTATAAATATGTATCATATACTTGAAACCTAACTGTTATCATATGATAGAACAAAATAATGCTCGACATATCGTTACTTTTAAAAGTTGAACCATTATTTCATTGCAAGTATATAATGACAATACTCCTTTTTACTCAAACTTGGACCTATGATCGTCAGAGGTCATAAATGATTTACTCTTGGATTTTTACCCAAATTTGCAAACTTGCTAGTTACTTTCATAAGTACTAGCATTTATTTCAACACTTACTCTACAACTCTCGACATTTTTGAAAGCAAATTATTTTCTACCAAACCCCACGAACTCACCAACCATTGTGTTGACGTTTTAAGCATGTGTCTTTCAGGTACTTAACGGATCAGGACAAGACACGGAGCGGGCATCCTATATACTCTGATAACTTAAATGGTGTAAAATCAAATATGTCATTCTTTTCCAAATTATCACACTTTTATGAGGTTTTCAAATAAAATATTTCGCCTTTATAATAAAACAATATTTTGAATGACATATAACTTTCAAAACGCCTTTTCCAAAGTCGTTTTCTGAAATTTCTAACTTCGATCCTCAGTGTAACACCTAAATATTTTCCGCTGCCACATAACCAAATTTGGGGGTGTTACAGATTGGCATCAGAGCCACAGGTTATAGAGAATCAAATGTTTTAAAACATTGAACTATAACCACATTTTCAAAATAAATGATTTTACACCATATCATCTTATGCCTTCCGTGTCTGCAGACTGTCGTGCTCAATATATGACCTATTAAGATTGTTTTACACAAATCTTTACATGCTTAATGATTACTGTTCACTCATAACACATTGTATATTTTACACTCAATGTTGCACTTTAAACATATGAATATTCATGATTATTATCGATTGCTACAGTACCATGTCTTCTAAACTAGTCGATATCATCAAGACTACCCCGTTATCTACCTGCCAAATTGCGCCAGATACTGAAGATCCCTATACCCAAATGCCACAACCTCAAACCGACATAGAACATACTCAGAAATCACCTCAGTCATCACCTTCTCACTCACCTCCACGTCAGAAACTTAGGAGAACAACTGAATCCGATTCAGATGAAGATTTGATTGGTGGTCAACCAACATTTGAAATTGGACAGAGTTCACACCAAGAGATAACTTGGAATAACATTGAACAAAATTCTCCTTTGCTTAACACCTCAGATTTCTCCATGCCAGATGTTCCAAACGATGTATCCTTACCCAACTCCCCTGACCACAATGTAGACACCTATGACTCCATATGGACTCGCCTTCACCAACACACCAGCATACTAGATGCTCACACTGAACAGCTAAAAGAGTTACAACCATTACGATTCGAATGGTACGATCGTAACATTGATACCCTGTTTAAGAGGACAGATGCTGAAAGAAGAGAAGTGTTTGATCTAGGAGTAAATGTTGGTAACATGAAGGACAATTACGAACAAAAACTTAGAAACTTGGATGCTAGAACCCGCTGTTTGGGTAGAGGCCATACCCAAACACACATTAGGATTGAGGACATTGAAAGAGCATTATGGTTAGCTAGAGACACAGCAAGAATCCAAAGCCAAAATATTGCGACCTTGGAAAGCATGTTAGCTAATCAGATGAATGCATGCCAAGAACGTTTCTCAGCCATGGAAGCTGCACAACTGGATCTTGAGGCAGAAGTTAGACGTCTACGTCAGAGACGTAACTAATCTTAAGTATAGTTGTTGCACTCAATAAACCAAATAGTTTTGGTTAGTATTCCATGTATCTTTCCATAATTCTGTAACTCCCAGAATTTGTAATCGACTTTTAAGCTATGACACTCTCTTTTCCGTTATATCTTACTGTTGTAAACAAATTCCTTCCACCAAACCCTGTTATGGTGCTATAAATGCAATGAGCCATGCAAAACTCCACCATTTGTTACTCTCGTAGAAAACAAATGACTTCACAAGAATCAATGAGACATTAATAAAAGACTTTGTGTTGGTCGTTTTGATCAAACAAGTTATTAGAGTTATGTCAATATTGATGATTGTATTCAAACCTACTATGATATTATCGATGATGGTACATCAACTATACCACGACTAAACCCTAAACCATAGAACTCCAAGGACAAAATGTTCAGAAGGGAACAAATGAATTTATCTTCAAAGTTGAAATTCTTTAACAATCCCATATCAAGAGTTGATCATTATTCTACGATGCTACCCAGACACATCGTATTTCTATGATTCTCAGTTGACTTGATTTTGTATTGAGATCACATTGTTAGCACTAATATACAAATACCTTGTTATTTGAATTATTCTAACGATAGAGTGAATACTAAATCAACATTTCTTGTGATGTTCATAGGGAATGGACAACAAGAACATCGTAGTACCCACAACAACTATGACTCCTAAGACTATTAAGAAATTGGAAGTAACCACAACAATTCACCTAGGTAACCATGACATGATAAGACAAGAAAGAAAGAAGGCTATACCTTGTAAGCATAACCATGAAAGTTTCATGGGGTATAAGCCAATGTACCTAAAGGATTCAAGGAAAATGACTAAACCTTTCCGCACATGTGCACAAAGAATTAAGCAAGATATTGCACTTAGGAAAAATAACCAAAACCGAAAACTTGAGGGTAAAAGATCCTTTATTCTCAATGAATGCGAGTTCCACAATGATGTTTGCATCCGCAATCATCTACAAGACCGCATTGATTACCTTCGCCAACAAAGACCCAAATCAGAAGTTGGAAGAAACTTCATCACCAACCCTAGTAATGAAAACAAATACCATGAAAAGAAACCTCTGTGCCAAAGATGTAAGTTACATCACACTGGACATTACAAGAATCATTGTCCGAACTACAATGCCCATTGGAAGCCCAAGACTTGTACAAGAGAATAAGGACTCGTCAAAGATTTCAAAAAGTGTCAAAGGATGACATCTATGTTTAAGCAGATGAATAGATTCCTGCTGTAAAATAAATAAACTCTAGTCTAGAACTATCTAAGTTGTATTCCGCTAGTAATTACCTTAGGTACGATGGATTTAACCTAAGTGTAACAATTACCTCTATATTGTGTGAGAAATGTACCTTGTAATATTTCAGTGATCATCGTAATCTACGCTTGTTTAAAAATTCTCTACTCGTAGTTGACATGAAAACAATACCTTGATATCACTTAGAAATTGGTTAAACACCATGTCTGCCCAAACAATTAATTATTACTACTTAGGAGAAAGCCCTCATCCAAAACCTAGGATATTACCAAGGAACATCCTATAAAAACCCTGAATCATTACCATAGTATGAACAAAAACTCTCTTGAAAAATAATTAAGTGTCGTGACTGAACCATCTAAAAAGTTTTGTAAAAACATAAAACACCACTATGACTGAACCAAACATCACATCATTTGGTCCTCAATTATACATAGCCTAGCTAACTATGTATAATTTAGGAAGAATTATGTTATAAATGGAACGATCATTTTGGACTTACAGATAACCATTTTTATTCAAAAAGTAGATTTTGAAATTTAGCAGTTCATAAAACATCACTTTTGGTAAACCCTAGAAAATATCTAGACATACTTTCCATCACCTCTATCTTAATATACCGAGAGTAATACAAAAAAAAAAAAATAAAAAAAAAAATAAAATAAAATTAAAAAATAAAAAAAATTGGGACATACAAACAACGAGAAATTTTATTTAAAACCACGAAAGTTAATACATAGTGACATAATCAACATCGGAAGTACTAATAGTACAATAAACACAATAAAAGGCATAAAGTCTTCAACAGGTTGGACCGCCCTAGCAACAAAACCACCACCAACCCAGCAACAGCAAGCGCCATCATAGGATGAAGTACCTTGATTATTCTGGAAGATAAATAGAAACTGAATCATTAAGGACCCGGATTAAGCATAAACAAAACTTATTCGACACACCACTAAGATATATTCTAACCACTCTAGCCTGCGACCCTCACTTCCAAAAGTCATTCGCAAAAATGGCTAGGATTGTGAGAGGTACGATAACCAACAAGTACCCGATCCAACCGCCGGTATCCTCGCCGGGAAGAAGAGCCAAACCAGCAACGACAAAAATGATGAACATGACTGCAAATACTATAGCGATCGGCGGCATGTTTATGAATTGGGAAAGTGGAATGAAAGTGATAAGTGAAAAAGGTGAAAAGGAAAAAGAGGAAAGTTAAATAGGGAATATAGGTGGAGAAAAGTATCCGTTATTTTACTATTCATGATCATTAAGTTTCAAAATCACTACCCTTAAAAATCCCCTAGTCTCGAATCGCTAGAACACTGAATATTAAGTGTTAAATACTTCCTACTCTCGATCGTCACTATCACCATTCATAGACTATGAATGCGTTAATTGATCTAACATTCCAATTTAAATCGTCCGGTACGAATAAATCAAATTGGACCCTGTTTCCTCAAAATTCAAACGAAAATCTCCCGAGAATAGTTTTCCATAAACTCTCACCTCAGAACATCACATTTTCAACACCCATCACGGCCTGAACTTCGGGACGAAGTTCAAAATTAGGGGTGGATAATGTGACAACCCGTAAAAATCCCTCGTAATAAATCTCACTGATTAATGATAATCACAACTTACGGTTTAACAAAACCCATTTTTATGGGAAAATTTAAACTTTTCTATCATCGCTATTGTTATCATGAAATGTTTTCGTGATATATATATTAAATAGCAACCTCTACTCGAGACACAAGTAAACTCCCGAGATTTCATTCTCACTAAATTCGAAACCTCGCAAATCATGATAATTAGTAATGATAAAAATTCCTACACGTGATATAAGCACTTTTACTAATTATCCCTAATTATTCCAATTAGTAACTAAAACTCTTCATGGGCCACACCCTTTGTTCACCAGTCCAACATCACATTCGATCAAAGCCAATGTCCAAGCCCACCACTTTCTTTTGGATAATTCATGCAAAGTCGACAGCCTCACCTCCTCAAGACATGACTCGATATCCTTCAAATCTTAAACGTAAGCCTCGAATATTTTTACACAATCTCGTACACGACCCACTAGTCTATTTGAGTGATAAATTTCAGAAACTCCAGCCAAGTATTAATATGGTTTTGAAGACTCATTCGGTTGTCCCGTTTCACCCAATTCGATAGACACAAAAATCACAAAACTAAATTTCTAAACCCAAGCACCTACCTACGAATTACTAGCAATAATATTAACATCCCATGATGATCAAGGGTCAGTCAAGGCAGCAGTAACATGTGTGAATTGATAAATCCACTTACCTATTTAGAAATACCAAGTGAATATGCACAAAAATCCAACAACTAGAAACAAGATAGTATTGAACTCGTTTCTTTACCCAACCCCGCACTCATTCACACGTTAGGCACTGCCATACTCAACCACAAATATCAAATGAATATGTGTATAATCCAAAGACAAAAGACAAGACTCATTCACACGTTTAGACACTTGTATACACAACTAAAAATATCTAGCTAATATTGCCATACGCCAACCATAAGAATACAAGCATCTCCTATCACATGGTCAATCCCACACTCAACCCAAAACAGCAGAAGGATGCTACAACTCGCTGCTAGTCCACAGTGATCTTCAATAATAGAAGCTTCGAGGGTAATATAGTCTAAAGCTTGTATAGCTATCTCTATAAAGCTCACTCAATCTTGCAGCCTTCACTGCCAAGCCATACACACACCACTCTTACTTATCTCACTTACCTCACTCTCACTAAACACTTTTAAAACCCAGCAAACCTCCTGTCTCAAAACAGGAAACAAACGAGCAAGGAAGGTATACATGCAACGTATACATGGTTGTCTAGCAAAGCAAACCGTCTACTTCGTTCTTGCATTATCATTCGAACATCACCACCACTGCCTTCTCCACCACCTTCAAAAGGTGTAGTAAGTGTCTCTAGACTCTTTCATTTCGATGTCTCACACTCCACATGCACGTACAAATTACCTCACGCATGCATGTTTTCATATTGCATTCGAACATATCATATATTCTACTCGAGAGACTGCATGAAACCCTCGGTTTATAATTCTTGGTGAGCACCAATTAAAAACCACACTATTGCACGTTAGAATGCATACATGCACCCACTTCTGTTTTCCACCCAAACGAATAAACATTACCATACATTATCACGTACATTCCATTTAGAATAATCCATGTAAAATGGCGAACCTCTATCCTAGGAGGCTTAGCAGTCACCTACACTCACGACTTCATGCATTAAATTGCTAACTCCATTCAAACGCATAGCAAGTACATATATTACATGCATATTAATAAATCGCGACACGTATAGAAGACTTACACCCTCATGCAAGACCACAACACGACCCCTACTCGTCCCTAATCCAACCGGACATGTCACTATAGACGCATAACAAACCACATGTAGAAAATAAATAAAATCTCACTAAGTCTTTAACTTAGAAACGTGCCTTATCGCCCTAAAAACCTTCGAATATCTTATAAAATCACTACATAAACATACGTTTTCTTTATAAGATCCATTTAGCCACCCAACAAGCTAAACTTTACATTTTACAACATGCCATAAAACCTACGAACCGATCCATAAAATTAGCTAAGCATCTTGTAGAAACTGATTTTTTTAAAAATCTCAAATAAGTAACGCATGGACTTTATAAGCCATTAAGTGTTTTATAAGCTGTGGGATCGGCTGATTTTATGAAGCTTTTAAATATGAAAATGAGATGTAAAAAGTAGACGTTTGAACTTACCCAACTCACTTCAAAGTGTGCAAATTAAAAAGAGTTAACGGGTTAGTGTTTTGGCTCGTTAGAGGCCCAAGATGTGAAAGATAAGCTACTGAGTAAATAAGCAGTTAAAATAAACTTCATTTATCTTAAATATAATCCAGAAAAACTCGCCACCTTTTTCCCACCATATTTGTCACTTTTGGACTAAAAATGTATCGCGATCTAACTAGAAGGACCAAAACTGCCAAACTATGAAACTCATGGACTGAAGCTGTGAAAACAGTTGACAAAGGACTTAAATTGACATATCATTGAACTTCAAGCCTTATATGGACATAGAGACAATTTTTGGACTATTATCGAACTTTACATTTAACAAAGGACTAACGACGTGACGCAAGCACAGTTAAGTTAAAAAGCATAAAACCTAGAAGGGACAAGGACCCATTTAAATACACTTGACATACTTATTTTATTTTCTATTTTCACTCCTCACTTCATATGCATTTTCACATTTTTAGTTACATGTTATTTACGTTCTCACTAGAAGTTTACGATTTCACCTTGCATGGCATTTCAGCATATTTTGAGAAAGTAACATTTTGAGTCAAGTAACAGGAATAAAGATAATATCATATATGATATTATATTTTTAACCCGAGGCGTTTTAGGCATATCACACTCACATCGTCAAATCGTTGTACGATTTCGCACATTCACACTCATCGTAGTTATAAGTCAGAATCTTAGAATTCCCTCATATTCAGGTATCGTATTGAAGACGTTCTGTGAATCTAAGTTTTACTTGATCTTATAATCCCATCTCGCCAGATACACTCCAGGTGAGTCGTGGTCCCCTACTTTTTATTAATTGTTTTAATAACTCTTTTGGGGGAGATACATGCTTCAACTGTTTTAAATTACTTTTGTACTCTGAGAAACTCACATGAATAATTCAAAACCATCAACTGTGTTTTACATGTCTTAAACCCCTCTTGAAAGGGATATGTGCTTGTATACTTGCCAATCACTTACCTAGCTAAACATTGTATTGAAACATAACATTTTCAAACTACGTGCTGTAACACGATACTCATTATATACGTACGATTAACAACTGAATGTACTGTTAAACTTTACTATGATATTTCTACATTTCGACTAGAAATAATAGCCAAAACTATGCTATGAACTCCTGAACTCTATATTGTCTAAGTTTACCTATATTGCCATAAAAGTCCCTCGATCATGAGCCATTAATCACTACGGTGAGCGCGAATATAGTGGACAGCTTCGAAACCTGTAGAGGCTGACGACCTATCCCACTAAGTATGGACGGAATGCCTTAGGGCTAGTCGTATTTAGTCGCGATACACTATATTTGAATAAATAGTAGGATGAGGCAATCACCTATTACCTGGGGGCAACCCATCATAACTTGATGTGACCTTACCGTTTTTACGGAACCTTTGTTAATGCTTTGCGCGTCATGAGGCTTAGGACAATATAACTTTATGAATATATATGTCTTCCTATATATATTTGGATACAGCTGTAGACCACCACTCCTTACTGATAGATATCAGACCTTATACTATTATTTTCAATATGTGTTATAAATATGTATCATATACTTGAAACCTAACTGTTATCATATGATAGAACAAAATAATGCTCGACATATCGTTACTTTTAAAAGTTGAACCATTATTTCATTGCAAGTATATAACGACAATACTCCTTTTTACTCAAACTTGGACCTATGATCGTCAGAGGTCATAAATGATTTACTCTTGGATTTTTACCCAAATTTGCAAACTTGCTAGTTACTTTCATAAGTACTAGCATTTATTTCAACACTTACTCTACAACTCTCGACATTTTTGAAAGCAAATTATTTTCTACCAAACCCCACGAACTCACCAACCATTGTGTTGACATTTTAAGCATGTGTCTTTCAGGTACTTAACGGATCAGGACAAGACACGGAGCGGGCATCCTATATACTCTGATAACTTAAATGGTGTAAAATCAAATATGTCATTCTTTTCCAAATTATCACACTTTTATGAGGTTTTCAAATAAAATATTTCGCCTTTATAATAAAACAATATTTTGAATGACATATAACTTTCAAAACGCCTTTTCCAAAGTCGTTTTCTGAAATTTCTAACTTCGATCCTCAGTGTAACACCTAAATATTTTCCGCTGCCACATAACCAAATTTGGGGGTGTTACAGAGTTACATCGTAGCGATGAGGTGGGGGAAGCTATTGGGAAACTGGTGAACGCGGCCATCTTTTATGGTACCTGTACCGCTTTGGAAGAAATTGCTCAGACGAAGAAGCCTGTGGTTTTGTCGGAGGTACCATACTATCGTCCTGATTCTGAGAAAGAATTTGATGAGGCTGGCGATGTGTTTACGTCAACAGAGTTCCCTTTCCTAACTGAGGTAACCAAAAATCCGTTGGCTCCCATAGAAGAACTTTTGGCAAAGAAGCCGATGAAAGTCGATCCTCCATCTTCAACAAAGAAATCTGTTTCTGTTCTGCCTTGAAAGGGTCTCTATAATGCTCCATCATGTTTAATGTTCGTTTAAGACAATTTATCTTTGTGGCTGTATGGGCTTCGACCCATGCATTAGACAATTGTTTAAACTATTTTTGCTTTGACCATTGTTGGCCTTATTATTGTTAAGTAGGGATAAGAATTCGCTCTGAATGCCATGCTTTCCTTCTCGTACGCTTATTATAAACGTACATATACAACCTAAGGTTATAACCTTATTGTGTGTATTTTGAACCAATATTTTCCGCAATCGTATAATTTGACTGCGACAGAGGGTCGCGACCCACTCCGTCTTTATCCTTAAGTTGCAGAGGGCTTTTATTACCCTAAGACTTTATAGGAAAGTTAATGTGAATTGTAATGGATGCTATTTGTATACAAGACATGTGTCTTGCTTCATCCTTCGACATTGAAACTTGTAAAGTACTTGGCTGAACAAATCTTTGTTGTATATAACGAAAAAAGAGATTTTGAGGGAAATAATTTATATCATTCTGAAAAATGAACAATGAACACTAAGACGCCTACCATTAATGCTTTTTTCCCAAATGAGAAGAATGCGTTACATGAAATTGAAAAACAGGCTGATTGTTTTAAATGTAGTAAGTTTTATATGTAAAACTTACGAAGATTGGTACCATTCCAAGTTCTTTCCATGGCCTCCCCTTTAAGCGTTGCGAGCTTGTAAGCACCATTGCCGTAGGCTTCCAATATAACGTAAGGTCCTTCCCATGTTGGCCCTAGTTTTCCTTCGTATTCAGCCTTGCTTGCGCTGTTTAAACGAAGGACATATTCACCTGGCTTGAACGTGGAGGGTCGAACTCAGTTATTATAGTACTTTTCAAACTTCTGTTTATAGATAGCCTCTCTGATCGAAGCTATTTCTCTTCTTTCTTCCAGGAGATCGAGGTTTTCACGAAGCCTTTCGTCATTTATTTTTTCTTCAAAGTTCACAATGCGTTCTGTTTCGATGCTGATTTCGGTGGGTATGACCGCTTCTGTTCCATAGACCAAGCTGAAAGGAGTTTCCCCATGGCTTGACTTGGGGTGCGTCCTATGTGCCCACAGAACTTGGGGTAACTCATCTACCCACCCATGATGACTTCGTCCAAGTCTCTTTTTGATACCGTCTATGATGTCCCTGTTCGTGACTTCAACTTGTCCATTGCCATGAGGATGGTATACGGAAGTGAACGATTGCTTGATTTTTAGGCCTTCACAAAAATTTAGGAATACTCCTTCGGCAAATTGCTTCCCGTTTTCAGAGATGATAATGTGTGGAACACCAAATCGGCAGATTATGTGTTCCCATACAAACTTCTCCATATGCCTTCCTGTTACCGATGCTAAAGGTTTGGCCTCGACCCATTTGGTGAAGTAGTCTATGGCTACGACCAAGAACTTTACCCCTCCCGGAGCTACTGGTAGGGGTCCGACTATATCGATTCCCCATTGGCAGGAGGGCCATGCTGAGGTGACAGATGTCATGTCTTGCTTAGGCATTCTTGGAACTTTGGAGTGGATTTGACAAGCTTCGTATTTTTGTATTATCTCTATTGCGTCTCTATGCATAGATGGCCAATAATACCCTAGCTTCATTACTTTTGAAACAACGGAGCGAGGGCCTGCATGCAACCCGCAAGATCCCTCGTGAACCTCATAGATGATGTTCGAAGCCTGTTTTGGTCCCCCACAACGAAGCCATGGAGATAGGAAATACCTCCTATAAAGGTTATCCCCAATGAGCCTATATTGGGGAGCTTTAATCCTCACCTTTCGAGCAAGCTTAGGATCCTCTGGCAGGATACCTCTGATCAAATACTCCCTAATCGGAGTCAACCAATTGGTGCCTTCCTCGAGTATGACGTCAGAAACTTCGCCTCGTTTAATTGACCTATCAGTCAATACTTTTACTAAAACTTCCTTCGTTAAATGAGCAATTGCCATTGAAGCCAACTTGCTTAAGGCGTCTGCTTTCTTGTTTTGATTTCTGCGAACATATGCTATATCATATGTTTCGAAGCCCTGAAGGAATTCTTTAGCTTTTTCCAAATATTGCTTGATGGTGGGTTGCCTTGCTTCGTAGGAGCCTTTAATTTGGTTGGCGACTAACTGCGAGTCTACAAAAACGAAGAGGTTACGAACCTCCATGTCCTTTGCGAGTCGAAGACCGGCTAACAAAGCTTCATATTCGGCTTCATTGTTGGTAGCTTCGAACTCAAAACGCAGTGCGTAAGTGTATTCCCTTCCTTTCGGACTAACTAGCATTAAACCTGCTCCTGAACCATCAGAACTTGATGCTCCGTCCGTGTACAATTTCCACCCTTCCTTTGTTTCTTGGGGCTTCTCCTTAGGAATGTCTTTATCTTGGCTAGGTCCGGAGGGTGTTTCAGCGAGAAAGTCTGCAAGTATCTGACCTTTGACGGAGTTTCGACCCTTGTACTCTATCTCATGTTCTCCCAATTCGATAGCCCATTTAGCTACCCTTCCTGATTTCTCAGGCTTCGACAGCATCTGCCTAATAGGCTTGTCAGTCAATACCGTGATGGGATGAGCTTGAAAGTATCTTCAAAGGCGTCTTGCAGCATAAACCAAGGCTAGGATTAGCTTTTCCAACTCCGGATAGTTTAATTCAGCTCCTTGTAGGACCCTACTAACGAAGTATATAGGGACTTGTTTCTTCTCTCTTTCGGCTAAGAGCACTGCACTGATGCTTTCGAATGATGCCGCAATGTACATGAACAACACTTCGCCTTTGATTGGGGCCGTAAGTGTTGGTAAGATTTCCATAAATTCCTTTAGCTTTTCGAAGGCTGCTTCCGCCTAACAACTCCATTGGAAAGTCTTTTTATCTGTACACCCCTTGAGTGTTTTGAAGAATGGTAAAGACCGATCTGCCCCTTTCGACAGGAACCTGCTAAGTGCCGCAAGCTTCCCATTGAGGCTTTGAACTTCTTTTAGTGACTTTAGAGCTTGAAGATCAGTGATGGCTTTTACCTTCGAAGGGTTGGCTTTAATCCCTTCTTTAGTGATCAGGTATCCCAAGAATTGTCCTTCCTCCGCGCCGAAGGAGCACTTCTTGGGGTTAAGCTTCATATTGATTGCCCGTAATTGATCGAAAGTCTCTTGGATGTCGGAGAGGAGGTCCTCTTCGGTTCTGCTTTTTATTACCATGTCGTCAACGTAGGCCTCCAAGTTTCTCCCGATTTGCTTGTGGAAGGCTTTATCTACTAACCGTTGGTAAGTTGCCCCTGCGTTCTTCAGACCGAAGGGCATTTTATTGTAGCAATAGACACCCTTTCCTGTGTAGAAGGCTGTCTTTTCTTCATCTTCCTCCGCCATTTGTATTTGGTGATACCCTTTGTAGGCGTCCAGAAAACATTTCAAACGGAACCCTGAGAGAGATTCGACCTTCCAATCGATTTCTGGTAGAGGGTAACAGTCCTTCGGGCAAGCTTTGTTGATGTCAGTGAAGTCAACGCACATACGCCACCCTCCGTCACTTTTCTTTACCATGGCTAGGTTGGCTACCCAAGTTTGGTATTTCACTTCCCTGAGAATTCCTGCTCGCACAAGCTCATCCACCTCTTTGCAAGCAGCTGCATTTCTCTCTGGTGCCAGGCTTCGTCGCTTCTGTTTAATAGGTTCAATGTGTTTGAACTCGTTAAGCTTATGTTCTGTGCCGAAGGGCTTTCCATCGATCAAAAGAGTCCTGGGAACTCCTTTCATGTCTGAATATGTCCATGCGAACACATCTTTGTTGGCTTTGAGTAGTTTTTCCAGGTCTGCTTTGAAGTTAGCAGGGAGTTGCTTTCCGATGACCACCGTCTGCTCTGGATAGAGCTCATTTATCACAATACGCTCTTTGGCATCCGTACAACTGAGGATAGCCTTCGGAGGCTCCTCCGGACTTTCCCTAATCTTCTTGCCACTGTCTATCACTTGCCCTTGATTGTAACTGGAGAACACAGTTCCTATCCCATAAGGTGTATGGAACTTTATCGCTGCATGTATAGTGGAAACTACGATACCCATCTTTTGCATGGCGGTCCTTCCTATCAGCAAGTTGTAGGGAGAGTTGGACCTTACAATAGCGAACATGAGGGTTTCTGTCCTTGCGAGCTTGCCTTCTCCAATTGTTATTTCTAACAGAACTTCTCCCAGAGGCCACGAGTGCTCACCAGAAAATCCCACCAAAGGTATCTTCGAATCAACCCGCTGCGACCTGATCGAAGGCTTGAGCTTGAGGAAACAATGCTCATAAATGATTTCGCAGGAGCTTCCACAGTCCATATAGGCTCTATTCACTTCCCGGTTGGAAATGAGGACTTTGATGACTACTGGATCATTTGAAGGGACTTGGCCCATGAGAGGAGGAAAAATTACTTCCCCTATTGTATTACCCTCCTGCTCCGTTACCTTTCTTTTCAAGCTGGCTTCGCCCCAACGAACCATGAGTATTGGGGCTTCGAGAGGAGTAGTATCTTTAGCCAATTGGGTGTCGGTCATCTTTTCCTTTCCCTTCTTTATGCCCTTCACCAAGTGTGCTAATTGCCCGGACTTCACAGCTTCTTCTATCTGTTTCTTTAACTCTCTACAACTGTTTTTATCGTGTCCATAATCTTCGTGAAAGTGACAATACTTGCTGGTATCCCTGCTTTTGCCCTTACTTGTCATACGAGGGGGTACTTCGAAAGCCTTAGCAGCCCTCTCCGTAGCAAGTATTTCCTTTGGGGACTTGGTCAGACTGTTTAACAAACCGTGGTTGAGACCTTTGTTGTACGGAGAAAACCTGTCTCTGTTCTTGTTCCTTGACCCTTCCCACGAAGAATGCTTCGAAAACTTATTGTTGCCGTCTCTGTCTATTGGAGCCCCATTAGTGGATACCTCTTTCGCTTCGATCCAAGTATACGTCTTTTCCATTAACCCTTTGTAAGTTGTCGGAAGGTCAGTGGACAAGAATTCCACCAAACTCCGATTTCGGAGACCATGTACGAAACCCGAAATACGCTGATCTTCATGAAGACCCAAAATCTGCAAAGTCTCATCGGTGTACCTAGTAACGAAGGCCCTTGTGCTTTCGTTTTCCTTTTGTTTGATGTTGTGCACCGTTAAATGAGTCCTTGTGAACTTCTTTTGCTGGCTGAAGTGTGACCGGAACTTAGCCTTAAGATCATCAAGATTGACGATGCTACCGGGCTTTTGCCCATTCCACCAAATACGAGCAGAATCCCGTAGGGTGTATGTAAACATGTGACAGGCCACCGGCATAACCCATTTTTGCATTTTGATAGCCCCTTCGAACAAGTGTAAGAAATTGTCCGGATCCCCCTTCCCATCATAAGTTCCAATGTGTGAAGGCATTTTCAACCCATCAGGCAATGGGTAATCTTCTATCCACCTAACAAAGGGTGTAGCTGAACCCATAGGGTCTGAGTATAGACAATTGTAAAGTGGTGCATACATGGGAACATGATTATAGGGATTGTTGCTTTGGGGCATTCCCATAGGAGTTTGACTTGGGTAGGACTGATAAGGCGTATTCATGGCAAACGGATAACCGTTTCCCATGGCATACGGAGGGTACGCCATAGGATGCCCGAAGGGTATGCTCCCATAAGTTTGAGGGAGGTTTGGGTTATTAGGCTGTCCATTTACTGGAGGATATAAATTCTGAGGATAAGACTGAGTTTGGAACGAGGGGTACATACCATTGGGAGGAAGATTTCCTCCCATATTAATTGTAGGCGGATTGCCTTCTACGCCTGATGCGTGAGAAGGCTGCAACGGAACCCCAACTTCAGTCCTTCTAAGATGAGCTACTAGCAGTGGAGGCAAAGTCACCCCCACTTCTTCCCTTCATTGGCTCCTACCGTTAGAGCCTTCGGTAACCGCCCCTTCTCTCCTTGTCGGAGCCCTCTCCGGAACTCCTTCGAAACCAATGGACCTTTTGCTTAGCCTTCGAATGACTGGAGACCCGATCCTTAAGGCCGATAGAGTTGCTCCTTGGGTCGGAGGCCTAGGTTCCATTTCCATTTCTTCATCATACTCATCACTTGAGTATTCAAACTCCCTTCGCATCTCAGCATTCCTGACTTTCCTCTTACGAGCCCTTAGGAGGGATTCCAACACTTCGTGGTTGGCTTCGACAAAGGCTGGGCTAATAATGGGCTCCGGATTGGCTGATGTCGAAGCATGATGGTTGGGTGTTGTTTCTGGGGGAGAACGTGTGGTGAACGTGGAAGCGGTTATTGGGGGAAGATTGTTGGAGTCGTTGACTGGTATTGGTGCTAGGGTAGAGAAACCCGGTGGGGGAGTATCTTCTCTCCCTTGATCCATGCCGGAATAATAGTGAAAGTAGTTGGTTGGTTATAAGCTTGGAAATAACGAGACCAATTGTAGCGGTCCCACGGATGGCGCCACTGATTGAACAAATAATTGCACAACCAAGCCTTCGATGGTGATCCAAGGAATAATGGGGTGTTGAGATTGCGCCAAGCTTGTTCTTAACCTGAAATAAGAAATACGAAGACACTACGTTAAGTGATTGCGCAGGGGTTGGACCCTGCGAACCACCTCCGACGTGCGAGTAAGTATGTGTAATGGTAATGTAGGTCGTAAATTGAGAGAGTGAAGTTAACTTACATTGTTCATGCCCGACTAAGCTATTTATAGGGGAGAAATAGGCCTTAGTGGGCGGTTTGCACATGTTTCGGAGATCATGGGGGCGTCCCATGAAATATGGTAACCGCTAGGGCTTTGTAGCCCACGATCTCTGTTTTGGCGGGAAAGCCAAGGGGAAGAGGAGACGTGGGTTTGGCCAGGTCAGGATAGCTCTCCGTGCTAGTTCCTTCGTAGGAGATACCCCAAAGGGCTTAAGGCTTCGATTGGCGGATTCCCACATGGTAACCAGTTCGCAGGCGAATAGTTTTACGCCAATGAAACGTGTTAGGAGATTAACCTGGGCCTCCGAAGGGAGGGCTTTCTACAGGCTTGAAGGGGAGTCCTACGACCCGTTCGGAGGGTACATCATCACTAGAGAACACGTTTTCTATAGCTACCAAACTAAAATGAGTTTAAATAATTAGAAGACGAAAATATCAACAAACCGCAAAAGTGGTAAAGGCAATTACTAGCATGATTACCTAGCAGTTTGTCTTAACCCAATAAACCTACTAAGGTCCTACATACCCTTGTGGTAAAATAGACCAAGTATGGAGGAAATGCATGCCTATTTTCAAGTTAAAATAGCAATGATGGCTAGCCCATCATCTATATGTTAGAACTTTATGCACTTCCTTGAATACCTAAGTACACGTTTACTTGTCAAAGTGACTCACATTAGCAATAATGTGTAGATATTCAAAGAAAGAAGGAAAGTATCCAATCACCACTCACTCTCCACTGGTGACGAAACACATGAAATGTTGTCTAATCCAGTGGGAGCTACGTAATTATATTACTGGTGACGAAACACATGTAATGTTGTCTAATCCAGTGGGAGCTGCAAGCTTTATTACCTTGCAAGTTGCCCATCTTATTTCCAGATTGTCTTAAAATAATACGTTACTTTCCACATGTTAAGCATCACAGTTTATTTAAGAACCATTGCATAAATTTTATAAGATAACTGGTCGCGTTCCTGATGTTGCTACCTGAAATGTTATCTATAAACTTGTTATGCATGATTCATTATTAACACGATAAAGTTCTACATATCTATATTTTGATTTTGACTAAAAATCATATGTTATCTTAGACATTGTCATATTGCTCATACAAACAAACGAGCTGTCTGTATACTCTCATGATGTTGTGCCATGCACAAGTGGGAGAAATCTTAATTGTGTGCAAGGTACAACACATAACAATATGACTAATGGTTTTTCTTGACTGCAAAGTATGAAACTAAGATTCTACTAGGACTTCTACACATAAAATGTATGTTGCCCTAATTAGAACAAATATCAAGATAACATGAAAAGCTACTACAACATATTCACTGAATTGTTTAGTAAATATGATTATTTTTTCTTGTAAAGTCATAATCATGAAGTATGAAATTAACTTGAATTTACTATTGAGGCCAAGTGTCGGCGCTCGTAATTACTTTAGTTGAATATGTTTAGGTCTCTTGTAAAGACACAAACATCAATTTCGTCAATTGTTGAAAGACTTATAACGTAAAGTAAGACATTAATTTGTTATGTCTTCTTGTTAAGACATGTACACTTACGACGTATAATAAATGTTTATGTTTTCTAGTCAAAATATGCACATGAAGTAAAGTATACAGTAGGCTAAAATCACTATTGACGCCATCTAGTTTGATTTGGTTGGCAGATATGTAAGCCAAAAGGTATAAGTTCATCTAATAAGTTATGTGATAGTCTCACAACATCAGTCCTCATGGAATACCACAACTTTATGGTATGTCCATCATGGAAAATCAAACACCATTGATATTGTTTGATCTCTGATGACTTAAACTATTTTACCTCCAAAGCTATCAAGGTTAGAAATTGAATGTGCCATGTGTACACTCAATATGGTTCCAACCTAGAAGGAATTTAAGACACCATTGTATTATGGCATGGGATGAATCTCATTATGTCTTGATTGAAGTTCTGAATTTGTTAACTACCTAAGAGTAAGTAATTAACAAACTAGAGTCAAGAACTAACGATGTATTTTGGATGTCCCACTTGAAAACAATTTATTGTTACTCAAGATGCTGAGTGTCTAGAGATTAGTCTCTACACACAAAAGCAAGTGGGAGTACCTTTAGATCTTGAAGATATTCAAGAGAAACCTTCTGAATACACTTGCTAATATCATACTAAGGTTGAACATGCATATGTTAAACCATAGATTGATATCTCTCATTCATAAATCCGTAAGGATACCTCTTGCACCTGAATGATATAGTTTTTTATATCAATGCTAAGGGATATAAGTTAGAGGATCATAGTGAACCTGCTAACTATAGAGATGCATTATCAGACCTTGAATCTGATGAATAGCTCAAAATTATGAATGTTAAGATGCAGTCCTTGAAAGATAATCACTCATGGAGCTTGATTGATCTCTTACCAATCAGTTAGACTGTGAGGTTTAAAATGAGTTTCTTGATGAGAAGACTCAAAAGGACAAACTTGTACACACATTTAATGCATGCGCAGTAAAAGGAGTTTACTCGTACTCAAGAAATTGACTATGACTAAATCTTCCTACCTACAAACGTTAAATGTATAAAGATGATTAATTGTCATACCTGTTTTCATGTAAATGAAATATGACAATAGGATATCAAAACACCTTTCTTGTTGATTACCTTTGCGAGGACGATGAGTAATCAAAAGGGTTTATGAATCCATATAATCTTTATTACGTATACAAGATAAAAGAATCCATGTGTGGATTAGATCATGCATCTAGGAGCAGAGATCTTAAGTTAATTATAAAATCATTAATTTGATTTTAATTAATAAGATTACTCCTAAGTATACTGAGAGCAAGTTGGAGCACTGTATTTATTTTCTTAAATCTCATATGTCATTAACATATTAGAAACAATATTCCATCTAAGCTAGACTTTAATCCTTAGCTTGGAATGAACTTTCTCTTGAGGGATTTATAAAATAAGACATACAACCTTGTTATGTATATGTTTATTAGAATAAACATAAGCGGTTATTAAGTCTAAGCACAATATGACACGTTATTGAGGGGAGTCTCAATGATCAATCTCACTTGATGAGATTGAACAAATGAATGAAAATCTTAGGTTCGACTAAAGGATTCATCATGTAAGTCATATTACGCATTGGACTATATATATCATTTGCATGAATGCAAGATGAGTTGATAATAACAAATATCTAAGTGAAAGTCATTAGATAATTGTTAAACGAACATTATAATAGACCTACAAAGTACCAAAGATATGTTCAAACTTTTACGGATATTTGAGGAGCTCTATTTTGTTTGCATACACTAATGCTTATTCAACAGAGATGATGCTCAACCCTAGTCGTGGTAGGATGTCATCATGAATGATGACATTGATGACTAGATGTGCTCGACTGAGAGCATTAGTGCGTTATACATTAAAAGAATAAGAATACTTAACAGTTTGAGAAACTGTTCAGATGACTGTCTAATATAGGTGTTTTGTTGGCTTCAAACACCCTATGGAATGTATTGTTGCAATACTCGTCTTGTACTTGAGTGCACACATACAAAGGACAATCATCATTCAAACCTCTCATGAGTTTTGAAACAAGTATTCTCAAAGTTTACCCAGATGACTACTTGTTGTCTTGTACAACATGATTCGATCATGGTGGGAACATCGGATTCCGACCTATGAGTAGTCTTATGCATATCTGTTTTTAGTATTTGGATAATGGAACTGTAAGCAGTCGTATTATATAATGAATTTATATACCTGGTATGATCGTCTTCATTTATACTACTGTATTCTATATTTGCATGTTTAATCCATGAATAATTTATTTATTCTAAAATTATCCATTGCCAGTCGACAATACGGGAGTATCATCAAATTAAGGCAAATGTGAGCGTGTTGGTGATTATTTACCAAACTCACATGTTGTTCATTGTGATGAACATTGGATTGACCCAACCTACGAGTATTCACTACATGGATCGTCGTCAATAGTGAATCTCGCAAGTGGTTATGTCTCTTATCCTTAGACTTGAGATGCAAGTAGGTCTTGCATGTGTGGAATTTCATTCCTTGATATGGTTAAACGCTGTCCTAAATAAGGTAGTTATAAAAACCATTTTCAGGTGTGATATGAAACACATGAATGACACGTGCAGTCAAAATAGGATTTGTTCCTCCACATGTTATGGAGTTAGATACTATTGGGCCCCTCGATGAATTGGACAGATGTTTGTATGGCCGTACCCAAATGAGATTAAGATGAATCTTGATCCACTTGGTAATCTTGTTCAATATCTATATCGAGAAATGTAATGGTTGAACTATTAGAATGACATTTGATCCATGTCTAATGTTCAACATGGTATCTGTAACAAAAGGATGGATGACATATAAACCATTTAAAATGAGACGTTTAAGAAACTAACCTCACATATTTCTAGAGGCTTTGACGTGTTGCTAGACGCTAATCATTCCTTGTATAATTACTTGATTATTATGACGTCGCAAGTGGGAGCTGTTGGAGTATGCTCGTGTCATAATAACTAATTATATGGCTAGACATATGTGTGCCTATGGGGTCACACACATATACACTGAGGTACCACATTATATATCATGTTTATTGTATTTGCGATATATAAATAACCGTATGTAACTAGGGATCACTATTGGGCTTCTAATGACTAAGTAAAGGACTTATTCTATTGGACTTGGAAATCAAATGGAGAGCCCATTTGAGCCCAATATGGTGGCCGGCCTTGGAGTCTTTCAAGGGAAGATTTGTAGTTTGAATTTTGGTAAATATATCTTAATTATCTCCTCATAATTAACATAAAAATTCACCAAAAATCTCTCCTCCCTCTTGACTAAAACTCACGGCTCAAAATAAGGACCAACCTAGGGTTTTTATTTTCTCATCTTTCACTTTTTCATCTTGTTCATTCAAGGGTGTTTGATTGGTTACGGGGTTAAGGACTAGCATCCATTGGTATACGGTGAAGTGTAGTGTGGGCAATCATAGAGGTGATCTCCTTTGGTCACTTGGTTTCAAGGGTGAATTGGTGCTAGAAGGTTTCCATTGATTCTACCGATTACGCTACAAAGGTATAAACTTGTTTGTCTTTTATTTGATTGATCATATGACTCTATGGATCCGTTGTTGGTGATGTTATCCGTTGAGTTTATATATTTAATTTGTTAATTTATATTTTACATCACCTATAGATACATCCAATCAAAAAATCACTTTTCTAAAGGGATGTTTCTCCCCACAATGGAGATTTCTAATACATACTCTCTTACATTGTTTAAGTCCCAAAAGAACATCATGGGAGCAATTCAGTAGCAATATTGCTATTGCTCTCATATGTCTGTCAACAAACAAGGTTTTCAATTTTTCAAAATTTATATTTGAGAGTATGGTTGCAAATGTGAAAAGTAAAACAAAATTTCTTATGTATCCAAGATTTGTTCAAAGTCTTTTGAATAAGAAAAAGAATTTGCTAAAGAAACATAAAGACATTTTTCCTACTCCTAGCCTACAATCAAAAGTTTTTCAAAATATGGCTATGGCTAGTAGTTTGTTTAATGGGGTAGAAATACCTCTATTTCTAGAAATGATTCAAGTTGATCAGGGTGAAGGATCAGTAAACCCAACTGATCCCCAACCAACAACCATTCCAGTTCCAGTTCCAGAAATAACCCAACCACCCCCAATTCTCACAACCTATAGGAGAAGGTCTACACCTAGTCTAACTAGAGTGGAAACTGGATCCTTGCCCAATGACTCACCTCTCCTAGCAGGTAACACAGCTAGAAGTGATGGGGGCAGAGATAAACTAACTGAATTGAAGAATCTTTGTACACAATTGTCTGAAAAAGTGGAAACTTTAGAGAATGATCTGAAAAACCACAAGAACAACTTTGCCAAGGTGTATACTAAATTGACTCTCAGGGTAAAGAAGTTGGAAGATCAGCTAAAGAGGAAAAGATCAAGAGTGGTGATAGATGATGATTCTTCAGATAGTGACTCTGATGATTCAGATGATGATGGTGGTGATTCTCCCAAACAGGGGAGGAAATCAAGGAAGTTTGGAACTCAGGGGAGGAACACAGAATTTGAAGAAGGTACTAGTGGGCATTTGGATGAAGAACAAGGTACTGATGGTGGTAATGATACAGATATGGGTGAACAAGATCAAAATCAAGATACTGCTGAGAATGTTGAAGAAGCAGTACAAACTGCTGATGTTGAAGAACAAGCAGTACAAACTGCAGAGACAGAACAAGAAGCAGTACAAACTGCTAAAGACAAGGGCAAAGGGATTTTGATTGAAGAAGAAGAGCCTCATCAGAAGAAAATTGTTAAGCCAAGAACTCAGATGCAAATAGATCATGATGCTGAAGTGGCAAAGAAAATTCAAATGGATGAAGAAGCAAAAGAACAGATGCAAATTGATCTTGATGCAGAGTTAGCAAAGAAGATGTCTGAACAGATGCCTACTTATAAAGAATAGATCAACTTCATGAAGAGTTATTTGAAAAATCAAGCATTATGGAAGCAGAGTTACTTTAAAGGAAGATCTGATGCTGAAATTGAACAAGCTTACTATTCAGCTTATGCAAGACTCAACAAGCCAATTTCAAAGGATTTCACAATTGATACAAGGCATGGTAAAGGAAAGAAAAGGGAAGCAGAGATGTTAGAATCTGATACAGCAAAGCAACAAAAGACTGAACCTAAGGGATTAACTGATGAGCAAATCAAGAGTATGATTGTGGTAGTTCCTGAATCCACAAACATCAATCCAATACAAACAAAACACCCTATTGTAGATTGGGAAGTATTCACAGAAGGTAGAATGAAAGGATGGAAGATCATGAGAACTGGTGGAATATCTGAGAGATACAGATTATTTGAAGATTTGCTTAAGGGTTTTGATAGGGAAGATCTTAATCCGTTATGGAACTTAGTACAAGACAAGTTCAAAGTTGCAGATCCTAGTGAAGATAAAGATAAAGAACTATGGGTACAGCTGAAGAGGATTTATGAACCAGATGGTAGAGAAGCTATATGGAGATTTCAAGCAGTGATCAAGGATGTCTCATGGAAGCTTATTGACACATGTGGTGTACACAGAATTTCTACCAAGGATGGGATAGAAATATATATGCTGGTTGAGAAAGACTATCCTCTGAGAACAACCGTATTAGTTACTTTAGTGCATTTAAAATTGGAGGTTGAAGCAGATTCAGACATGGCTGATATGTTAATCAGAAGAATTTGTGATATTGCTGAACAGAGGAAAGCCCAGACAAAGAGAATTACTTGATGATGTTTGGAAGAATCCCCACATCATGGAGATGAAGTTTAATTCGAAAGAAACTTAGTGATTTGAAAAGAAATCATAAGTTTAGGGGAGGATTGTTAGGAATTAAACCTAACAGTTAGTACTGGTGGTTATAAGTTAGTACTGATGAAGAATTACTGAAGACAACACTGACAGTACTAAGTCAGTTAGTACTGCTCACACAAGAAGTTAGTACTGCTTATGTTTTTGTAAACGTGTAATAGATAATTATTGAAAGGATTTTTTTGATATCCTTATTAATATAGATTATAGTTATCTTGTACAGGAATCCTTGGTGTATAAAAGGATTACCTAGGTTAAGGTTTAGATATAAGAAGTTGAACGACTCATTCATAGAGATTCAAGGTTGTAAACCCTAGTGATAGAAGATCACTCGTATTATTGAGATAATAATATTGAATCATTTTGGTTATACTTGATTGTCTTTATTGTTCATATACACAAACTCAAACACTGTTCCATTCATACAAACAAATCTTCTAAGTGTTAGCTAGTAAATTCCGTGTGCTAGTTAATATTACTCAAAGTATCTATCTAACACAAGGCGTGTGTTTAGATCCTATCAAAGGATCAGCTAGGTTATTATCTGTGTGAACTTTGAGTAACTCGATTTCACCTATCTCCACTTGTTTTCTAACATAGTGATATTTAATCGGGAAATGTCTGGTGCCTTTCATGATTCCAGGTTCATTGGCAAATGTAATTGCGGCTGAATTATCACAATACATCTTTATAGGTCTTTCGATTGAGGGCATAACTCCAAGCCCTGAAACGAACTTCCTAATCTAGACGGCTTCCATTGTAGCTTCTAAAGCAGCAATATACTCACTTTCTGTTGCAGACATCGCTATGGTACTCTGCTTCTTGCTCTTCCAATCCACAGCTCCTCCATTAATGACAAAGACATAACCCATCTGAGACTTCGTATCATCTTTATCACATTTCCAGGAAGCATCGCAGTAACCTGTAACATCAAGTTCTGCTTCTGGATTTCCCCCATATACTAAAAACATATCTCTTGTAGCACTCGAGTACTTGAGAATATGTTTAACAGCAGTCCAGTGGAGTTCACCTGGATTCTGTTGATATCGACTGGTTAAGTTTTGAGAAAACGCCACATCAGGCCTTGTGCATCTCACCGCGTACATTATTGATCCCACAGCCGAAGCAAAAGGGATTCTCTTCATGCGTGTCACCTCTTCAGGTGTTGAAGCACAAGCTTTGCTACTTAAGCCATGTTGTTCTTGCATTGGCAAATATCCCTTCTTGAAATTTTGCATATTGAATCTCTTCAATATTTTATCAATGTAAGCACTTTGGCTTAATCCAATCAACCGCTTTGATCTATCTCTATAGATATTGATTCCCAGAATGTATGTTGCTTCTCCTAAATCCTTCATAGAAAAACATTTCCCAAGATAGGCTTTCACTTCTTTCAATCTTGGAATATTTTTACCCATGATTAATATTTCATCAACATATAGGACAAGGAAAATAACATCACTCCTACTAGCTTTGTGATATACACATGGCTCATCGAGATTTGGAGTAAATCCAAACCTTTTGATTTCTTCATCAAATCTCTTATTCCATTGCCATGATGCTTGCTTCAATCCATAAATGGATCTTTGAAGTTTGCATACTCGTTTTGGAAATTCTGGATTCACAAACCCCTCAGTCTGCGCCATATAGATGTCTTCATCTAGGCGACCATTTAAGAAGGCGGTTTTGACATCCATTTGCCAAATCTCATAATCATAGTACACTGCTATGGCTATGAGAATCCTAATAGCCCTTATGTCAGCTACATGAGAAAAGGTCTCCTCATAGTCAACACCATATGTTTGGGTAAAGCCTTAAGCTACCAAACGGGCCTTATAGGTGTGTACATTGCCATCCATGTCAGTTTTCTTCTTGAAGAGCCACTTACTTTCAACTACCTTGGCATTGGAAGGAAGTTCTACTTCAATCCAGACTTGATTATCTCTCATGGATTGCATTTCCCCATTCATAGCAATCTGCCATTTATCCTTTTCAGGATCATTCATGGCAGCTCTATAATTAGCAGGTTCTCCAAGATCCCCTAATATAGTTTCCTCAACTTCTATGTTAAGACATAGATGTTCAGGTGCTTTCACAGTCCTTGCAGATCTGCGAATGGGAACTACTTCAGGTGGAGGACCCAGACTTTCAGGTTCCACAGGAAGTTCGCTAGTGTTTTTAGAAGGTAATGTATACTCTTGATCATCTTCCAGATCATAGATCCTCCCACTGAATTCTTGAGATATGAGATCCTTTTCAAGAAAATCTCCATACCTAGCAACAATTACTTTGTTTTCAGGTGGGTAGTAGAAGTAGTAAACCATCGTTTCCTTTAGGTATCCTACAAAGATACACTTTACAGATCTCTGTCGGAGCTTATCTGCTGAGTCACGTTTAACAAACGCCTCGCAACCCCAGATCTTTAAATAAAACAAGTTAGGCATTTTTCCAAACCATAACTCATAAGGTGTCTTATCAACCTTCTTGGTCGGAACCATATTTAATATGCGAATCGCAGATTCCAAGGCATAATCCCAAAAGGATAAAGGAAGAGTTGTAAGATTAAATATTGATCGCACCATGTCCAACAATGTACGATTCCTTCTCTCAGATACACCATTTTGTTGTGGAGTATATGGAGATGTGACCGGATCTAAACACACGAATTGTGTTGAAGACACTTTGAGTATATACTTAGTAGCACGCGGAATTTACTACCAAGTACTTAGAAGATTTTGTGTTTGGTGATGTATGTGTTTATACGAAAGTAACAGTAAAATAATGACACAATGTTTAACCAAACAATTAGCTTCAATATATTACGAGTGATCTTGGAATATCACAAGAATTACAATAAGACCTTGAAGCTCTAATAATAATGCATGTTTGTAAAACTTAACCTAGGATCTCCTTTTATGGGACAAGGAGTCCTTTACAAGTAAACTATTATACGTATCAATCTATACAAATAAGATATACATCATATCTTTTCTATATTTATCCATGCACGATTCTGTCTTTATCTAATAAACAGTACTAACTCTTCTACCAGCAGTACTAACTGACTTAGTACTGATAGTGTTTTCTTGAACGATCTTCAGCTACTAATTTATGTATGAGCAGTACCAACTGTTAGTTTAATTCCCAACAATCCTCCCCTAAACTTATGATTTCTGTGTAAATCATTAAGTTTTTTCGAATTAAACTCCAATGTTGAGGATGGGGTGGATTCTTTCAAACATTTATCTTCAATCTTGAATCACTTGAGAATTTTCTTCACATATAAGCTTTTGAAGAAACCATAACAGTAAGTACTCCAATATAAACTCCACACTCACCTTTGATTTTGAGTTGATATCCTCCCCTGAGATACATAATCATCTTTAACAGTGTAACACCCCGACCCGACAAGGGCAGAGATGTCACAACAATGGTTACATATCAGAACAAACATAAGCATTTGACATAAATATCACAATAGAAATTCAAGGGCTACAATGGAAATTCTGAAACTACAAGCTTATAATACAAAAGATTCTAAGTCTAATTAAAGGTTCTTCTAATCATCTTCAAAAGCTATTACGGTCTTCTAAGCCCAAGTACTCTCCACTCATACCCAGCTTCCAAACTAAAACCTGCCGCAGGAAAAGAAATGCGGCTGAGCTACGAAAGCTCAGTGAACAGATATAACGATACAAAGCAGTAGTAAAGGGATTGAGAAGTAAATGGCATAATACAAGGTGTAACAAGAGTCAGGAAAGAAAATAGAACAGGTTATCAAGAAATGGTTATAATAGGTAGGTGTAAAGGAAACCATAACCCACCACCAGCCCAATGTTCAATTCAAGTCAAGTCAAGTGTCAAATCAAGCATAGGTTATAGGGTAACAGAAACAGAAATCCATTACGAGCCCAGAACAAATCCAATCAAGTCAAGCAAGGTGTACGGAGGGGTGACCTCGGTACCAAGTACAATATGAGGGGATACCTCCAAGGGTTGGAGTCGCGGGCTCCCAAGAGTGAATGACATGTATTGCACACACCCATCATGTCACTAACAATACAAGTAATCAAGTCAAGTCAAGTACAAATCCAAACCCAAATCTAAGATGCATCCATACGCCCCTATAGGCTGCCACAATGTCTTCATCTACGTGTACAATTCAATTATCAAGTCATGGCAGGGACGGGATAGGTAATAACTTTCCTACCCAAAAGTCAAGCCATTGGTACATCAATGACAAGGACATGAAACCCTCATGCCTAGTATGGCTCGTAGTCTCAAACTGTGGGTCAAGGTCAAGGTCAAGTCTCAAGTGTACAAGTCAAGTTCAAGTTTCAAGTTACATATCAATGGGTTCAATTCACATGGTCAAGACAAGAGATCGTAGCAAATGTTCATAGTAAAGGTTTAATCTAAAAGTTCATTTGAAAACAATCCTTTAAAATAGTTTCCATAAAATAATCTTTTAAAATGGTTTTCATAAAAATAGTCTTTAAAATAGTTTTCAATAAGCTAGTTTTAAAAATGGTCTTCTTAAAACATTTTCATAAATAAATAAAAAGGTTTTCTCATCCAACTACAATATCAAGCATATTAGGGTTCAAGTCAAGGTTTTATGGCAAGGTTCATATCAAGGTTCATAGTGGTTCAAGGCAAAGATCAAGGCAAGGGTTCAAAACAAAGGTTCAAATCTAAGGTTCACAAAACAAGGGTACATAGCAATGGTTTGGGGAATCCTAAACGAATCAAAACAAGAGATCAAGAGAAACGAAGGCACCTTACAAGAAGGCCAGAATATATGTACCTTAGCAAATGGAATGGAAGCAAACGGAAAAGTGAACACAAGGAAACGCCTTCCTCAACGAATCTACATGGATTAATCATAAATTACTTATACGTCCATTTATAGTTCATTTAATGTCATAACGGATTTTAAATACTTGTCATTATTAATTTACATCTCAAGGGTTTACTTAGGTTAATTGCAGTTTTAATTAATGCGTGAATAAATTAGGGTTTAACCGAATTAGGGACTTAGGTTATACCAAGTAAGACCAAAAGGAAACAAAACAATGCGACACATTCTTTTGTTTAGTTTAATATCGAGTATAAACCAAACGCACCCATGCCCTTTTTCTTTTGGTTTATTTACACGTTTATATACCTTAAGTGACTCACAAAAATTTACACACAGCCCTACCCTTCACACAGCCACAATAACGAAGCATGACACCCTAAGTTTATCCCCATTTATGTTTGATTAATCCATACACCATCATGCGAACCACCGACCAACAGATTACATAAACTCACACATATTCAAACCTTTACCCACCCAACTGAATACATACACCCCACGTTTTATTTATTCAAAGTTTATATCCAGCTCTTAGTTGTATATTAGAGATCAAAGAACAATTTAGACGACCAACTATAAACGTGTGCATGACTACAAATTCAAAAGAAAAAACAGGAGCGACTTGACATGTGTATAGTATCCAGTTTATGACTTCTAATAATAGTTTCTGATTATGATCTTTATACATGTCATATTAACTACCAGTTTATCATATTGATGATTGATGCGTATTTTCATATGACAGTTCAAAAATTACCTCACAGTTTAATGAATAGATCGAAACGGCTGAAACGAACTCGAAGGTACAACTAGACGCAATCAAACCACACGAAGTCAAAACCCTCTAGTGTGTTGAAACTGAAACAGCAACCGTCGCACGAAACGATTCGAACCGAAACCAAGCACGAAACCACAACCTGGACCAGCTCGAATAGAGCAAACGTAACTGAAGTTCCAGGCACGAACACGGACACGAACCAGGAATACCAAAGATATCAACGCGAATCCTAACTATGCATGGCCACCTTTCGAACAGCAAACACAACCCACGACCAAAACCACCACTTGAAGCTGCTGAAACACCACGATAGGACCACCAAAAGAAGCACGAAAGAACCCTTGTTGCTGCTGTGTGAATTCGACAGGAAGGAGAGAAGGAAAAGTAGCAGCAGCCGAATGGTTGTTTTTATTGTAGGGTTTTTAGGGTTTTCCAAGTGAAGGAAATTCGGTATATAAAGAATAAAAGAACCGACTTTGTGTTTAGGGTAATTAAGGAATGGATCAAGTTTTATGGTATTGTGATATCTCTCAAATTTTATGCATGTATATCTTTTATTCTCCTTTAGCCGAAAATTATGTATGGTGTACAATATATGTCGCCTATTTAGGGTTGATGTATAGATCATATGTTTTGATGATTTTTAATTTATAATGTAAGGTTTTATTGGTTTATATTATTAGGTAACTTAGAATTTAATTACTTTAAATTAGGTTCAAATAATATTCATTTATATGATTTTATAATTTCTCAAAAGTTTAAAATTAAAGGGGTATTTTGGTCATTACAAGTTATGCTAATTTTAGGGTTTTACAACTCTTCCCCTCTAAAAAAAAATTTTCGTCCTCGAAAATTGAAGTCGCAAGGTTAGACGAAGTCGTAGCAAGTCGCAAAAGATCGTCACAAACATTCTCACGCTCAGGGAGGTTCTTCCAAAAAGGAAAGCTCATAAGGAAATACGAACAAGATTTCAGATCAAATTAACTGTATCAACAGTAGAGAGCTCTACAAGAGTTCAAGATTTATAGCCGAGGTCAACAGAATGCAAAACGAGAGTCCAAACTCATCCGGATATCTAATGAACGAAGGCAGAGTATACGCATAGGTAGAATGAACCTAAAGTCTCACTAATCACGGATAATCCAACGGAGATCAATTTCTAAACTTCTTAGGTGCTCCCCAAGATATCCTATGGCCACAATGAGGGCACGTTATATGGTGTAAGTATTATCACGTTGGCCAGTCGTCATAATACTAGCACCACATAAATATGCCTTCATGATGATCATAATTTATCTCGAGTCGTAAGCAGGACAACCTATCTTAATCCACCTAGTACTTCTACAGTCTTAAAGGTCAACGAAATAAATGTCATAGTCAAGGCACGAATCAGAGTGATGCGGAAGCAATAATACTTAAACAATTGCCTTATAGTCTACCCATTCCTCACTGGTCAAAACTTAAGTTCATATCAAGAAATCCTAAAGCAAGTTCTCAAGGTGTTTTCCTATGTTCTTATAGTGGAAGCCTAATGGTCCAAAACTCACAGGTCAAGGGTAATGTATTACAAGTCGTCAGCCCGTTTCTCTGATACCATAAATTGTAACACCCCGACCCGACAAGGGTAGAGATGTCACAACAATGGTCACATATCAGAACAAACATAAGCATTTGACATAAATAACACAATAGAAATTCAAGGGTTACAATGGAAATTCTGAAACTACAAGCTTACAATACAAAAGATTCTAAGTCTAATTAAAGGTTCTTCTAATCATCTTCAAAAGCTATTACGGTCTTCTAAGCCCAAGTACTCTCCACTCATACCCAGCTTCCAAACTAAAACCTGCCGCAGGAAAAGAAATGCGGCTGAGCTACGAAAGCTCAGTGAACAGATATAACGATACAAAGCAGTAGTAAAGGGATTGAGAAGTAAATGGCATAATACATGGTGTAACAAGAGTCAGGAAAGAAAATAGAACAGGTTATCAAGAAATGGTTATAATAGGTAGGTGTAAAGGAAACCATAACCCACCACCAGCCCAATGTTCAATTCAAGTCAAGTCAAGTGTCAAATCAAGCATAGGTTATAGGGTAACAGAAACAGAAATCCATTACGAGCCCAGAACAAATCCAATCAAGTCAAGCAAGGTGTACGGAGGGGTGACCTCGGTACCAAGTACAATATGAGGGGATACCTCCAAGGGTTGGAGTCGCGGGCTCCCAAGAGTGAATGACGTGTATCGCACACACCCATCATGTCACTAACAATACAAGTAATCAAGTCAAGTCAAGTACAAATCCAAACCCAAATCTAGGATGCATCCATGCGCCCCTGTAGGCTGCCACAATGTCTTCATCTACGTGTACAATTCAATTATCAAGTCATGGCAGGGACGGGATAGGTAATCACTTTCCTACCCAAAAGTCAAGCCATTGGTGCATCAATGACAAGGACATGAAACCCTCATGCCTAGTATGGCTCGTAGTCTCAAACTGTGGGTCAAGGTCAAGGTCAAGTATCAAGTGTACAAGTCAAGTTCAAGTTTCAAGTTACGTATCAATGGGTTCAATTCACATGGTCAAGACAAGAGATCGTAGCAAATGTTCATAGTAAAGGTTTAATCTAAAAGTTCATTTGAAAACAATCCTTTAAAATAGTTTCCATAAAATAATCTTTTAAAATGGTTTTCATAAAAATAGTCTTTAAAATAGTTTTCAATAAGCTAGTTTTAAAAATGGTCTTCTTAAAACATTTTCATAAATAAATAAAAAGGTTTTCTCATCCAATTACAATATCAAGCATATTAGGGTTCAAGTCAAGGTTTTATGGCAAGGTTCATATCAAGGTTCATAGTGGTTCAAGGCAAAGATCAAGGCAAGGGTTCAAAACAAAGGTTCAAATCTAAGGTTCACAAAACAAGGGTACATAGCAATGGTTTGGGGAATCCTAAATGAATCAAAACAAGAGATCAAGAGAAACGAAGGCACCTTACAAGAAGGGCAGAATATTTGTACCTTAGCAAATGGAATGGAAGCAAATGGAAAAGTGAACACATGAAAATGCCTTCCTCAACGAATCTACATGGATTAATCATAAATCACTTATACGTCCATTTATAGTTCATTTAATGTCATAACGGATTTTAAATACTTGTCATTATTAATTTACATCTCAAGGGTTTACTTAGGTTAATTGCAGTTTTAATTAATGCGTGACCAAATTAGGGTTTAACCGAATTAGGGACTTAGGTTATACCAAGTAAGACCAAAAGGAAACAAAACTATGCGACACATTCTTTTGTTTAGTTTAATATCGAGTATAAACCAAACGCACCCATGCCCTTTTTCTTTTAGTTTATTTACACGTTTATATACCTTAAGTGACTCACAAAAATTTACACACAGCCCTACCCTTCACACAGCCACAATAACGAAGCATGACACCCTAAGTTTATCCCTATTTATGTTTGATTAATCCATACACCATCATGCGAACCACCGACCAACAGATTACATAAACTCACACATATTCAAACCTTTACCCACCCAACTGAATACATACACTCCACGTTTTATTTATTCAAAGTTTATATCCAGCTCTTAGTTGTATATTAGAGATCAAAGAAAAATTTAGACGACCAACTATAAACGTGTGCATGACTACAAATTCAAAAGGAAAAACAGGAGCGACTTGACATGTGTATAGTATCTAGTTTATGACTTCTAATAATAGTTTCTGATTATGATCTTTATACATGTCATATTAACGACCAGTTTATCATATTGATGATTGATGCGTATTTTCATATGACAGTTCAAATATTACCTCACAGTTTAATGAATAGATCGAAACGGCTGAAACAAACTCGAAGGTACAACTAGACGCAATCAAACCACACAAAGTAAAAACCCTCTAGTGTGTTGAAACTGAAACAGCAACCGTCGCATGAAACGATTCGAACCGAAACCAAGCACGAAACCACAACCTGGACCAGCTCGAATAGAGCAAACGTAACTGAAGTTCCAGGCACGAACACGGACACGAACCAGGAATACCAAAGATATCAACGCGAATCCCAACTATGCATGGCCACCTTTCGAACAGCAAACACAACCCACGACCAAAACCACCACTTGAAGCTGCTGAAACACCACGATAGGACCACCAATAGAAGCACGAAAGAACCCTTGTTGCTGCTGTGTGAATTCGACAGGAAGGAGAGAAGGAAAAGTAGCAGCAGCCGAATGGTTGTTTTTATTGTAGGGTTTTTAGGGTTTTCCAAGTGAAGGAAATTCGGTATATAAAGAATAAAAGAACCGACTTTGTGTTTAGGGTAATTAAGGAATGGATCAAGTTTTATGGTATTGTGATATCTCTCAAATTTTATGCATGTATATCTTTTATTCTCCTTTAGCCGAAAATTATGTATGGTGTACAATATATGTCGCCTATTTAGGGTTGATGTATAGATCATATGTTTTGATGATTTTTAATTTATAATGTAAGGTTTTATTGGTTTATATTATTAGGTAACTTAGAATTTAATTACTTTAAATTAGGTTCAAATAATATTCATTTATATGATTTTAAAATTCTCAAAAGTTTAAAATTAAAGGGGTATTTTGGTCATTACAAGTTATGCTAATTTTAGGGTTTTACAACTCTTCCCCTCTAAAAAAAAATTTCGTCCTCGAAAATTGAAGTCGCAAGGTTAGACGAAGTCGTAGCAAGTCGCAAAAGATCGTCACAAACATTCTCACGCTCAGGGAGGTTCTTCCAAAAAGGAAAGCTCATAAGGAAATACGAACAAGATTTCAGATCAAATTAACTGTATCAACAGTAGAGAGCTCTACAAGAGTTCAAGATTTATAGCCGAGGTCAACAGAATGCAAAACGAGAGTCCAAACTCATCCGGATATCTAATGAACGAAGGCAGAGTATACGCATAGGTAGAATGAACCTAAAGTCTCACTAATCACGAATAATCCAACAGAGATCAATTTCTAAACTTCTTAGGTGCTCCCCAAGATATCCTATGGCCACAATGAGGGCACGTTATATGGTGTAAGTATTATCACGTTGGCCAGTCGTCATAATACTAGCACCACATAAATATGCCTTCATGATGATCATAATTTATCTCGAGTCGTAAGCAAGACAACCTATCTTAATCCACCTAGTACTTCTACAGTCTTAAAGGTCAACGAAATCAATCTCATAGTCAAGGCACGAATCAGAGTGATGCGGAAGCAATAATACTTAAACAATTGCCTTATAGTCTACCCATTCCTCACTGGTCAAAACTTAAGTTCATATCAAGAAATCCTAAAGCAAGTTCTCAAGGTGTTTTCCTATGTTCTTATAGTGGAAGCCTAATGGTCCAAAACTCACAGGTCAAGGGTAATGTATTACAAGTCGTCAGCCCGTTTCTCTGATACCATAAATTGTAACACCCCAACCCGACAAGGGCAGAGATGTCACAACAATGGTTACATATCAGAACAAACATAAGCATTTTACATAAATAACACAATAGAAATTCAAGGGTTACAATGGAAATTCTGAAACTACAAGCTTACAATACAAAAGATTCTAAGTCTAATTAAAGGTTCTTCTAATCATCTTCAAAAGCTATTACGGTCTTCTAAGCCCAAGTACTCTCCACTCATACCCAGCTTCCAAACTAAAACCTGCCGTAGGAAAAGAAATGCGGCTGAGCTACGAAAGCTCAGTGAACAGATATAACGATACAAAGAAGTAGTAAAGGGATTGAGAAGTAAATGGCATAATACAAGGTGTAACAAGGGTTAGGAAAGAAAATAGAACAGGTTATCAAGAAATGGTTATAATAGGTAGGTGTAAAGGAAACCATAACCCACCACCAGCCCAATGTTCAATTCAAGTCAAGTCAAGTGTCAAATCAAGCATAGGTTATAGGGTAACAGAAACAGAAATCCATTACGAGCCCAGAACAAATCCAATCAAGTCAAGAAAGGTGTACGGAGGGGTGACCTCGGTACCAAGTACAATATGAGGGGATACCTCCAAGGGTTGGAGTCGCGGGCTCCCAAGAGTGAATGACGTGTATCGCACACACCCATCATGTCACTCACAATACAAGTAATCAAGTCAAGTCAAGTATAAATCCAAACCCAAATCTAGGATGCATCCATGCGCCCCTGTAGGCTGCCACAATGTCTTCATCTACGTGTACAATTCAATTATCAAGTCATGGCAGGGACAGGATAGGTAATCACTTTCCTACCCAAAAGTCAAGCCAATGGTGCATCAATGACAAGGACATGAAACCCTCATGCCTAGTATGGCTCGTAGTCTCAAACTGTGGGTCAAGGTCAAAGTCAAGTATCAAGTGTACATGTCAAGTTCAAGTTTCAAGTTACGTATCAATGGGTTCAATTCACATGGTCAAGACAAGAGATCGTAGCAAATGTTCATAGTAAAGGTTTAATCTAAAAGTTCATTTGAAAACAATCCTTTAAAATAGTTTCCATAAAATAATCTTTTAAAATGGTTTTCATAAAAATAGTCTTTAAAATAGTTTTCAATAAGCTAGTTTTAAAAATGGTCTTCTTAAAACATTTTCATAAATAAATAAAAATGTTTTCTCATCCAATTACAATATCAAGCATATTAGGGTTCAAGTCAAGGTTTTATGGCAAGGTTCATATCAAGGTTCATAGTGGTTCAAGGTAAAGATCAAGGCAAGGGTTCAAAACAAAGGTTCAAATCTAAGGTTCACAAAACAAGGGTACATAGCAATGGTTTGGGGAATCCTAAATGAATCAAAACAAGAGATCAAGAGAAACGAAGGCACCTTACAAGAAGGGCAGAATATCTGTACCTTAGCAAATGGAATGGAAGCAAACGGAAAAGTGAACACAAGGAAACGCCTTCCTCAACGAATCTACACGGATTAATCATAAATCACTTATACGTCCATTTATAGTTCATTTAATGTCATAACGGATTTTAAATACTTGTCATTATTAATTTACATCTCAAGGGTTTACTTAGGTTAATTGCAGTTTTAATTAATGCGTGACCAAATTAGGGTTTAACCGAATTAGGGACTTAGGTTATACCAAGTAAGACCAAAAGGAAACAAAACAATGCGACACATTCTTTTGTTTAGTTTAATATCGAGTATAAACCAAACGCACCCATGCCCTTTTTCTTTTAGTTTATTTACACGTTTATATACCTTAAGTGACTCACAAAAATTTACACACAGCCCTACCCTTCATACAGCCACAATAACGAAGCATGACACCCTAAGTTTATCCCCATTTATGTTTGATTAATCCATACACCATCATGCGAACCACCGACCAACAGATTACATAAACTCACACATATTCAAACCTTTACCCACCCAACTGAATACATACACCCCACGTTTTATTTATTCAAAGTTTATATCCAGCTCTTAGTTGTATATTAGAGATCAAAGAACAATTTAGACGACCAACTATAAACGTGTGCATGACTACAAATTCAAAAGGAAAAACAGGAGCGACTTGACATGTGTATAGTATCTAGTTTATGACTTCTAATAATAGTTTCTGATTATGATCTTTATACATGTCATATTAACGACCAGTTTATCATATTGATGATTGATGCGTATTTTCATATGACAATTCAAATATTACCTCACAGTTTAATGAATAGATCGAAACGGCTGAAACGAACTCGAAGGTACAACTAGACGCAATCAAACCACACGAAGTCAAAACCCTCTAGTGTGTTGAAACTGAAACAGCAACCGTCGCACGAAACGATTCGAACCGAAACCAAGCACGAAACCACAACCTGGACCAGCTCGAATAGAGCAAACATAACTGAAGTTCCTGGCACGAACACGGACATGAACCAGGAATACCAAAGATATCAACGCGAATCCCAACTATGCATGGCCACCTTTCGAACAGCAAACACAACCCACGACCAAAACCACCACTTGAAGCTGCTGAAACACCACGATAGGACCACCAAAAGAAGCACGAAAGAACCCTTGTTGCTGCTGTGTGAATTCGACAGGAAGGAGAGAAGGAAAAGTAGCAGAAGCCGAATGGTTGTTTTTATTGTAGGGTTTTTAGGGTTTTCCAAGTGAAGGAAATTCGGTATATAAAGAATAAAAGAACCGACTTTGTGTTTAGGGTAATTAAGGAATGGATCAAGTTTTATGGTATTGTGATATCTCTCAAATTTTATGCATGTATATCTTTTATTCTCCTTTAGCCGAAAATTATGTATGGTGTACAATATATGTCGCCTATTTAGGGTTGATGTATAGATCATATGTTTTGATGATTTTTAATTTATAATGTAAGGTTTTATTGGTTTATATTATTAGGTAACTTAGAATTTAATTACTTTAAATTAGGTTCAAATAATATTCATTTATATGATTTTATAATTTCTCAAAAGTTTAAAATTAAAGGGGTATTTTGGTCATTACAAGTTATGCTAATTTTAGGGTTTTACAAACAGCAACTGAACAAACTTTAATTCCTCCCCTGTTTGAAAGAATCTTCACCATCAGATTAACTAGAACATATGACATTTAATCTCATCTTCCAATATGACAATGTGTACAAGTTTCCATCAATTCAGTTGTGTAGTTTCAAACTGCTCTCAACACTTCCAGATGTGTAACCTTCTGAGAGAGGTGAATCATAGAGCATAAACTCAGTATGAAACCAAGTTTAAACCATCAGTACAAACTAGTTGAAACTATCAGTACAAACTGTTTAGCAAACATTTTCAGAGATTAGGATAAACTCAATGTGGATATGAAAACATTTTTGTCCACTTATAGTTTTTAGCAAACTATCAGCTATCAACGGATTTGATATGTCTTTACCAATAGCCGTTTGCTTTAGACTAGTCAACTCTTCACTGTAAGATATGGTGAGTTGATTACCATACAATTTTTGGCAAATTGTCAACCATAAACGGATTTGAGTAGTCTTTACCAGAAACCGTTTGATCTGGACTAGTTGATTCTTATGTGGGTTAGACATGGTGAATCAATTACCATTTGTTGTGTGACAAGCTTTCACACCTGACATTTCAAACCACCATTCTTTCCAAAGCACAATACATATTCCAACCAATTTGTTTATGCAACCTGGAAATGTTAATCCAAAACCAAAGAAAACACAATACATAATATTTTCTTTTTAACAGTTATCACAAATGACTAACAAATTCCATAAGCAGTACCTAAAAATAATCAAGCAGTACAAATTATACAAATAGCACAACTAGCAGTACAAAAACAAAAACACTTAGACATTAATCTTTTGAAGGATTAAGCATTCCAATACCTGTTACCAAGTACTGAAACCTTCCTACATCAAAACCTTTTGTTAATAAATCAGCAAAGTTGTCATCAGTGTGAATTTTGACAACCTGAACTAACTTCTTTTCAGCACAGTCTCTTATAAAATGATGTCTAATTTCAATGTGTTTAGTTTTTGAATGTTGAACAGGATTCTTAATGATACACATTGTACTGCTATTGTCTATGTATATAATAGTATTTAAGAAATTGTACCCATAATCAAGCATCTGATTTTGAATCCAGAGAACCCGAGCACAACAACTTGCTGCTGCTACATATTCTGCTTCAGTAGTAGAAGTAGCCACCATAGTCTGCTTTTTACACTGCCAAGAGATCAATCTACAACCCAAGAATTGACAACCACCTGTTGTAGATTTTCTATCCATGCTAGCACCAGCATAATCAGAGTCTGAGAATGCCACCATATCAAATGCAGACTCTTTAGGATACCATAGACCTAAATTAGATGAGACACCTTAGGATTGACTTGGAATCTTGCACAGGCACAAACTGCAAACATAATGTCAGGCCTGGATGATGTGAGATACATCAAAGACCCAATCATAGATCTATACATGTGCACATCCACATCTTCACCACTGTGATCTTTTAATAACAAATGTGTCTCCTTATCAACAGGTGTACTAGCAACTTTGGCATCTGTGAATTGGAATTTCCTCAAAATTTCACCAACATATTTATCCTGAGAGATAAATATTCCATCTGACTTCTGCTGTACTTGAAGTCCTAGAAAGAAAGTAAGCTCACCCATAGAGCTCATATCAAACTGATCTTTCATTAATTGCTCAAACTCTCTGCACATTTCTTTCTTTGTAGAACCAAAGATGATGTCATCCACATAGACCTGAACCAATAGAATATCACCTTTTTCCTTTTTAATAAAGAGAGTTTGATCAATTTTACCCCTATGAAACCCATTCTTCATAAGATAAGTAGCAAGAGTCTCATACCAAGCTCTTGGAGCTTGATGCAAGCCATAAAGGGCTTTAACCACTTTGTAAACTTTGTCAGGATGGTCAGGGTCTATAAAGCCTAGAGGTTGAGAAACATAGACCTCCTCATCAATAGTACCATACAGAAAGGCACTCTTCACATCCATTTGATAGACCATAAAACCCATAAAGGAAGCATAAGCAAGAAATAGCCTTATTGCTTCAATCCTGGCAACAGGAGCAAAAACCTCCTTATAATCAATCCCTTCTTCCTGAGTATAGCCTTGAGCAACCAATCTTGCTTTGTTCTTTATCACAATGCCCCTTTCATCCTTCTTGTTCCTGAATACCCACTTAGTACCAATCACTCTCATTCCCTTTGGTAGATCAACCAGAACCCAAACTTTTTGAATTTTGAATTGAAGCAGTTCTTCTTGCATTGCCTCAACCTAGCTAGATTCTTCTAAAGCCTTTAGCACATTCTTGGGTTCTATCTGAGATAGGAAACATACAAACATACACTCATGCTCATCTTCATGATGTTTTTCCTCATAAACAACACTGAGAAAGCCATGATGATCTGGATCTTGAATCTGCCTTCTAGTCTTTACTCCAGATTGTACATCTCCAATGACATTAGTAAGTGGATGATTTCTGTGAACTATTGTTTGGGGAGTAGAAGAAGCCTCATAGGTGATAGGCATATTGTGCAGACCAGCTCCAAAGAAATCAAAATCATCAACTTGAGGAGCATTATTAACTGGTGAATCAATACTAGATTGACTTGGTCCAGCAGTATCAATATTTGGCTAAGCAGTACTAAATTCATTTGTACTGCTCTCAGGAATTTTTGCTTCTTTACCATTCTGTCCACTAGAGTCATCAACAAGCTTCTCCTTAGCAACATCACTTGATGATGGAACATCATCAATCTTTGAAGAAGAAGTATTTAATGGACTTTCTTCCATGATTGGCATCAAGACATATTCTTCATCAGAATCTTCATCACCTGCATGATTATTAGTATTTGTACCTGTAACAGGCACATAATTCATAGAATCTGACAACATATCAAGATCAAACAGCCAATCAGGACCACCACCTGCAACATTAGGAATATTCTCCAGAAATTCTATGTGTAGATTCTCCTCAACATGCTTGGTGCTTTTATTGTACACCCTAAAAGCCTTACTGTGCAGAGAATAACCAACAAAGAAACCCTCATTAGATTTCCCATCAAACTTTCCTACTTGGTCTTTGGTATTCAAGATAGTGACATGGCAACCAAAAGGTCTCATAAAGCCTAAGGCAGTGGTTCTACCTCTAAAAAGCTCATAAGGAGTCTTATTGTAAGGTTGCACTACCAGAACCCTATTCTGAACATAACAAGCAGTGCTAACTGCTTCAGCCCAAAATGAAATAGGTAACTTAGAATCTGCTAACATTGATCTAGCAGCCTCTATTAAGGTCCTATTTTTCCTTTCAGCTACTCCATTTTTTTAGGGGATTCTAGCCACACTAAATTCTCTTTTAATACATTTTTCTCTGCAAAAATCATCCATAACCCTATTCTTGAATTCTGTTCCATTATCACATCTGATTATTTTTACTTTCTTATCAGCTAGGTTTTCTACCTCAACAATAAATGACTTAAGGATCTCACTAGTCTCATCCTTAGTTCTCAAAAAGAAAACCCAAGTAAACCTAGAATAATCATCAGTGATAACCAAACAATATCTTTTAAAATTCAAGCTATTCACAAAAGTTGGACCAAACAAGTCCATATGAAGTAAGTATAAAGCTTGATTATTAGAGTTATGCATCTTTGGCTTACAAGAAGCTCTGTGCTTCTTTCCTTTAAGGCAAGAAACACAGGTTTGGTCATTTTGAAAAGTCTTGTTAGGTAAACCTCTTACCAAACCATTTTTAGCAATTTTGTTAATTGTTTTGAAATTAACATGACCAAGCCTTCTATGCCACAACATTGATTCCTCTAATGTGGCTTTTGCAACAAAGCAAGTAAGACCTTCTTTAGGAACAAGGTTGCTCATCTCAATACTGTATGTATTACCCTTTCTGGGGATTTTAAGCAAAATTTGATTTTCATCAGGCAGTTTGAAATCAGGAGAAAGAATAAGGTAGTCAGTATCAGTAAAAAGAACCTTATTCTTTTTATCACATATCTGTGACACACTAAAGAGGTTGTACTTTAACTCTGGTACAAAATACACATTCTCAAAATCAAGATTACCAGTTTTTATAACACCTTTACCAGTAATCCTTCCTCCAACACCACCTCCAAAGATAACAGGTCCTCCATCCAGAGCAATGAAGTCTGAAAGGTATGACATGTTACCAGTCATGTGCCTTGAACATCCACTATCTGAGTAGCCTCTGTCTTCTTCACCATTTGAAGGATGTTTCTGCACACAAAGTAAAGGTTTTAGTGCCTTTTGGGGACCCAAACCATCACTGGCTTGGATCTGCCTTATGCATCAATATGAGAAAATTTATTGAAAGTCATTGATGCACCATTGGGTTTGGTAGATTTTCTAACCCAATGTGCTGAGGCCTTGACAGCATTGCCCCATTTACCCTTAACAGCATTAAAATTCCTAGCAGTAGGAACTGCTTGTCTAACAGTAGAAACTGCTGACTTAACAGTACAAATTGCTGGCTTATTATTTTTTAACATTAGGTACCCATTTCTAATTGGTTGATGCTGTTTTCTTGTTAAAGGGTCTATGAACTATTTGTGTATGTTTTGAAAATGTTTTTACACCTGAAACAGTTTATTTGTTATTAGCCTTCTTGTTTGATCTAGCAGTTAACACTGGCTTAATCCCAGATTTCACAATAACTGCTTTGGGTGTCATCTTATGATTAGGGTGGGTTAATATGTTAGAACTGTGTTGATTTACCCTATCATTAGTGTTCCTGTACACCCTAGATTTTCCAAAGACTTTCTTCTTCCAAGGGTTTGACTCACAGTATGCAGCTAAATGATCAAAACTTCCACAAACAAAGCATACTTTTCTAATCATAACAAACTCATCATCCAATTGCTTAGATTTTGAGTGGTTCCAATTCCTCTGATTATCTTTAGAAACTGGTGATCTGTTCTTAGTTCTATACATCTCAGCATACTTGACATTTTTCCTAACTGGTTTTATGTTTTCAGTTTTAACCACCTTAGGAGCATGTTTAACTTCTACCTTAACAACATCAGGTTTAACCTTAACCTGATCATCCTCATCATCAGATGTCCAATCCTCTATGGTTGGTGCATCTGAGTTCCTACCAAAAGACATCTTTTCCTCAGAGAGAGATTTATCACATGCACTAACATAAGAATCCTCAGCCTTAACAAATTTAACAGGATTCTCACTAATTTTAGCACCATATCCAGGAAAATCCATATCCTTAAACTCTTCTAAACCTGTATGAGCCAAATCAATTCCTGGAGGGACAAACATTCCTCTATTTGGGGGTGCAACAGACTTGTAACCTAAACCAGATTTAGCTTTATTAAGTATTTGACTCTCTACTATTTTCTGTACCCCTTTTAATGTGTACTCTAGAGTGTCAACACTTAACTTTATATTTTCTTTTTCTTTCCTAAGTGTCTCTAGTTCATATACAAGTCCACTCATCTTGTCATCTTTCAGTTGCAAATCTCTCTTTAACACAGCTATATCATCATTAAAGTTAGACTCATTCTTTTTATAAAAATCAAGTTGTTCTTCCAAAACAGCTAGTCCACTTTTATGATTAGACAGACTAAAATTTACTTGATTAAATTCTACTCTAAGACCATCATACTGTTTCTTAAGAGTTTCATAATCTTTTAAAGCAGAACAGGAATTTGAACATTTTTGAACAATATGTACCTCTGAGTCTGAGAAAGCCATTAATCCCAAGTTAGCTGGTTCCTGCTCTTCCTCTTCCATGAAGCTCCAATCAAATCCAGCTCCATCAACAGCCACCATTGCTTTGGAAGAACCATCTTCCACATTCATTGTTCTCCTTGTTCCTTGCTGACTCTTGAACCCTTGACCCTTGTTATTTTGCTGTCTTAGGCTCCTACATTCTCTAGCAAAGTGCCCCATCTTGTGACAATTATAGCACTCCACCTTGGACTTTTCATACCCAGCAACATCTCTTCCATTGAAGGTAATCTTGTTCCCAGTTCTTTGATAATACTTCTTAGCCCTAATACTTATCAAGGCCAACTGCCACTTTAAATCCATAGCTTCCAAATCATCTTCAGCAATCTGAAGAAGGTCTTCATTGAATATTTGAGACCCACCAGATTGTTCTGACACAAATGCATATATGGTCTCTTCAGTCAAGCCAGCAGTACTAGTTTTTATGCTAGCAGTGCTAACTTTAGGGCTAGCAGTACCAACTGCTTCTTCATCTTCAGGACTGCTATTGTTGGAAGATGATAAGAATGCAGTGTTTCCAGAGCTTGAACTGATGCTTCCTCCTTTCTTCACCTTTTGTTCAACAATCTTGAGATTGTTGTACAATTCATTCAGTGACATCTTTTCCAATTATGGCTTATTGCTCCAGACGACTACATATGTGTTCCACTTAGTAGGTAGACTATTGAGAAACTTCATATTGAGATCTTCTTGAGGAATCACAATTTTCAGAACATTTAGCTAGCTGACAATCTTTTGAAGTCTATTAAAGATATGATCAAGTGATTCAGAGTTTGAGGCACTAAAGTTCTCATAACTCTGCTTAAGTAGGGTTTTCTGTGCCTTTTTGGTGGCTTCATTGCCACCAAATCTCTCCACAACTGCTTCAAAAAGTGTCTTAGCAGTCTCATAGTGGCTAAAGTTTAACACTTGATCATTAGGAATTGCCATGAGTAACAAATTCCTAGCCTTCTGATCATTCTTCTTTTTAACTCTCTCATCGTTTGTGACTGGCTCAGTGTTGAGCTTTGTGGTCTTGGAACCATCCGCACGTGTTTCCTCAGAAGTAGTTGGTTTGAAGGAATCACCATTGATAATGGTATCCCATAATGCATAGTCTTGCACCATAAAATATTGCTATATTCTTAGCCGCCATAAATCGTATTCATTCTGTTTCAGCATGGGGAGTTTAGCAAGGATTGAGGTTTGAGGTGTCTCCATGTCCATCTTCTTGGTTGCAAGAGAGTAAGTACTTCTGGATCTTCTAAATCAAAGTATCAGAAACCTGGCTCTGATACCACTTGACCGGATCTAAACACACGAATTGTGTTGAAGATACTTTGAGTATATACTTAGTAGCATGCCGAATTTACTACCAAGTACTTAGAAGATTTTGTGTTTGGTGATGTATGTGTTTATACGAATGTAACAGTAAAATAATGACACAATGTTTAACCAAACAATTAGCTTCAATATATTACGAGTGATCATGGAATATCACAAGAATTACAATAAGACCTTGAAGCTCTAATAATAATGCATGTTTGTAAAACTGAACCTAGGATCTCCTTTTATAGGACAAGGAGTCCTTTACAAGTAAACTATTATACGTATCAATCTATACAAATAAGATATACATCATATCTTTTCTATATTTATCCATGCACGATTCTGTCTTTATCTAATAAACAGTACTAACTCTTCTACCAGCAGTACTAACTGACTTAGTACTGATAGTGTATTCTTGAACGATCTTCAGTAGTACTAATTTATGTATGAGCAGTACCAACTGTTAGTTTAATTCCCAACAAGATGTGAGATATTGGACAATTCCATTCTTAGCTAAATAATCTTTAAACTCTTGACTCAGGTATTCACCACCTCTGTCGGTGATAACGCTCATTTTGTAGATGTTTTTATCGCGTTATTTGTATGTTTTTGCATGTTATTTAGTTATGTTTATGATCGTTTTACTCTTAAAAGTTGTTAAGAATGTGTTCAAGTCTAGGTACAAGGAAATATCAAGAAAGACAGAGAAAAGCTACAAAATCAAGAGAATATTGATGAAAAGCTCGTCAACAAAGATATTGATTCATGATATGATTATTTCCGTTGTACATGAGAAGGATGAAAAGATGAATTCAAGATTAAGTGCTAAAAAGTGTGTTTAAAGTTGAAGTTATATGCTAGCTTAGAGTTGAAATTCAAGTGCAAGAATCGGTCTCAACCCAAGGTTGAAGCTGAGATTCAAACCCAAGGTTCAAGAAACTCAACCTGAGGTTCAGCAGACATTCCAAACCGAAGGTTCATGATCCAAACCGGAGGTTGAGAAAATTCTGAGATGAAGAGTTGCATTAACTCTTAGCTTTAACCACCATTATGACTAGAGTCTGATCATTACCCTCTCTTTTATGGATATTCAAGGCCTAAATCAGTTTTTGGGGAAGAATTCAATTATAAATAAACCCCTAAGCACCCCATGATACAACACAACACTTACAATCAAGCCTTACACCCTAAGGACTTGATCACATTACTTACTAAACCCAAAAGAGCTTAATAATCTCTGCCATTCTCAAGAAGATCCCAAGTAGAAACAAAGGAAGAGTTGGAGATACTTACTAAAAGAGGTGGAAGATTCCCTTGTTCAATTGGAGGCCCTAAGAAGTGCTATAACTCTTTTATTACTCATTGTAATCTTACTTTTGGGTAATTTTCTTTACTTTAATTAATCATGTTAAACCATTTGATGTTGAATGCAATGATATATTTTATGATGATGCTTGTTATGGAATAATTTGTGATGCTTGTTTGGGAATGAGATGACTTTCGTATGAATGTTGGATGTTTAGTCGGTTAGAAAAAGTGATTATTTTCATGAGTTTGTTTAAATATAATTCGTGTTCTAAAACTTGTTGGTTAAACATTATTGGATTTAAGGGTTGAAAAGATTTTTAATATTGTTTGATTCCAATAAGTTGGTGCACAAATGGATTGGTATTTAATAATTGACAAATATTAAGTATGCAAGTTTTAAATGAATTTGGAAATATTTAATCATGAGATTGGGTTGAAAAGACTCGTAAGAACTAATTTAACTAATCATCTTTTTCATACATTTGATCACAAAAAGAGCTAGTGTAATGGGATGAGAGTAGGCCGAAAGGACTCACCCGTGAAACTTGTAGAAACATGGATTTTCTTGATATTACCCATTGACTAGAAGTCCTTGTGAAAATTGACATGTGCCTTCTAAGTTTCACCCAAACATGTTCAACATTCTATCACGATTAGTCATTGTTCCTAAACAAGTATTTGTGTGTTTGATTGATTAGATTTGAAACCATTGTTTGTTTAATTACTTTTAAAGTACTTTAGAGTGTGACAATCTTGAGTACTATTTCTATTTGCTACTATCTAAATTGCTTAAACCTAAACAAGTAGTCTCTTGGGACGATCCTTATTTACCACCAACCATACTACAATCGAATGAGTATACTTGCTCGTATGTGTTTCTTAAATAAACGGTAAAAAGGTATTTTATAAATTTAAAATTTGAGTGAAATTAGGATATAATATATACATCCCATTGAAACGCATCAGTCGAATCAAAAAGCTTTAATCTTCTTTCCAAATTGCAGTTCTACTTCTGCTTTGAAAACCTTAAATATTTCAAACACCTCATGTTTATGTTTAAGTAAATAAACATATCCATAACGGCTGAAATCATCAGTAAAGGTTAAGAAGTAGCTAGCACCTCTCTTTGACACATGTCTAAGTGGTCCACACACATCAGTATGTATCAAACCAAGTAGATCATTAGCCCTTTCCATACGATTATTGAAAGGTTTCTTTGTCATCTTCCCAGATATACAAGATTCGCATTTATCAAATGATTCATCATTGATATCTTGCAAAAGCCCATCACGTTGCAGCTTTTGCATGCGAGTCTTGCCTATGTAAGTAAGTCGATAATGCCAAAGATAAGATGAATCCGAGACATTCTTGATTCTCTTATTATTGATTCTATACATTGTGTTGTTCCCTTTACACACTTAGAAGTAATTACAAAGTTAATCTAATTGTGTTTATGACTAAGATTAATGTATTGATTAATTAATACTGATAAGTAAAATGTAAATATAAAAACACAAGTTTTTCAACATTTAAATTCTTATTAGAAATCAATCAAATAATCTATTACCCAAGTGTTTGCGGAAAAACACTTGGGATTGAATAGACAAAGTATTGTTTGTCTCCTATCTAAACTCAAGTTATTCTTGAGTGGTAACAATATCGACCCACTGAGCTACCTCAGGGACTTGGTTACTCTTTGTAGGAGAAAAGTGGTTTTGTGAAAGTCTAAGCTTTTAATGCACAAAACTTAACACACTTTTCTCCTATCTGTTCCTATTTATACACAAGTATAAAAGAGCACTTATGATTAAAAAATACAAAAAGAATAACCTAGCGTGTCTGACAACTACAATAGTATTTTTCATTTCCAAGAACCACAAGGAATGGGCTAAGTCTTTCCGAGTTTCAGGACTGACACTTCTTGACTTTAAGCCATTTTAGGGAAGGTTTGTTTCTGGCCCGATAAGACTTCTCCTTATCTTCTCAAACTCTTCCCGCCTAATCCCATCTTTCTTTCAGACTTCTGATTCTTCAGTCTAGGTCTTCAGTCTTCAATCATTTATTGTTGTTGAGGAGACTGGGGGTCCAGTGAGTTCTTGTCCAATACTCACTGAACCCATTACCTTCTTCTTTGGCTTAAGTGACACTCAGGGAGTTTCGCCTCACTGAATGGTGAATCTTTCTTCTTAGACTCGTCCTAAGCATCTTGAAGGTAACTCACTGAGTGACTGTTCACTCAGTGACTTGAGAGTGCTTAAGGTTGATTAACACTTGGCTAATTTGTGTCCAAATCCTGTTTTCAGGATGTTTGGGTACTGACGGACCCAACAATCTCCCCTATTTGGATATAAATTAAGCCTAAGTGTTTTGATCAGTTATAAGTGAGCAAATGGGCTTCTTCTCATACTGAATATACTAGAAAGCTATGAAAGGATACTGATATAACAAAAACATGGGCCATCATTTTATTAATATCATTTACAAAGTCCTAACATCTAACATAATACTCAGGGTTCTTGTACTCCGCCATCCAAGATACCCAAGAGTTCCAGTTTAATATTCTTCGACACTAACACTTCTTTGTCAAGTCGCTCGTTCATCATCCTATCCAGCAGCTTGACAAACTCTTCATTTGCAGGGCTCTTCACTTGAAGTGCCATTAGCTTGTATGCCAGAAGAGTTGTTGTTTCCACAAGGTTTATATCACTGACTCTTTGAAAGGTCGGTTGGCTGAACTCATCGACAAAGAAAATACCGTACTCAGGCTCCTTGATGACCAGGCTGGGGACAACCTTGACTCCCTGAGGAGGAATCCTGTCACAATGAAGAGCAACTATGAATTGTTCAGGTTCCTGACCCACAGCTTTTCTTTTCCTCCCGGTCTTCTGAGTAGGTTCAGGGATTGACAGTCCCTGAGAAGCAAGCGCCTTTTCATGATCTATTACTAGACTCTTAGCCACCTTTTCCAGTTCCTCATATTTGGCGTTCAATGTCTTTAGAAGGCTAGGAACAATCTTGCCTTGCTTCTTACTCAGGATGGGCATCATCATGTCCCATTCCCTTAACCCATAGTCTGAGAACTTGAAGGGTTTGTTTACCTCAGACTTTCTTGGTCCCCTATGAACCATAACGCTTATAGGGTTTATCAGGTGAATGGTCATATCAGTGATGGTGCCTTCTCCCTTGGTCTTTTTCATGTGCCACATATACCTTTCATAGGTTTTCTTCCTCCTTTCTTCTCTAAGCTTGGCTTGCTGATTGTGTTCCAGAATGAGATCAGCTTGAAGCTTGAGGAATTCTTCCCCTTTTATGACCTTGCCAGTCTCCTTGATTACCTCCTTGGCAACCACAGCAATTATGGGTCTGTTGAGTTTCTTGTCCTTTTCTTTGGCTCTTCTTATGTCCTGTTCGTGCAAGACTACGGCCACTTCCGCTGGAGTTCCAAAGAATGTCTTTCCACCATCTAATTCAACCATAAATGCTGCATCAGGGTCTGGACGCCTTTCAGTTGATGCCGGAACCAATTATAGTTGAGGAGGATCTTCAGTCACCATGATTCCCTTCCCTTTGTTAGTGGGAGGGGGTTGACTGGTGGAGGTTTCAGGGACTTTCGTTGTTGTTGCAACAACAAGGGCAGAGGATGAAGGTTGTTCAGGAGTAGAATCATCAGGTTTCTTCCCCTCAACAGTTGCTGAAACTTCAGTGTATGCATCTGTTGACTGAGGAGGTGGGGTAACCGGAGAGGCCTGAAGAATTGAGAGGATGCTGGAGACCATTTTCTTGACTTTAGTGGTCTCATTCTTTAGTGTGGACATTTCTTCCGCCATGGTAGCCTGATTGTCAGTGAGTTCAGTTACCTTTGTGGTGTAGTGGGTGATCAGCTCATTATGTTTGTTGGAGAGCTGATCAAAGGCTGAGGATAGCTAGGTCAGGCACTCTTTGGAATTAGTGACTGACTGTTGAATAGAATCTTGCTGAGTCCTTATGGGTTGAAGATCCACCCCCTGAAGAACCTTTAGAAGCTCAGTGATGTTGGTGGAGGTGATCTTCTGAGTATCCATGTACTCTTTCAGCTTTGTGATCAGGGTTGGGTCATATCTCATTTCCTCCTGAATAGAATCAAGAGTCTTCAGGATATTGGTGAGCTGCTTGTCCTGTTCAGTACCTATACAATCAAGAGATTCCCTCAGGTCACCGAGTTATTTGTCAGTGAGTTTGGCAACCTGGAGCACTTTACCCTGAGATTCTTCAAAAGTATACCTGAAGTTAGCATTGTTAGCTGCTACTTCAGTATGCTGTTCCTATTGTTCTTCAGTAAGTTCACGAAAGAGAGCATGGATGGCTTTGCGGAGGAACATAACCAGCTGCCTTTCAGTGAGAGGAAGAAAATTATCATACTTTTGTAACCACTGAGGAGTAGTAGGAGCAGAAGAGTGACCTGATGATGATGATGATGTTGATGGTTGGGTGAGTTGCTGTGGCTGATCCTCAGGAGGAGGAGATGGTTGTTCAGTGTGCTGAGGAGAAATTTATGTTTCAGTCTCCGTTTCCTCCTCAGCACCAAAAATTTCTTCTTCCCCAAAATCTACCATCTCATCGTCTGATGCTTCATTTATTAAGTTTTGAAGATCTGCCATATTAGGAACCGGGGTAGAATCCAGCTCCCTTTCACAAGACGGTTTGCCTTCGTTGTGGCCAGGTCCTGACCCCTCCAAGTGCACTGAGTGGGTTTGCTCAGCCTGGACTTTGGAGTCAGTTCCCAAGTGATTGGATTCGCCATGGGGGGTTGTGGGTTCCGTATCAGCGGGTGGTTTTAATCCCTCTGAGTTTTTGTCCCCCTGAGTGCCTTCAAGGACTGGCGGGTGTTCTCCAGTACTATCATGAGGCAATGAGATGTTGAGGTCTCCCTTCTCAGCAGGGTTGTACTGCCCTGATGAGGATTTAGAGACCGTTCCTCCCTGAGATCCTGAGTGTGATTTCTCAGGACCGTAAGCGGGATGTGAATGGGTGTGGGTCCCCTTCTCAGTAGAGTAGTGCTGCTCTACCGAGGATTTAGGACCCTGTTCTCCCTCAGGCAAAGGTTGTGATTGACTAATGCCTTCATCGGGATGTGACAGGGTGAAGGTTCCAGACCCCACTGACTTGTGTATGTCAGTAGAGCCATGTGGAAAGGTTTTGCCCGAGGATACTGAGGATGATTTCTCAGTACCCTCCGTTGGCTTTTGTTTTACGGTCAAGAGGGTCTCAGAAGTGGGTGTCTCAGAGGTCTTGTCCGTTATTTGCCTTTCTTTAGGCTCTGAGGCAGAAGTCTCAAGGACGAGTGGTTTGGGTTTAACCACCTTCTTGGATCCTGCCTTCTTTTTCTTCTTCTCCTGCTTTATAGGAAAACGTACTGGTGAGACAACATTTGCTCCCTGAATGACCAACAGCATGTATGTGGTCAGGGAGACTGGTTGTACCTCAGTAAGGTCTCTTGAATAGTTGGCTTTGTGTAAGACGCCAGGTTTAGATCCCTCAACGTTTGGCATAACATATTCAGAGCCTAGTAAGTCCTGAAACACACAGGAAATGAACCTAGGGTAAGACATATGTCTTTGCATAGATTTTCTTGATAGCTTGGCTACGAGGTCTAGGAAGATTATTCCTCCGATGTCTATCTTTCTACCCTCCAGGAGACTGAACACCATCAATTGTTGTGATGTATTCAATTGCTCCGTGAAGGATTTATTGCCCCCAAGGACCTGAATGACAAAGGTCATCAGGATCCTCCAAACAGGATGGAACCAGGTCTTAATGATAGGCGCTTTGGCCAAAAGGGTTCATGGGGCCACATCAGGATGTTTTTCATCATGTGGCCCTAGTCAAAGCAATTTGGCCTTTACTTTTGCGTCAGTGGGGTTGGGCTCAAAGTTCTTAGTGAAATCAAGATCAGTGGCCTTGATAAAGGTTGGGTAATCTAGGGAGAGGGTCCTTCTCCCATTCATCACTGAGAACGTGATTATGGAGTCTTTGGTGTCCTCGGGGGTTGTTGCCACTGCTGTACACCAGAATTCCCTCAGATAGTCATGATATATGACTGAGGGGGTTTTTGTAAACGCCGTAGCAAGAAAGCAGTTTTGAAGATATTTGACTACATTCTTGTACGCCCAAAAAAATTTCAAGGTAGGCAAAATTTCCTATGACGTTATTTTTGGTTAGGTCCACACCCTCCATTGTGAATTCCACATTTGGGGCGTAGGTGATAGCTTTAGAAGCAGCCATTTTTTGAAATATCTTGGTTTTGCAAGAAAAAGGATGGTCTAGGTCTAAAGATGAACAATACACACACTAATTTTGAGAGAAAAAAGGGCAAGAGTTTTTGATTAAAAAATTTTCTAAAACATGTGTGTGTTGATTTGTTTGGGGTATTTATAGGGAAGTGGAGTGGAGGGGTGATTTAGGCATTAAGCGAAATTTTGAAAACCATTTTGTATAAAACGTTTGGGATCCGCATTAAATGCCACCACTCCACTTTCCCGGGTTTTGCGCAACAGTCGAGGTGAACAGTTGTGCCGTCTGCAAAAAGTGTAATTTGCAGAAATTACATGATCACATATTTTTTATGTGAGAGAAGAGGCATTTAAGTGGGGGCCTAGAGGTAGATGCCAGAAGGCAAAGGAACATATATTCCTATATTAAATAGGTATTCAATTACCAACCTCGGACATTTACAAACTAGATACTTAGAGCATTTAAGTTAGCATTGAATGTCAATTTGAGGGCCCTGAATGACTTTTCATTCAGTGAGGGGTTCAGGGAAGGTGATTCAGTGATCTTTTTCACTGAGGAACACATTGAGTCAGGGACCTGAGGTTTTAAGAATTTACACTTAGTTGGATGGATTCAATCAGTGGACTGATTCTCAATATCCAACATTCCTAATTCAGCTTTCAGTCTTGTGAAAGTTGGTTCATCCAAAGGTTTGGTGAATATATCAGCTAGCTGATATTCTGTAAGAATAAAGTGTAATTCAATGTCACCATTCATGACATGGTCCCTGATGAAGTGATATCTAATATCAATGTGTTTTGTTCTCTGATGAAGAACAGGGTTGTTTGAGATGGCAATTGCACTTGTGTTATCACAAAAGATGGGAACCATCTTATACTGGATTCCATAGTCACTGAGTTGACTTTTCATCCAGAGTACATCTGCACAACAACTGGCTGCTGCAACACATTCAGCTTCTGCCGAGGACATGGCAACTGATTGTTGCTTCTTAGCACTCCAACAGACTATTTTTCCACCAAGGATTTGGCAGGAGCCTGAGGTGCTTTTTCTATCCATGTTTCATCCAGCATAGTCATAGTCTGAGTATCCTTTGAGATCAAAGCCTGAACATTTTGGATAGTATAATCCAAGGTTTGGAGTACCTTTCAGGTACCTGAGTATCCTTTTCACAGCTGTGAGATGAGATTCTCTTGGGTCAGATTGATATCTGGCACACAAATATACTGAGAATTGGATGTCAGGCCTTGATGCAAGTAGATACATCAGTGACCCAGTCATTCCTCTGAATAGAGTTTGATTGACTGGTTTACCAGTAAGGTCAGGACCAAGGTTGTTGGGGGGAACCACGGGAGTTTTGACTGAGGCACAGTCACTGAGCTCATACTTCTTCAGTAGGCTTCTAACATACTTCTCTTGACTAATAGAGGTTCCTTTATCAGTCTGCTTGATTTGCAGTCCAAGGAAGTAAGTCAGTTCTCCCATCATGCTCATTTCAAATTTCTTTGCCATCAGTTTTTCAAATTGTTTGCAAAGTTTATAACTTGTTGAGCCAAAAATGATGTCATCAACATATACTTGTATAAGTATGACATCATTATTTGTCCTGTAGATAAACAATGTGTTTTCTATCTTGCCTCTGACAAATTTTGTTTTGGATCCGGAAGGCTGAGAGAGTTTCATACCATGCCCTGGGAGCTTGTTTCAGTCCATAAAGGGCTTTGTTAAACTTGTATACATAGTCAGGAAACTCACTGCTTTCAAATCCAGGAGGTTGCTGAACATAAACTTCTTCTTTCAGTGAGTCATTTAAGAATGCACTTTTAACATCCATTTGGTACACTTTGAAGTTCATGTAGGTTGCAAATGCAAGGAAGATCCTGATGGCTTCCATCCTTGCCACTAGTGTAAATGTTTCTTCATAGTCAATGCCTTCTTGTTGATTATATCCTTTGGCTACAAGTCTGGCCTTATTTTTAATGACTATGCCATTTTCATCAGATTTGTTTTTGAACACCCATTTCATGCCAATGGCTGAAACATCTTCAGGACATTTGACCAAGGTCATTACCTTGTTTCTGTCAAATTGTTCCAGTTCATCATGCATGGCCTGAACCCAACTAGGATGTTTAAGTGCTTCTTTGACACTTTTGGGTTCAATTGTGGAGATGAAGTCCACAAATAGGCATTCATTGGCTGAGGCTGCTCTTAGACTAGCAGCCATGCTTCTGGTGAGCATGCCTTCAGTAGGCTCTCCAATTATATTGACAAGTTCTATATCCTGAGACCTAGTCCAACTGTCCTAAGGTCTTGGATACTGATTAGAACTTGTGGAGGCCTGATTTGTAGGGTCTGGTTAGACACCTGATGATCTTCAAGATCTTGAGTGTCTGATTGGGTTGACTGATCACTGAGATTGTTTGGTTCCTGAGCACTTTGTACAGACTGATTGATGGCATCAGTACTTCTTTGTGCTTCAATAAACTCAGTGATGGTTGGGTAAGGAATGTAAAACCCGAAATATTTGAACCATAAATTTTGCGTCATTTTAAAATTTTAACCTAAGTATAAATTACCACAATATGACATATTAAACTTTAGGTTATACATTTAAATTACACATTATTATAATGACTAATCTAAATAAATCCATCACCCCATCCTTGTTTCACTCATTTAATATATCAAATATGGAAATTTAAAAGTGATAACTGCCCCACTTAAATGTCGGTATATTCCCATCACTCTAACAAACTAATAAAGCACTTCATATCAACTTTTAATACTTTCCAAAAGTTCAGCTCAATTTACGCCTAAATCACCTCCAAAAATCAATGACCAAACTGATTTTTTTTTAGTCTAAATATTATACAATAATATCCTCTTCCATTGCCCCATTCGTTAGTCTTGAAAACAAGAGCACACTCGACAACTACTAATAAACCAAACCAGCAAACTTTGAAGATCAAAAGCACGACTATTGTTTAAGACAAAGTTGTTCGTGGGCGTCTAGCAAGGGAGCTATCGAAATTGGGTTACACAAGTCCTGGTCTGGTCGTGATGTTCTTGTGATTTTGTGGCTGTTCGTTCATAGTTCTCCTTTGGTTCGTGTCGCGATCCCCTAAAACGATCAAGGTATCCCTATACTTGTTTCGATGTTCTTGTGATACGTATAGCATGTTCCTCATACGCATGTAAATCTAGTCTATACGATGAATATCTAAAACATGTCTCGCTACTTCTTATCATTAAATAAGCATGCTGTCCATCGTATGTGTATATATATATATATATATATATATATATAAAAGATGTGTCGAGTGTGGTTTCTGTTCTTGTCTAGTCCCCTAGTTCCAGCCCTTGGTGGTCATCGCAAATCATTTTTATAAAGGTCAACAAGGGCTGATATACGTGTGATGTCTGGTACACGTTAATTTAAGTTGTGTGTGGGTCTTAGTGTGTCGTGTGGGTGTGGCTATGGGACGTTATGTTGTTTCTTAGTGGGCGTTAACATGGCATGATCAAGGTACATCTGGTGTGTATTAAAACAGTAAAACTGAGTGAGGTTTTGGGCGTGTAAATTGGTTGTGTCGATGTGTGTTGGGGCTGTAAAACGAGAGGGTGTCTTGGTGTGTATGTGTGTTGTTAAAAACAGACCAAGAACCTGAATATGGGGCTAGAATGGTGTGTGGTGTGTGATTGTGGATGTGATAACGAGGGTCTGTGTGTGTGTGTGTTGTGATCCTTTTGTGGCGCATGCATGGTTTGTCAAGTAGGGGTTGTACATGGTTTTACTTGTGGGTCGTATCATGTTACTAAACGGACTAAGAAGGTTGATTTTGGTGCTGTTTTGGCCTCGCGAGGGTTCGAGGGTTATGGTTTCATGTGGGTTTCGCATTGTACGTTGTCTGGTTATTTGTGGTGTTGGCTGGTTATTCTTGGTGTTATTTCGTGATGGGTCTTTGGTGTGTCGAGAGGTGGAAAGACTAGGGTCTAGTTGAGTATAGTTTTGTTGCATTACACAAATAGCTGTTCATGTAAACTATCCGTTTTAGTGAATGAGTTAAATGTCATACTCTATAACGTTGTTATATATATTTGTGTAATATAAACCTATAATCATTTTTACTGTGAAACATTGTATTTGCGTTTTCGTTGGTTGAATGATGATGACACATATATATCTATGTTAATTGTGATAATGTATACACTGTATGAATATATATATTTGTGTACAATGTTTTCAAATATAATGTAGTGTATATTTTTCTGTCGGTATATTGTCTTTGTAGATTAATATGTAATTTACACTTTAACCCCTGAACTTAAATAAAGTGATATGATTAAACCCTAAACTATAATGTTGATCATATTAAGTCTTAAAATTTATTTAATTATCATTATAACCCTAAAAGTTACTAATTCGGGAAACTTACCAAATATGAAAACATGCTATTTTTGGTTAGCTACTATTAAAGGAAAGTTACTAAAACTGGAAAGCCGACTAAAGTAAGTAATCTGGATTAAATAAGCTCTTAATAAGTTAGTCATGAATTCGTGTAGATTCGCTGAAGATGGAGTTGCTTCCGACTTTGATATTTTCTGTTGTGTTTTCATTTGTGGTATAAGGTACAGATACTCTGCCCTTTTTCAATAAGGGTTCTCATATTCCATACATTGATTTTGAGTTATGATTCAGTTAAGATTTCCCAAGCCATTGCTATGTTCCCTTTGAGTGAACCTTTGATATTACTTTTGATATGACTTTGAGATGCACCTTTTGATATATGACCCTTTTGTTATGACTTTGAGACCTGACTCTTAGTTTGATACCCGAGCCATTTTCTGTTTTTCCTAGCCAGGAAGGTAACCTGGCCATGTCTGTGATGCACCACTGGCATGACTCCCGTGTGGGGGAGTGATTTCTCACACCGTCCCTTTTATATTATCCGCCATGGCTACTTGACTTTGAGATTGACTTTGAGTTTGGGGCGTATGGATTGCAATCCTAGGTTCGTTTTGTTTAGTGGATTTAACTATGACTTTGAGTTTATGACTTTGAGGTGACTGGTGCTTGTGTGCAATACACGCCTTTCACATTTTCTGGGAGCTGATCACTCCACTATTGTGATACATGAGGACACCCCTCATATTATCTGGTTGCCTAAGAGGTATCCCCTCTGATTGTGAGACTATGACTTTGAGATTATGATGTTGAGATTATGACTTTGAGTTTCTGGGCTCGTGGTAGATGACTATCCTATATTTCCCTTACTAATCTTTTGCTCGCTTATACCTTATGACATTCCCATTGCCTATATTATATTTCTGTTTCGTTATTCTCTGCTTTGTATATGTATCTGTTCACTGAGCTCTCGTAGCTCAGCCGCATTTTCTTTATCCTGCGGCAGGTTTTAGTAGGAAGCTGGGGATGAGTGGAGAATACCTTGGACTTAGAAGACTTGATAGTATTCTGAAGTAGAGATTATTAGAAGGATTTGCAACTACAGACTTAGTATTTAGTTTTATTCCATTGTAACCTTGTAATTTTAGTATTTCATTTGTAACCTTGAAATTTATTGTATTACTATTGAAGTATGCTCTGTTTGATCTGATATGAAACCATTAACGTGACATCTTTACCCTTGCCGGGTTGGGGTGTTACAAGGAAGGCTATGAGGGATGATGTAGTAGGAGATGTCAGCATTTGCTTGGTACTGAGTGGAAGGATCATTGTCAGGAAGATGTTCATCAGGAAGGTATCTTGATGAATCATCAATACCTATCTCTTCCACTGAGGTGTTAGAGACACTGATTGCATCAGTTCTTTCATCAAAGGTAACATGGAATGTTTCCTCAGTTTACTGTCTCCTAGTGTTGAACACCCTGAAGGCCTTTGAGACAAGTGAGTATCCTAGGAAGTATCCATCATCAGCTTTGGCATCAAATTTCCCTAAGTGATCCTTGTGATTACGAATAAACACAGGACACCCAAAGACATGAAAGTAGCTGATGTCAGGGATCCTTCCACTCATAAGGGGTTTTGCTATGTCTCTTGACAATGATGGATCTGTTTTGTGTATAACAGGCAGTTTTGACTGCTTCAGTCCAAAAGTGTTTGGAAAGGACTGATCCATTTAGCATTGTCCTGGCAGCTTCAATGAGTGTTCTATTCTTCCTTTCAGCAACACCATTTTGTTCAGGTGTGTAAGGAGAGGAAAATTTTTGGGAAATTCCTTTCTCATCACAGAAACATTCAAGTTCATAGTTTCTGAACTCTGTTCCATTGTCAGTCCTAATCTGTTTGACTTTAATGTCATTTTGATTTTCAATGTTCCTGACAAAGGACGTGATTGTTTCAGCTGCCTGACTCTTTTTGATCAGGAAGTAAACCCAAGTGCATCTTGAGTATTCATCCACAATGACCAGAGTATACTTCTCATGGTTAATGGATCTAGGACTGATGGGCCCAAAGAGATCCATATGGAGAAGATGAAGGCAGTTCCTGATGGAAAAGTTTGTTTTGGTTTTAAAGGATGCTCTGTGATGTTTACCTTTTTCACAGGCAGAGCATGGTTTATCCTTTGAAAACACAAGTGATGGTAAGCCAAGGACCTTGTTTTGTTTCACAAGATTGTTTATGTTTTTGAAGTTCAGATGGGAGAGTCTCTTATGCCAAAGCCAGTTGAGGGTTTCAGTGGCCTTAGCAAAGAGACAAGTTTCATTCTGAGTTAGACTAGACATATCTAACACATAAACATCTTGCCTTCTTGGTGCAATAAGGACAACTTCTATTGGGAATTAAATATTCAAGAAGTTAGACATCACTTTATAAGAGACTGCAATGAGAAAAGATTAATTCAAGTTCTTAAAATTGCTTCAGAATTCAACTTTGCAGATCTGCTAACCAAAGCTTTTGATGTTGGAAGGTTTCAGTACTTGGTAGCAAGTATTGGAATGCTTAATCCTCAATGATTTTAAACTTTGTGTTTTTGTAAATAAAATTCTTGATTGTGCTGCTAGTTTTAAAAGATTCTACTGCTATTATAAAAGTTTGTGCTGCTAGTACAAATTTAAATTGTGTTATTCATACAGTTAGTCCTATGATTATTCTAATACAAGACAAGTACTTTGTACATTGTTCTTTTGGTTTTAGACTAACAATTTCAGGTATGATCATGTGAACACAAAGGATGTTTCAAGTGAAATGGAAGCAGCAGAATGATAATATTAGTTGCTGACATAATAGGTTTATGATAGAAAAGGTTTAGGAATTTCTAACCTCCTTAAAACTTCTTTCTTGAAACTTGATTATGATGTTTCGCATTGAATTGATGACTTAGTTGATCAGATAGTAACTGATGCAACTCACTTTCTATCATTTTATACTTTTAAGTATAATGAGCAAGTCTAAGGACATCTGATAGAAAGAACAGCTAGTAAAAGTGAATCTAATACGTGTGTTAGAGGCAACAATTGCTATGAGCTGGAAACCCTGTCAAGAAAGCCTTTTGAATAGGTTTATCTTTACACAGACAGTTATTTATAACTGAAACACATTGGTTCTCACACAACCAGAGGTTGCTTTAAACCGAAATCTTGATTAAGTGTCTGTTATACATTTAATCCCTTCAAAATGGTTAAAAGCAGTATGGTTTTTCATAATAAAATCAAGTACATACTGCTAAGGCAAAAGTTTCTTAAAAGGATTTTCAAAGAGACCCATAAAAACCATCAAATGATGGACCATGAGTCAAATGCCCCATGAATCACCTCTCATAGGAGTTAACACACCTAGAAGTGATGAGGGCAGCAAATTAAACTCTTAAGGAATTTATGGCTACATGTACAACATTGTCTGATAACATGTTATGATGGATAGCTCAGATGATGAAGAGAAATATTTTGGTACATAGTGAGAGATCTTCCAAACAGGGGAGGATAGAATGTTATTTGCATCTCAGAGGAGGTAATATCTCAGGAGAAGAAATAAATCCCAAGAAGGAAGATTAACCAATGAAAGGGAGGAAAAGACAAGAGCATACAAGATGATAACATGGAGGTTGAAAATGACAAGAATATAGCTTATTCTGGAGTAGGATATATTCAGAAGGGATGAAGCATTCCAAAGGAGAAAGTTCTATCTAGGTCAAACGAAGAAAAGTTTCAATTTCAGTTCACCACGTTTGTTCATCACTTGCAAAGGCATGCTGTTAGATGATTTCACTTGTTGAAACAAGCATCCAAGATACACAGCATCATTGCCTCTTATAATTCCTCCATCCAAGGAAATTGCACCATCTTTTAGGTCAATGTTTGAAGACTGAAGATGTGTGTTGATATTGTTAAAGTCAAAGAACATAAAGCAGATGAGTTATTGAGAAAGATATTCAATCTTGAAGAACAGAAGTGTTTGAAAGATCTTCACAATCCATAATTTAATTCAGAAACATGTTGAAATGGATTCACATGTTTAGGGGAAGATTGTTGGAAATTAAATATTCAAGAAGTTTAATATCGGGTTCTATTCAAAGAAATACTCTAAGTATGATCCTGCTGCTAGAGCATTTGGTTCCCGCTGCTAGTGTTTGATTCTGCTGCCAGCGTTAAACATTCTGCTGCTAGGCTTAACATTCTACTGCTGAAGGATTCTGCTGCTGGTAAAGTACTTTCTGCTGCTGAGTGGATAAGTATGAAAAGATATTATGTGTATTTAAGTCAACAATATACGGTAGATAATATCTTACCCCATGTGATCAGTCATAATGTTATATTCACAGAACAAGTTGTAAACATAGATACAAGTTGTATCTTAATGACTGACACTCTCAAAGCAAGTGTTCGTCTAGACTTAACAATATTGTAAAAGATCTTTCTTATGATATAAAAGAAAGATCTTAGACTAGTGTTTTATATACACACGAATAGATAAGTAAAAAACATAATAACTCTAAAGAACATAGAACAAATATCACAAGTAGTAGAAAACATAAGATTCAAGGTTTTTGTAACCCTAGTGATATTGAAGATCACTCGTATTATCTTGAATAATATTGAATCGTTTGGTGATAACATTGCATGTTCTTTGTTCTACATACACAAGCATAACTGTTCCATTTCCATAACACAAATAACCTACTAAGTGTGATTGAGTAAATTCCGCGTACTTGATCATATTAACTCAACTTATCACATACACAAAGAACGAAGGTTTAACCATCTTATCAGTGTTTCGATCAACCTCATCAATTGGTATCAGAGCGCCAGGTTGATATAGTTGATTTAGAAGAAGAAATGTACGTTGAATCTATTCAGACCAATGTTGCTGCTAAAATACCCATGCTCAAACAGAATGAGTTTGAGATGTGGAGGCTAAGGATAGAACAATATTTCCAAGTGCAAGACTATGCACTTTGGGAAATTATTGAAGATGGAGACTCTTTCAAGCCTACCACCACTACATCAACTGTTGATGGCAAAGTGCTGACAACTCTGCAGATGAAGCCAAAATCTGCAGAAGAAAGAATACTGAGGAAAAATGACTTAAAGGCAAGAAGCATGCTGATGATGACCATTCCCAATGATCAACTTCTAAACTTCAGCAAGTTCAAAGATGCCAAGTCATTATTTGAAGCTATTATTGCTAGATATGGTGGAAATGAAGCCACCAAGAAAACCCATAAGACACTGCTTAAGCAGCAGTTTGAAAACTTCTCCTCTACATACAATGAATCTCTTGACCATATGTTTAATAGGCTTCAGAACATTGTGAGCCAACTTGCTATTCTTGGGGTTGAAATACCTCAAGAAGATTTGAACTCAAAATTTCTGAGAAGCCTACCAGAAGAGTGGGCTATGCATGTTGTTGTCTGGAAGAATAAGCCAGACCTTGATAAAATGGAACTGATTGATTTGTATAGCAACTTTAAGATTGTGGAGCAAGATTTGAAGAAGAATAGAGGTACTGGTTCTAATACTGGGAACATGGCTTTTATGTCAACTCCTAGTACCTCAAAATCAAGTGAAGAGGTGAAAGTTGTTGATGGTGTTGGTGCTGCTAGTTCATCAAACAGTACCATAGGTATTTTAGATGAAAAGACTTGTTGTGCATTTCTTACAAGTCAAAATAATGGGTCCATGCTCACCTATGAAGACCTCCAAGAGATCAATGATGATGATCTGGAGGAAATGGATCTAAAATGGCAAATTTCTCTTCTTAGCATGAGAGCCAAGAAGTTCTATCACAGGACAGGGAAGAAGCTCGTAATCAGCAACACTGATGCTGCTGGTTTTGATAAGTCAAGGATAGAGTGCTATAACTGCCACACGATGGGTCATTCTTCAAGAGAGTGCAGAAGACCAAGGCAGCAAGATAGCAAGAACAAAGGTCTTGGAAGCACATCCAAAACAAGGGAGGTTTCTGAGCCGAACTCAAAGGCTATGGTAGCCATTGATGGGCTAGGTTTTGATTGGAGTTTCATGGCTGATGAAGAAGAAGATTCTTCACAAATGGGACTCATGGCTTTTTCTACTACTGAGGTACAATCTCATAAAGCTTGTTCAAATGATTGTACTGCTCTTAAATAATTACACACTTTAATCAAACATTATAATGACCAAAAGAAAGAGCTAAGCCGAACTTTTCAAGAGTTAGTAGATTATAAGTGTGGATTAACATCAACAGAAAAGCAGATCTTATACTACAAAGAAAATGAACTTGCTTTTTCTGATGACAAAGCTCTTCTAAGACAGGACATATTCTTTAAAGATGCTGAAATTAAGCTTTTGAGAGAGGCTTTTGATAGGGTCAAAAAGGAAAATGAAAACATTCACTTGACTACACAGACACTAGAACATGCTTCTAGAGGTGTGACCAACATGATAGAATGTCAAGTGATTAATAGAGCTAAGTCAGGAGTAGGATATAAGAGTGTCCCACCTCCATACAGAGGTATCCCTAAACCCCCAGGGATTGACCTAGAAAATTAAGGTATCCCTGAATTTCAACAACTTGAGCTACAATATGGTGTACAACCAAAGACCAAGCTAGTTGTTGATGAATCTAAGAAAGTAAGTGAAAGTTTAAGTAAATCTTTACTTCCTGAGGATAAGGTGTCCTCTGATAGAAGATCAGATAGTGTAGTCATTGAAGACTGGGTATCTGATGATGAAGAAGATGAACAGGTTATGTCTAAACCTGAAGTAGTTAAGAAAGCAGGAACAAGGGTTCCTAAAGTGATCAAAAAGGATACTGTTAAGCCTAGTTCAAACATTAAACATGTTAGGCAACCAGTTAAATATTGTGAACAATATAGATCCACTAGCAAACCCAGAGGTAACCAAAGAAATTGGAATGGCCTCAAGTCTAACCAATTAGGTGATGACTTTTTCTTTTATAATAAAGCTTGTTACACATGTGGTAGTTTTGATCATCTTGCAGCTTTCTGTAACAAATGGGTATCTGGGTATGAAAACAATAGGGTGAATTTCAAAAGGCAAACTCCTCAAACTCACTTTCACTCTAAGTCTAAGAAAACAAAACCCATAGCAGTTACCAAAGCAGTTTCTGCTGCTAGACCATTCATGACAGTTAACCCAAGACCAACAGTTAAAAATGCAAAATCTTTTTATACAAATGCATCAAAGACTGTTCAAAGGCCCATTCAAACAAAAGCTGTGGTCCCAAAACAAGTTTGGAAAATTAAGGGAACAATTACAAAGCTAGCAGTTTCTGCTGCTAAGCATGTAATTCATTCTTCTGCTAGGGAAAATAGGGCAAATGCTGTTAAGGCCTCAGCATGTTGGATTCTTAAATCCAATGTTGCATCAACTGTACTTAAGAGATTAAATTTCATTGATGCAAGAGGCAGATCCAAGTCAGTAATGGCTTGGGTCCCCAAAAGAAACTGATACTTCTCATTACTGTGCAGGAACATTCAATTGATAAACAAGAGGATCAAGGATACTCAGATAGTGGATGTTCTAGGCACATGACAGGCAACAAGTCTTATCTCTCAGATTTTCAATCAATAGATGGAGGCTATGTTACCTTTGGAGGAGGTGTTGGTGGCAAAATTTCCGGTAAAGGTACAATCAAAACTGGAAATTTAGATTTTGAACATGTGTACTATGTTCAAGAGCTTAATTATAATCTTTTTAGTGTCTCACAAATGTGTGACAAAAAGAACAAAGTTCTTTTCTGTGACACTGAATGTCTTGTACTTTCTCCTGATTTTAAGATGCCTGATGAAAGTCAAGTGCTTCTTAAAATTCCTAGAAAGGGCAATATGTACAGTGTAGACATGAAGAACGTTGTTCCTAAAAAGAATTTAACTTGTCTTGTTGCAAAGGCCACATTGGATGAATCAATGTTATGGCATAGGAGGATTGGTCATATTAATTTCAAAACCATAAATCAAATTGTTAAGAATGGTTTGGTAAGAGGTTTACCTCAAAAACAATTTGAAAATGATCAAACATGCATTGCTTGTCTTAAAGGCAAACAACACAATGCCACTTGTAAGCCCAAGCTGTTTAACTCTATTAATCAATCATTGTTTATGCTTCATATGGACTTGTTTGGTCCTACAAATGTTAGAAGTATGCAACATAAGAGATATTGTCTAGTTATTACTGATGACTATAGTAGATTTACATGGGTTTTCTTTTTGGCTACTAAGGATGAGACACCTAGCATCCTTAAGACTTTTACTACTGAGATAGAAAACCTAGTAGACAAAAGAGTAAAAGTCATTAGATGTGATAATGGGACAAAGTTCAAAAATAGAGTTATGGATGAATTCTGCAAAGAAAAGGGTATTAAGAGAGAATTTAGTGTTGCTAGAACTCCACAACAGAATGGAGTTGCTGAAAGGAAAAATAGAAAACTAATAGAAGCTGCTAGAACTATGTTAGCTGATTCTAAGCTACCTATAACTTTTTGGGCTGAAGCAGTCAACACTGCTTGCTATGTTCAGAATAGAGTTTTAGTTGTACAGCCTCACAATAAGACATCATATGAACTTTTTAGAGGTAGAACTCCTGCAATAGGATTTCTCAGACCTTTTGGATGTCATGTGACTATTCTCAATACCTTAGACCATCTTGGAAAGTTTGATGGCAAAGCAGATGAAGGTTTCTTAGTTGGATATTCTCTCAATAGTAAAGCTTTTAGAGTATACAACTTAAGAACTAAGAAATTAGAAGAAAACCTACATGTGGAATTTTTAGAGTATAAATCCAATGTAGTAGGTGAAGGTCCTAATTGGCTATTTGATCTTGAGTCATTATCCCATTCTATGAATTATGTGCCTGTTGTTGCAGAAACTAATAATTTTTCATGTTCACAAACAACAAATGAGGCAGGGTTAGACAAGGAGACAAATCAAGATCATATATGGATGCCAATAAGTACCAGTGTGGTTTCAACTTCAACAAATGATGAATCTTCTTCTGGTAAAGCTAAAGAAGATGTTGAAAGTGAACTCAAGGAAGATGGAACAAAGGAACAACAAATTGTTTCTACTGATGATAGTGCTGCTAAGACAGAACATTCTGCTGCTAGGCCAAATGATTCTACTGCTGGCCCTTCATTTTCAAATGAAGCGGATTTCTCAGATAATGAGGTGGATTTAAGCAATATCACACCTACCTATCAAGTTCCTTCAACCCCACACATAAGGATTCACAAAGTCCACTCCCTAGAAAATGTGATAGGAGATGTACAATCAGGGGTGAAGACAAGACAACAACTGATGTCTTCAGACCAACAAGGGCTTCTTGATGCCCTTTATGCTTCAAAGCAGCATGAGTTTTCAAACTCTTGCTTGTTTGTATGTTTTCTCTCACAAGATGAACCAAAGAACATTCTAAAAGCCTTAGATTATTCAAGCTGGGTAGATGCTATGCAAGAGGAGCTTCTTCAGTTCAAGATTCAGAAGGTATGGGTGCTAGTTGATTTATCAAAGGATGCAAAGGTAATTGGCACTAGATGGGTTTTCAAGAATAAAAGGGATGAAAGAGGCATAGTGATTAGGAATAAGGCTAGATTAGTAGCCCAAGGGTACACACAACAAGAAGGGATAGACTATGATGAAGTTTTTGCTCCAGTAGCAAGACTTGAGGCAACTAGGCTTTTCTTAGTTTATGCTTCATTTTTGGGCTTTACAGTTTACCAAATGGATGTCAAGAGTGCATTTTTATATGGCACAATTGAAGAAGAGGTGTATGTCTCACAACCTCCAGGGTTCATTGATCCTGACCATCCAGACAAAGTGTACAGAGTTGTTAAGGTTCTTTATGGCCTTCATCAGGCACCTAGAGCATGGTATGAAACACTAGCTTCCTATTTAAAAGAAAATGGATTTCAAAGAGGAAAGATTGATCAGACACTTTTCATTAAACAGCACAAGAAGGATCTTCTGTTAGTGCAGGTGTATGTAGATGACATTATCTTTGGGTCTACAAGGAAGGAGATGTGTTTGGAGTTCGAGAAGCTTATGCATGATAAGTTTCAGATGAGTTTCATGGGGGAACTTACATTCTTTTTGGGTTTGCAAGTTAAACAGTCATATGAAGGCATATTTATTAGTCAAGATAAATATGTTGCAGAGATACTAAGGAAGTTCAACTTTGCTGATTCAAAAATGGCAAGCACACCAATGGACTCTGAGAAGCCTCTTCCAAAAGACTTAGATGGAGAAAATGTAGATGTACACACTTACAAATCTATGATAGGATCTTTGATGTATCTTACATCATCAAGACCTGACATCATGTTCTCTGTTTGTGTTTGTGCAAGATTTCAAGTAACTCCAAAGGTTTCTCATTTAACAGCAGTCAAGAGGATTTTTAGATATCTCAAGGGTCAACCTAGGTTGGGTATATGGTATTCTAGCGAGTCACCTTTTGACTTGGTAGCATTTTTGGATAGTGATTATGCTGGTGCTAGCTTGGAAAGAAAGTCAACAACTGGAGGATGTCAATTCCTTGGGTGTAGACTTATTTCATGGTAGTGTAAGAAGCAAACAACTGTGGCTACTTTAACAACTGAAGCTGAATATGTAGCTGCTGCAAGTTGTTGTACTCAAGTCTTATGGCTTCAAAACCAACTTCTTGAATATGGTTACAATTTCATGAACACTGTTATTCATATTGATAATAGTAGTACTATTTGTATTATTAAAAATCCAGTGCAACATTCGAAAACAAAACACATTAAAATTAGACATCACTTTATAAGAGACTGCAATGAGAAAAGATTAATTCAAGTTCTTAAAATTGCTTCAGAATTCAACTTTGCAGATCTGCTAACCAAAGCTTTTGATGTTGGAAGGTTTCAGTACTTGGTAGCAAGTATTGGAATGCTTAATCCTCAATGATTTTAAACTTTGTGTTTTTGTAAATAAAATTCTTGATTGTGCTGCTAGTTTTAAAAGATTCTACTGCTATTATAAAAGTTTGTGCTGCTAGTACAAATTTAAATTGTGTTATTCATACAGTTAGTCCTATGATTATTCTAATACAAGACAAGTACTTTGTACATTGTTCTTTTGGTTTTAGACTAACAATTTCAGGTATGATCATGTGAACCCAAAGGATGTTTCAAGTGAAATGGAAGCAGCAGAATGATAATATTAGTTGCTGACATAATAGGTTTATGATAGAAAAGGTTTAGGAATTTCTAACCTCCTTAAAACTTCTTTCTTGAAACTTGATTATGATGTTTCGCATTGAATTGATGACTTAGTTGATCAGATAGTAACTGATGCAACTCACTTTCTATCATTTTATACTTTTAAGTATAATGAGCAAGTCTAAGGACATCTGATAGAAAGAACAGTTAGTAAAAGTGAATCTAATACGTGTGTTAGAGGCAACAATTGCTATGAGCTGGAAACCCTGTCAAGAAAGCCTTTTGAATAGGTTTATCTTTACACAAGCAGTTATTTATAACTGAAACACATTGGTTCTCACACAACCAGAGGTTGCTTTAAACCGAAATCTTGATTAAGTGTCTGTTATACACTTAATCCCTTCAAAATGGTTGAAAGCAGTATGGTTTTTTTCATAATAAAATCAAGTACATACTGCTAAGGCAAAAGTTTCTTAAAAGGATTTTCAAAGAGACTCATAAAAACCATCAAATGATGGACCATGAGTCAAATGCCCCATGAATCACCTCTCATAGGAGTTAACACACCTAGAAGTGATGAGGGCAGCAAATTAAACTCTTAAGGAATTTATGGCTACATGTACAACATTGTCTGATAACATGTTATGATGGATAGCTCAGATGATGAAGAGAAATATTTTGGTACATAGTGAGAGATCTTCCAAACAGGGGAGGATAGAATGTTATTTGCATCTCAGGGGAGGTAATATCTCAGGAGAAGAAATAAATCCCAAGAAGGAAGATTAACCAATGAAAGGGAGGAAAAGACAAGAGCATACAAGATGATAACATGGAGGTTGAAAATGACAAGAATATAGCTTATTCTGGAGTAGGATATATTCAGAAGGGATGAAGCATTCCAAAGGAGAAAGTTCTATCTAGGTCAAACGAAGAAAAGTTTCAATTTCAGTTCACCACGTTTGTTCATCACTTGCAAAGGCATGCTGTTAGATGATTTCACTTGTTGAAACAAGCATCCAAGATACACAGCATCATTGCCTCTTATAATTCCTCCATCCAAGGAAATTGCACCATCTTTTAGGTCAATGTTTGAAGACTGAAGATGTGTGTTGATATTGTTAAAGTCAAAGAACATAAAGCAGATGAGTTATTGAGAAAGATATTCAATCTTGAAGAACAGAAGTGTTTGAAAGATCTTCACAATCCATAATTTAATTCAGAAACATGTTGAAATGGATTCACATGTTTAGGGGAGGATTGTTGGAAATTAAATATTCAAGAAGTTTAATATCGGGTTCTATTCAAAGAAATACTCTAAGTATGATCCTGCTGCTAGAGCATTTGGTTCCCGCTGCTAGTGTTTGATTCTGCTGCCAGCGTTAAACATTCTGCTGCTAGGCTTAACATTCTACTGCTGAAGGATTCTGCTGCTAGTAAAGTACTTTCTGCTGCTGAGTGGATAAGTATGAAAAGATATTATGTGTATTTAAGTCAACAATATACGGTAGATAATATCTTACCCCATGTGATCAGTCATAATGTTATATTCACAGAACAAGTTGTAAACATAGATACAAGTTGTATCTTAATGACTGACACTCTCAAAGCAAGTGTTCGTCTAGACTTAACAATATTGTAAAAGATCTTTCTTATGATATAAAAGAAAGATCTTAGACTAGTGTTTTATATACACACGAATAGATAAGCGAAAAACATAATAACTCTAAAGAACATAGAACAAATATCACAAGTCGTAGAAAACATAAGATTCAAGGTTTTTGTAACCCTAGTGATATTGAAGATCACTCGTATTATCTTGAATAATATTGAATCGTTTGGTGATAACATTGCATGTTCTTTGTTCTACATACACAAGCATAACTATTCCATTTCCATAACACAAATAACCTTCTAAGTGTGATTGAGTAAATTCCGCGTACTTGATCATATTAACTCAACTTATCACATACACAAAGAATGAAGGTTTAACCACCTTATCAGTGTTTTGATCAACCTCATCAACTTCCTTATTTGCATTGAAGATGGTTCCTTGTTTATCATCAAACTGAACTATGTATTTTGCATCACATAGTTGACTGACACTGATCAAATTGTACTTAAGACCATTGACATAAGCTATCCTAGTAAAGACTATACCACTACAGTTTACCGTACCATAACCTTCAGTGAGACATGATGAATTGTCAGCAAATACCACCTTGGGTCCTGGTTCTTCTACATATTTGTGCAGATACTCTTTCACACCAGTCATGCTCCTTGAACATCCACTATTTAGATGCCAAACTGGCTCCCTGGCATCCCTCTGTACAAATGGTAAACTGAGTTAGTTCTTTCTAGGACCCCTCTTCTTGGAGGGCTTGGCTTTAGTAGCCTTCTTAAAAGTAGCAATTGACTCATGGTCAGTGGTTAAGTGGACTGAGCTACCACAAGTTTTGCATTTGATTGCTGAGGTAGACTCAGTAGACTGAGAGGATGACTTGGTCATACCTCTTCTGGTTTGAATGACCTTCTCATGTCCTGAGGTGTCATGAGTGGGATCTCCACAAATTTCACAACTATTGTCCATTAGACAATCCTTATGAAGGTGGTCATTGAAGCCACAGTGAGGGCAAGGTACAAAAGGCTTGGCCTTTTGTTTCTGTTTATGTTTAGAATCAGAAGGCTATTTTAAAGCCTGTACTTTAAAGTTTGCCATCTTTGATGTGGCTGTGTATGATTGGTGATCAGAGGTCCTGTGATCTTCCTTTTTGCATATCATGCAGTAAAGGATTCTATAGCAATCATGAGTGAAATGATTTGTATAGTGACACAGTTCACACCTTTTCAGGGGTTTGGAGGGTTTTGGTTTGGTGCTTGAGGAAGCTGAATTGGGTTCCTTCATCTTGGATTGAGAAGGCTTCTCAGAAGATTCAATCTTCTCACTCAGCTTCCTGACAAGAACAGCCAACTGATCAATTTTTGAGTCAGGGCTTTCTGTTTTTACTTCAGAAGGGACTGAAGTTGATGAGTCATCAGTATGAACTGAGACTTAAGGGGTTTGCCTTTTGAGGATGGTTTTTCCCATTCCTAGCTTCTTCTTTGGAGAATACTGAGAGTAGACCAATGGTGCGAGGTCTGAGCTTGGTGCAGCACCCTGAAGGACTTTCAGAGGTGGGAGTGGTGTAAATGATTTTGATTCAGACTCATTGACTGACTCAGTACTACTGGGTTGGTCAGTGAGCCCAAGCATATTTTTCAGAGCCTGACTTTCAGGAAGCAAGATTTTTCCAGTCTCAAAGTTTGGTAACTTACTGACAGGGTTGTTCCTGACAATCCAGTCATTTGACTTGGGTTCCATTTCCTACTCAAAAGATATGCCAGCTGGAATAAAAGTCTTTTCTCTGTGACTATCACTGGAAGTTTCAGTAGTTGGTCTATTCCTATAATTTTCTTGTTTTCACTAGGAATTAGACTCACAGTTTCATAGACTTTGGGGTTCTTTTTAGTCCAGCCTTCAATGACAGCCTTTTCTTTGTTAATTTCATTTTGGAGAGCTTGATTTTGTTTTAAAATTTCAGTGTTTTGAATTTGTAGTGTAATAGTTTCTAACTTTGCTTGTTTTAATACAAGCAATTCATCTCTACACTTATTTAATTCTAACACAAGATTGTTATATTTTGAAAGCAAATTAAGCCTTTGTTCTTCTACAAACTTAAGATCTACACAAATATAATTCATATAGGACTGCCAGTCAGAATCATCATCCATTGAAAGTAAAATATTTACCTTCTTCATGGTTATGTTCACCTAATCTCCATTTCTTGCATGGCTTTTTCCAACAGCCAGCATATCACCTTTAGAAAGTGCCATCAGTGCACTTACTCTAATTTCCTCATCTTCTGAGGAGACCTCTTCATCATCCCAGTCATAAGCTTCTGCTACAAGGACTTTTTTCTTTGTCTGAACAGGTTTGGAAGTTTGAGCAGCCTGAGACATTGAGGGATTAGTTTCAAGGAGGGAAAGTTTAGCCTTAGCTTACCTATATTTAGCCTCAAAATCTTTTTGACACCTTTGAACATTATTTTGAAAATGTTGGGTCGACTGAAGAATTCTAGGTTGAAACTTGCTAGTTCCTGAAGAAGAACCATTTCCATAAAATTTATAAGAGGGTTCTAAGATGGTTTTTGAATAACAGTCTCTAGCAAAATGGCCCTTTTGCCACATTTGAAACACTCAGTGGTTTCATTTGCTTTAGCTTTTGAAAAGTTTGACTGATTTCTTATGATAAAATGTTTTGAATTGGCAAGGAGTGCCCTTTCTTGGAATTCCAAGTTTAAATCGTTTAGGTACTCATCACCAGTTCTTTCATCAATCTCATCATCATAATCCTCTTGAAAATCCTGTACAACACCATTAAAATAAAAGGCAGTTGATATGGGTGAGGAGGTCAAGGCCTTTTTGGTCTTAAGAGCTTTCTTTGAGTCAGGGTATCTCCTAGATTTTAAGTTTTTCTCATAGACAAACTTCCCATAGATCTCAGGAAGCTAAAGGGTCTGAATGTGGTTAGCATTCCTGAGGCCTTGTGAGAAGTTTAGCCACTTCTCAAGGAGACTGTTGACAAAGCCAACATTGATCTCATGCTTAGACAAAACTACACCATCATTTGATAGTTCATTTATCAGGGTCTTGTATCTAGTATATGTTTGAGAGAGACTTTCAGAGTCCTTAGCCCTGAAAGTGTTGTACTCAAGTTTCAGGTCGATGATCCTGTTTTCCTTGGTATCTGAGGGACCTTCAAAGCTGTTAATCAAGTCAACCCAAGTTTGCCTGGCTATAGAATAGTTAATGACTGATTCTATTATATCGTCAGGAGGATAAGATATAATTATGCATTTCAGACGTTGGTCTTGATTGACCACCCTTCTCTCATCAATAGTCCACTGAGCTTCAGGCTTGTTTAGCCCCTCAGCAGTCTTAAGGATAAAAGGACCATCCCTGATACAAGTGATTTCCATACCAGTCAAGTAGCAAAGCATTCGCTTTTTCCACTTGCTAAATTTTCCAGCTTCGAGTCTGGGAGCAACAGCTGAATAGTTGCCACCCTTTTTATCGATGAGCTGGGGCACATTAACATCAGCCATAGTAGGACTTGGTTTTAAAAACCTCAAGCACTCTTGGTTTTAGAAAAGATTTTATAAATCAGAGGCTCTGATACCACTTGTTGTTCCCTTTACACACTTAGAAGTAACTACAAAGTTAATCTAATTGTGTTTATGACTGAGATTAATGTATTGATTAATTAATACTGATAAGTAAAACGTAAATATAAAAACACAAGTTTTTCAACGTTTAAATTCTTATTAGAAATCAATCAAAGAATCTATTACCCAAGTGTTGGCGAAAAAACACTTGGGATTGAATAGACAAGGTATGGTTTGTCTCATATCTAAACTCAAGTTATTCTTGAGTGGTAACAATATCGATCCACTGAGCTATCTCAGGGACTTGGTTACTCTTTGTAGGAGAAAAGTGGTTTTGTGAAAGTCTAAGCTTTTAATGCACAAAACTTAACACACTTTTCTCCTATCTGTTCCTATTTATACACAAGTATAAAAGAGCACCTATGATTAAAAAATACAAAAAGAATAACCTAGCGTGTCTGACAACTACAACAGTATTTGTCATTTCCAAGAACCAATAGGAATGGGCTAAGTCTTTCCGAGTGTCAGGATTGACACTTCTTGACTTTAAGCCGTTTGAGGGAAGGTTTGTTTCTGGCCCGATAAGACTTCTCCTTATCTTCTCAAACTCTTCCCGCCTAATCCTGTCTTTCTTTCAGACTTCTGATTCTTCAGTCTAGGTCTTCAGTCTTCAGTCTTCAATCATTTATTTTTGTTGAGGAGACTGGGGGTTCAGTGAGTTCTTGTCCAATACTCACTGAACCCATTACATTCTTCTTTGGCTTAAGTGACACTCAGGGAGTTTCGCCTCACTGAATGGTGAATCTTTCTTCTTAGACTCGTCCTAAGCATCTTGAAGGTAACTCACTGAGTGACTGTTCACTCAGTGACTTGAGAGTGTTTAAGGTTGATTAACACTTGGCTAATTTATGTCCAAATCCTGTTTTCAAGATGCTTGGGTACTGACGGACCCAACACATTGAATTATAATCATTGCATTCATTCATATCAATCTCAAATACAACATTCACAGCAATAGCATTAAAATAAAAAACATTATTTAATGAAACAGAAATTCCATTGCTTGAAACAGTATGTTGAAAACCAATATCCAATAAAAACGAAAAGGAGACAACACCTCTAACAATAGTAGGTGCATAATGACAATTATTTAAAAACAGTACTAAGCCCGAAGGCAAAACTAATTTAAATACTCCTATAGCCTCAACAGCTGCATGTGCTCCATTGCCCACGTGCAGATATTGTTCCCCATAGGCCAGTCTTCTTTCAACTCTAAATCCCTGTAGTGTATTGCAAATATGAATACCTCATCCAATATCGAATACACAGGAATTTATTTTATGAGTTAATGAAAATAATTCGATCATGAAAAAGTTACCTGAAGTGTCGGGTTTACCAGCCTCAACCTTCATCTTCTTCACACGCAACTCCTCGAGATAGAGTGGACAGTTCCGCTTCCAATGTCCTATCTCATGGCAGTGGTGACAAGCCTGATCCTTCTTATTCGGATTCACCTTGTTCTTCTTAAGGTTGTTCTGCTTGGGCATAGGTTGATAGGCCATAACTTGTTTACCCTTGTCAACCTTACCCTCACCCATTTTTTTCGCCTGCGGTTTTGGCTTTTGGATCCTACCTCCTTGTATAGCTAATACCTGAGGAGTAGGTGCCTTGTTTGGTAAACCCTTTTCATAGTTCACAAGCATTGCGAGCAATTCTGTGACTGTCTTCCCCGAGCAATGCATGTTATAGTTCTGAACAAAACCTTTAAAATCCTTGTTCAAGGACCTATTGATTAGGTTCACACACACATTCTCAGGATAGACATAGTTGATCTAGTGTAGTTGGTCCATGTACATCTTCATTTCCAACACATGATCACGAACAGGTTTACCTTCCTCCTGTTTGCAGCTGTGTAATGCATCGATCAAATCATACAATTCAACAGCTGTTGGCTTCTCATAAGTCTTTTGGAGTTCTTCCAGCATATCTTTAGGAAAATAGTTCTCAAACTGCATTTGCAATTTGGGAACCATACTTCCGAGCATCAAGCACGCAACTTCATTGTGCTTTTCGAACTCCAATAGCCATGCTGCTCTGACCTCTTCAGATTCAGTAGCAGCTGGCTCTTGAGAGCAAGGCTAAGTCAAATATTCCAGATTTTTGGACACTCTCAAGACAATCCTGAGTGACCTATGCCAGTCAATGAAATTTGGGCCAGTCAATTTTTCCCTTTCAAAATGGTTTTTGAAAGCAGAACTTAGTACAGCATTTTTGGGTTGAGCCATGATAACGCACAAATTGAACATGTTTTTAGTCACGTTATCGTTAGTTTTGTGCATCATATTTGGTTATATTTGTGTGTCTTTGTTACTAAATCATGAAAAAGTGTATATGCAAATAAATATAGCCAAGTACAGGAAAAGATGATAAAAAGATGAAGAAATGAAGTGATTATGCACATTGGAAGATTCACGAGAGGAAAACGAGAGAGAAACCACACGAGAATTCAAGGATTTGATAATGTCAAGATTTCTATGTTTATATATCAAGAAAATATCAAGTTCTATGAAAGGAAGTAGTGCCACAACAAAGGAACAAACACCCAACGAGAAAAGAAAAGAAAAATAAAAAATATGTGTTCATGAAGGCCCCATCCGATCGGATGGTGCCCGCATCCGATTCGGATAGGAGAAGAATAATTTACCGAGAGATCCAACCGATCGGTTGGACCTCAATACCGATCGGTTAGAAGAGACTGTTGTTACAAAGTTGCATTTATTGACGAATTTAAGCCCCATAATCATGGTGGCTTATCATTTCCTGCTTATTTACCACTATAGGACGTTTTTGCTTGAGGAGAAAGGGTTCCTTCACTTATTTATAGGACCCAAGGCTAGATTACAAAGTATGACAACCAAAACTTAGTGAAGGCTTACACCAAGTCCTTGCTAAACTTATTATCATTGCCCGAAAGCTTGTAATTGCTGTGAAAATGTCCAGGGAACCTTGAGTTCGAGTCTCAAGAGTTGTGTTCGAGTGTGGAGTTGTTTACGTGTAATCATAGGTGATTGGAGGAGCGTGAATTGCTATAGTTCCACAATTCTAGTTCTTGTAATTCCACAATTAGGTATTTCTTGTTGAGTTATTATGAACTACTTTTACTTTAAGATGAATGAAAGTATGGTTTGCTACTTGTGTTTGATTATAATTGTTATGGAGTGATTTTGGTTATACTTGTGTGTATGATGTGACAATTGTTGGAGTATTCTTATTTCATAGTGATGCATGAAAACATGTCTTGTTTTATGAGTTTGTTGAAATACAATCTAATCTTGCTTAATTAGTTGGTAAAAACAGTTCTTAAGATTAACAAAGGCTGAAAGGATTTTCTTTATGTTTTTATTCCAAAAAGTTAGTGCACGAATTAGTATGGACTATGGTATGTGACAAGCACCATATTAACTCATTAAAATGGATTTGGAAACGATTTCATCACGAGAAAAGGCCGAAAGGATTCATAGGAATTCTTAAGATAAGAAATGCTTTTCAAACAACAAAGAGTTTAATAGAATTGTCGTAATAGTTAAACTAGGCCGAAAGGAATTAACTAGGAGATTGAATTCTTAGAGATGATTTCTCATGATAAAAACCATTGATTGTGAATCACTCATTTTAAGTTGTGCATCATTACAAGTTACACCCAACTTGGTAGACTACTTTATACAATTAGTCAAGGAATTACACACAAGTATATTTGTTTTTGATTGATTGGATTTTACTTGCCTTAGAACTTACACCAAATTAGATTGACAACCCTTTTTGTTAAAACTTATTTTACTAAACCCAAACAACAATTCCCTTGGGACGATCTCGACTTACCCACCTTTACTACCACGGACGAGTATACTTGCTCGTATGTGTTGATTAGAGAATTGGATAAATTGTGTTTATAAATTTTTAAAACTTGCACGACCCGCGACACATCAAGTTTTTGGCGCCGCTGCCGGGGAATTGGTTAATTTACTTGGTAGTTTGGTTTGGTAGTTTATAAGTTTTGTAGTAAAAAAAAAAAAAAAAAAAAAAAAAAAAAAAAAAAAAAAAAAAAAAAAAAAAAAAAAAAATTGGTTCGGAGCCAACCGAACCGGATGGATGCCCATCCGATCGGTTGGTGGCCTTGGTAAAAAGTTTTAGTTTTTATTATTTTTGTTATTTTCAGGTTTTTATGGTAGTTTGATGATTAGATTAAATGTTAGTTTAATTAGATAATTAATAGTGGTAATTAGCCTAGTTTAATGCTTTTAATTTTTTTTATTAAGCTTAATTAATATAGTTAATTTCATGTTTAATGATTGGTAGCTTAAGAGTTTTATTAATTGTTCTAGTTAATTAGTTTAATGACTATTAAAGTTGATAATTAGTTATTAGTTAAATGGTTAGTAAGTTATTAATTATGTGTTGCTTTTTATTTTCTTTTATGAATTAGTTTAATGGTAGTTATTAGTTTTTTTTATATTAAAGTTTTAATTCAGTTTTTTTATAAATATAAAAAAATAATAAAAATAAAAATAAAAAATTAATTTTCGATCTAACCGATCGGATGTTGCCCGCATCCGATTCGGCTGAGTAAATCTGATTTTTAACGATTCAACCATCCGATCGGATGGAGTTCAATACCGAACGGATGGATGCCTCGGTAAAAGTTTTTGAAATTTTTAATTTTTAGTTGTTTTGATGTTTGAAGTTGTTTGTTTGCTTGCTTTGGTTTAATATTTTAATATGTTTCGATTATAACTAACCCTCACGCTAATTGTTTTTTTTCTTTTTTTTTTTTTTTTTTTTTTTTTTCTTTTTTTTTATGTTATGTTATAGTTAGTTTTTAAGTAGAATGGAGAGTTTAAGCAATGTGTCAGAATACTTGAGAAATTTGGAAGAGATGCTAAAAGATTCGGGTGATTCATTGGAGAGTTTGGAAAATATTTTGGAAGAAGCTAAGGTTGATTTTGAAAGGAAAAAAGAAGTTGGAGAAAATCATGTTTGTTTACCTAAGGAGAAAAGATTTGTTGTGTTTACACGAGCACCACCTAAAGAGTTTGATGCACCGTTCATGAGGTATTCTACACCTTGTGGTGTGGAAGGTATAAAAGCTAGGGATGCTCAGCTTAATATAGAATATGGTGACAACTACATTACGGAAGATATGCTGGGTAAGCTTGGTTTTGTTAGACTTGACTATGAGGATTATGGAAGAAAGATAGTGAGAGATGTGAATGTCAATATTCATGGTCATGTGTTCAAAGTTGATTTTGTTGTTTTGGAATATGGGAATGTTGATGAACCAGAAGTTGTGTTTGGTAGAGATTTCATGGTTAAGACTAAATGTATGATTGATTTTGCATTGGGAAAGATGAGGCTTGATGTTGATGATATGGTAGAAGAAAAGGTAGGAAAGGGAGAGATTGTTAAAATGGGAAAAGCGAATAGAAGGAAAATACCACTTAACAAACTTACCCAACCCTCCACCTCTAAGAATGAAAGTTCTTCATCTAGTTCACCACCCAAATCACCACAAATAGTTAAACCATTAACCCAAGAGCAAAAGGAAGCGATTTTGGAAAATTTGGAAATGAAGTTTAAGTAGCTTATGGAGGAAAAGCCGGTTATTGATGTGTTGAACAATTACATGACTTATCCTAAGAAGTTGGATGCAGTTATGATGGCAAGGGCTAGGTTAGAAGATAATAATTTTGATGAGATTACAAGAGAAAGAATAGTTGAGAATGGGTTGCCCAAAAAGGAGAGCGATCCGGGAAATTTTGTGTTACCGATTAAAGTGAATGGAACAGATGCGATGTATGCATTGGCTGACACGGGAGCAAGTGTGAATGTAATGTCGTATCCATTGTATAAGAGATTAGGACTTGGTAATCCTCAACCAAATCAATATAATCTTACTATGGCTGATAATTTACGAGCAAAAGCGATGGGAGAAGTAAAGAATGTTAGAGTCCAAGTAGGATATCAAGCTTTCTTGGCCGATTTTCTTGTGCTTAACATTCCGGTGGATAAGGAGTTACCATTGTTTGTTAGGAAGAACGTTTTTGAGAACTTGTGGAGCTATTATAGATATGGGTAGATGTACTATGACTATTAGTGATGGAATCTTGTGTAACACCCCTAATTTCGGGATACGCAGCGGAATTCAAGCTGGGTGTTACTTGACAGTACAACAGTTATAGTAATAGAAAACGATCTCTATTTGAGTCGTTTTAAAAGATTTATCATTCGAATTTTTATTAATATCAGAGTTTACAAAATGAGGTCCCAGTAGGTTTACAGTTTATTAAATAAGTTTTGAATGATAATTAGCCTTCTATCAATATCCGTGCCTTTCCATGCCATCCTCGCTCATTATGGACCTGAGATAAATATGCTAAAAGTGTCAACACAAAGGTTGGTGAGTTCATAGAGTTTATTGAAAATATATTGAAATGGTTTTAAGAAATGTTTTCACAGCAAAGGCACTGTAAATCCACTCAGTTGCAAATCCCGCCCATACAAAACTTGCAACCTGTGTGTTCACAACCCACTGCTAAATTATAGTATGAGTAAGACATATGTTAATACGCGCATCATAGTATTCAAAAGTATAAACGTTTTAAGTACGTAAATATATTGGTCATGTCATATGAAATTAGTCATGTGGCTCCACTCCATCTCCGGAAACCTCATGTGGGTATGTTGCTCACAAGGAAAGTAATATCATTGGCTCCACTCCATCTCCGGAAACTCAATGCATGATTTATCACGAGGAGACTTTATGATGCTCACGAGGAGACTTTCAAGTTTAAGTATAACGCAGTTAAATATAACGAAACTACACATCATGTCCATAAAGTATAAAAAGTATAGCGTAGCATAAATTTATAAACATTTTGAGTATAAAACAAGTAGTTGAGCATGTATCTCCCCCAAAAATAATTCAAAACGTATAAAAGTAGGGGCTATGAAACTCACGGTAAGCCGTAAAAGTTTAGAGTACTTGTGAAAATAAATGAAAATAGTTGAGCATGTATCTCCCCCAAAAATAATTCAAAACATATAAAAGTAGGGGCTATGAAACTCACGGTAAGCCGTAAAAGTTTAGAGTACTTGTGAAAGTAAATGAAAATAGTTGAGCATATATCTCCCCCAAAAGTAATTCAAAACGTATAAAAGTAGGGGGCTATGAAACTCACCTGAGCAGTCTGGATGAAAAACAAATTAAATACAGTTGATAAACGTCTCCGGCACGTAACAAAGAGTGGAAGAAAGATTGTGGACGATGGGAACGAGCAGAAACAATGAAATTGCTCACAAAACTCAAACCGTATTTATGAAAATGTATCCTTCGACTTGTTTTCATTAAACCCGATCGATTTGAATGTTTTCTGGCTCTTGTGGTCTCGGCAAAAAGGGAGTAAATGGACTAAGGATGTTTGGTTGTGAATGATTAAGAGTGGATGTAAAGGAGGGGAACATGGTGAGTTGGTTTGTAGGTAGATTGGATTATATATTTCAAGAAAAATGAAAGGGTCGGTTTGGTTTTATAGCGTGGATCATATGGAGTAAGAAAAGCAAGGTTGTTGCATGACTTGGTAAAGATGTAATACACGTATGTTAAATTTAAAATGGATGTGTTGCATGGTTGATGTTTCTTACACGTTAACACATAAGTTGTGGTAGTATTTTATGATAGCAAAATGGTACACGCCTATATTTAGGATTAATGATAGCATGTTATGGCTAAATTTTATTATACGTATATCTTGCATGGAAATGGTTTGTGTGGCACAATTTAAGACACACACTATTAGTTTAAGATATAGTTTGATCCCGGCAATTACTAACGTTAAGTCCTTAAGTCACGAAACTTAAAACTGGTTAACGTAAAAATATAACGTTTATAAAAATGTCAAAATTTATTAATATACTCTAACTAATTATATTAGAGGTGCGATAAGTTTAACAGAGAGCGTATAAGTTAATAAAATCTAATAGGATTGAGTACTCGTACTTCGTAAAGAGTATAATAAAAATAACAAAGTGGCAATAGTTCATATAAAATATATAGACTTATTCTAATCTTGCGTTGGTCATGAGTAAAAGTCATACGATTAAACTTTTGTGATCGTTACTAAAAGTAATATGATTTAATAAAACGTAATAATAATTGGTATTCAATATTTACAAATAGACCTGAAATATACGAGGTGCAATCATTGTTTGGTTACTTGGTCGCGAAATGAAATAAATATGTTTAAAATTATTACATTAAAGAATTGTAAAATAAGCTTTAAATATTGTACTTTAGAGTTGTAAAATTAAATAAAATAAAGTTAAGGTTTTATGCTTTAAAGACTTGTACTCTAGATATAAAATATTGTACTTTAGCATTTATAATTTAGTTGTGTAAAATCATATTTATATTAAATCAAGGTTTCATGAAAACTTTAATAAATAGCAAACGTTTAGTTTAAATGTTTAATAATAATTGTTTAATGAATTAATATAAAGTGGTAAATAAAAGCTGAAGGATGTTTACTTGAGATAAATATAAAGTATTTTTATTAGAAAAGTGAGTTACGTAAAATTAGTTTGTGGTTGTGATCAGAAAAACTGGTAACGTTTAATCTATAAAAAAAAATTAGTCGTAGAAAATGGATAAGTATTAAATTAATATAGTGGAAATTTACCGGTGGTTACATCTTGAAGCATACGTATTATCCTAAACCTAGAGGAAAGATTGTTAAGGAAGTTCATGAAGATGAAGAAGAAGACCACTTGGGTTGTTTTGAAGTAGGTAGAGATGAAGAAGGGAGGCCTAAATATGGGCCGGTTGTCCCAAGTTACTTTGACATTGAAGATGAGATGGGGAGAGCTCTAGCGATGGAGGCTTTCTATAACCCCTTTAAGAATGTTTTTGTGTTTAACAAATTGACAAATTTTCTTGGATCTTTACCGGTCCAACTAAAGAATTTGGAATGGGGACCCGAAGGATCTAGTGTTTACAAGAAGGAAGAAGGAGACGGAGAATGGCATGTGAAGTTTGATATAGTTTGTCTGGATGGAAGGAACTTTACAAGGAAGTTTAAAACGCAAATTACTAACCAAAAGTTGTCCGGGAAGTTTCAAAATGAAGATATCTTGAGGCACGAGTATTTTGAAGGAAAAGAGTTTGAAGAATAAAAGCACAAAGCTTGTGCTAGTGTTTTGCTTGTTTTCTTTTTAATTTTTATGCATTTCTAGTAGTTTAATGTTTGCATTTAAGTTTGAGTTTAAGTTAAGACCTTTTAATTGTCTTGGTTTTATTAAGTTTTAAGTTTATGAAGTTATGTTTTGAGTTTAAGAGTTAAGTTTTGTTTTAGAAGTTGTAGAGATAGACTTGAAAAACAAGTTGGGAGATTAAGTGTGGTGGAGTATTTTTCATGCTTAATAGAAGTATTTTTGAAGAGTAAAAACACTTTTACTTGTTCTTACAAGTGTGATAAAGTGTTGACAAAAGAAAAAAGTGAAGTTTTTGCAAAAATTCAATCCGAATCGGTTGGATCAAATACTGATCGGATGGAGTGAAATATATATACTCAAGATTTCAAAAATCACAAAAACACACACACACTCAATCCACCAAACTTGGGGTTCAAAAATTCGACCATCAGGAGTCTATTAAGTGTTGCAGGAGTGTTGAAGGATCATCTATGGCACCTAAACAAGTAAGTAACATCATCAATTTGTATTAATTAGGTTTTAATTCGGATTTCTTGAATTAGGTAAAATTTTGGGTATTTTTGATACAGTTCGAATTAAGATGTAATTTTTTTTTTTTTTTTTTTTTTTTTTTTTTTTTTTTTGAATAGATGGGTAAATGATTGAGGAATTCATTGCAAAAAGAATTAGATAGATTGATTAAGTTTTGAGGAAGAATTGATTGATTGAATTTTCGGATTAAAATGGGTCAAAACTTTGAATCGATTTAGATTGCAATTGATGATTCCCAGGTGTTATTTAGTTGTTGATTAGTGATGCTAGGATGATGCATTGTGGATTAGAACATATATTGAGGAGCTTTGATTTGGTAGTGTTCATATGTTCTAGGAAGATTGAGAAATCATGCGAATATGTTATGAATATGTTTTGGAGATGAGTGGGATATGTAGAAAAAAGATAATTGATCAAATGCATGATAGGAAAGAGTAGAATTTGATAGAATTGATTGGAAGTCGGAGAAAGAAAAAGTTTTTGAGACAGTAGGTCCCAACCGATTCGGTTGCGGGGCAATACCGATCGGTTGGGCTGGGACATTTACTCCATCCGATTCGGTCGGAGGAATACCGATCGGATGGATGGCTCGGTAAATGAAAATTGAAAATTTTTAAAACAAGTTTCGTGACTTCAAAATCTTGTAATCTTGGTTCTTATGCTCTTATACGATCATATTTTTGTGTTTTCTACAGAGTTATGTTGCAGGTGGCTCAAGTTCATCACGTGGTGGAGTGAATCCGATTGTAACAAAGTATGTGCAAAGGAATGCTAAGAGCAAGGTCAAATATACTCTCAATCCGGAGCATAATGAAAACTTGAAGTTTAGCAACCTTAGGAAGGAGGAAAAACACGCTTTTCGGGAGCGTCTTTCAAAGCTACAAGGGAGAGAAATTGCTAAGCCAAGGTTAGTTGATTGGAATTTGTTTGCAGAATATGATTGTGAGATGGAGTTGAGAAAAATGATGAGAATGTCGTATGTATATGAGGGAGATGGTGATAGTTTTGAAGATTTTTCGTGGGAAAGAGCGTTTAGTATTTATGAGAATGTTAATTGAGAATGGTGTTTGGAGTTTTTCTCCACGTTTTATTTTGAAAGAAAGATTGTGGATGTCGTGAATGATAAATGTATCTGGTTTAGGCTTTGTGGTACGGAGCATGTTTATACTTTGCCGGAATTTTCTGTTTCTCTTGGCCCATACGATCAAGATGAAATTGAGCATCGTTTGTTTCCACCTCATTTTGCGAGATTGGTAAGGAAGCATAATGAGTATGAAGGAATTACGGATTATTGGAATAGAGTGGGAGATCCAGGTTGTGGTAGAAGAAACTCGTCCAAGTTAAGGAATCCTATTATGAAGATTTTACAAAAATTGATCGCTTGGGGGGTTTTGCATAGAACATGTAGCAGGGATAAGTGCAATCAACCGGATTTGTGGCTAATGAAATTGTTGGAGGAAGATAAGAACGGGAACGCGGCTTGGATAATAGCCGAGTATCTTTCAAGAAGAGCACCAGGGATAAAGGATAATAGTGTGATTTGTGGAGGTCACTATGTGACTATGTTGGCAAGAAATTTGGATTATTTCATGAATGAGGAATTGGAGAAATGTTCAGAGATGAAGGAAAGTGAGACGTGGGATGATAAAAGTTTCGGTAGAGCGTTGGATAGGAAAACAAGGATGTTGGGAGCTTGGGCAGAACCAACGATGTTCGCACCTCAAGGAGCATCACAACAACCTTATCAACAACAACCGTATCAACCACCACCACCAATTGGGAATGTTCATGCCCCGGGTAGTTTTGACTCGGGATGAAAGGAAGTAGTGCCACAACAAAGGAACAAGCACGCAACGAGAAAAGAAAAGAAAAATAAAAAATGTGTGTTCATGAAGGCCCCATCCGATCGGATGGTGCCCGCATCCGATTCGGATGGGAGAAGAATAATTTACCGAGAGATCCAACCGATCGGTTGGAAGAGACTGCTGTTACAAAGTTGCGTTTATTGACGAATTTAAGCCCCATAATCATGGTGGCTTATCATTTCCTGCTTATTTACCACTATAGGACGTTTTTGCTTGAGGAGAAAGGGTTCCTTCACTTATTTAAAGGACCCAAGGCTAGATTACAAAGTGTGACACCCAAAACTTAGTGAAGGCTTACACCAAGTCCTTGCTAAACTTATTATCATTGCCCGAAAGCTTGTAATTGCTGTGAAAACGTCCAGGGAACCTTGAGTTCGAGTCTCAAGAGTTGTGTTCGAGTGTGGAGTTGTTTACGTGTAATCATAGGCGATTGGAGGAGCGTGGATTGCTATAGTTCCACAATTCTAGTTCTTGTAATTCCACAATTAGGTATTTCTTGTTGAGTTATTATGAACTACTTTTACTTTAAGATGAATGAAAGTATGGTTTGTTACTTGTGTTCGATTATAATTGTTATGGAGTGATTTTGGTTATACTTGTGTGTATGATGTGACAATTGTTGGAGTATTCTTATTTCATAGTTATGCATGAAAACATGTCTTGTTTTATGAGTTTGTTGAAATACAATCTAATCTTGCTTAATTAGTTGGTAAAAACAGTTCTAAAGATTAACAAAGGCCGAAAGGATTTTCTTTATGTTTTTATTCCAAAAAGTTAGTGCACGAATTAGTATGGACTATGGTGTGTGACAAGCACCATATTAACTCATTAAAATGGATTTGGAAACGATTTCATCATGAGAAAAGGCCGAAAGGATTCGTAGGAATTCTTAAGATAAGAAATGTTTTTCAAACAACAAAGAGTTTAATAGAATTGTCGTAATAGTTAAACTAGGCCAAAAGGAATTAACTAGGAGATTGAATTCTTAGAGATGATTTCTCATGATAAAAACCATTGATTGTGAATCACTCATTTTAAGTTGTGCATCATTACAAGTTACACCCAACTTGGTAGATTACTCTATACAATTAGTCAAGGAATTACACACAAGTATATTTGTTTTTTATTGATTGAATTTTACTTGCCTTAGAACTTACACCAAATTGGATTGACAACCCTTTTTGTTAAAACTTATTTTACTAAACCCAAACAACAATTCCCTTTGGACGATCTCGACTTACCCACCTTTACTACCACGGACGAGTATACTTGCTCGTATGTGTTGATTAGAGAATTGGATAAATTGTGTTTATAAATTTTTAAAACTTGCACGACCCGCGACACATCAAGCCATTTCTACAAAAAAAAGTTCAAATATTAGTATTCTAATAATACAATTTTTTCAAGAAAAGAAAATACCCAGGAAATATACATATAACCATTTAATCTTCTTGGAAACTAGGATCCAAATTTCCATAGTTTCACCACATCAGTTGATCTGCTAGTGGTGAAAGTACAAAATATGATAATCTGTCGCACATTAATCGGCAAACAATTTTCGACTCCTAGATCATTATGGGAATTACATTTTCCAAATACAATTTGCAATGTAAGCATGTTTCTTCCCATCTCATGCCTTAAGTTTCTAGGTCTCACTAACAACTTAGTTAAGTCGTCTAATTTAGAAACTGCAAATTCTCCAATACTGGTCTCACGCATAATGGAAATTTACCTTGTCATTAAAATCTTGGAAGGTCTCACTTACGCTAAATATTAACTCCAAGTGTTTCTTATAATTAGATAGCATGGACTTAAATTTTAGGGTATTAATTTAGATGCGACAATCAAAATATGTACGAAGAAGCATGCACACATCTTCGTATCATAAGTTTTTAAAACGTTTTTATTTTACCAATTAGGCTAAGATTTAAATCAACAAAGTTTTAATTGAGGTATTGGGTTCACCAATCAAAGAATTACCTACAATTATCGCCCACTATATCCTACTGCTGCATGAGTCAAAAGACCCAAGTTATTCGGATAATTACCACAAAAGTGGCGCGTGGAATTGAGGTCAATTCAGCCTTAAGATGATTTTGTACAAAAAAAATAGCTTACTTGGTAGCTCTAATTAGACGCACAAAGGAGCGGAGAGATAAACGTCCGCCCGAAGACTAATTAAAAACGCGTCTCTTTCAGATGACAATTTAATGTCAAGCCTCCTTATACCCCTCTTATAGTTTGTCTAAACTGGGTGAGCCGTTCACACTATTGGTACAAAACTCATCACTCAATTAAAAGTTTATGATTATAATTCTTAAAAAAAATTATGTTATAAACTATAATATTGCTAGTCTCGCCTGGGAGCAAATTACCGTGCGAAGCGAACCACTGTCGGCACATAAGACTTTGCAATATATATAATTTATCACATCAATGTTTCATAGTTGTTAGGTCAATTTATTTTCTATTCAAAAAATTTCCCTTTTCTTGCTTACAATTTGTCATACAATTTAAACAAAAAAACAAGTAATTAATAAAAATAAATAACCAAATATATAACACATAATCTAAACAATTAAATCATTTAGCCACATGCAAACTTTTTGATAAAATCCTATTAATAATCTATCTATGGTTTTAATATGCATATATTTAACTAAGATTCCCATTGGTTTTCGAGCAAATGGTACCAATGGACCACATACACCAAACAATTTGGTTGCGTAAGTCCTAACAAATACGGAGTATATACCAAGTAGCACATAAATAGATTCATTAATTTAATTAATTGAGGTCTTCCCCAATTTTAGATCTATCAATTACATGTGAACAATTAACTTAACAATTAATCAAAAAAACCCTAATCCATGATAAACATGCATGTTTCATCATGGATTAATTAAAAGTCACAAGATATGTAACATTTTCACACATAAACATGTTACTAATTTTAGGGTTCCAAAACAAATTTTAATTAAGAGGTCATCGCCCCCCCCCCCCTCCCCCCCCAAAAAAAATTAGGGTTTCGATTTTTTTTTTTTTTATGTCCTAAACCCTAAAAGAAATCGACTAACATGTAATCCTAATCCAAGATTCAATTTTTATGAGTTTCGGTAATTCAATTACATGTTAAAACGGCTCGTGATGCCACTGTTAGAATTTAATAAACATGGCAATCATATATTTATTCTAATAACAATCAAACACGTTGCGGAAGCGTAGGATCATATTTAACATATAAAAGATTAACCGAATAATAAAAGTAACGTACCTTTGATCCTAGCAAGAACAAGGATCAAACTTTAATCTTCTTCTTTAATAAACAAGTGGATTAGCGAAATACCCCTTACCGTTTCGTATCTCAATCCAAGATGTATAAACTATAGTGAGTTTATACCACGATTTTTTACACGCATACTATAACCAAATTAATTAGATTGCCAGATCTTAAACACAAAAATAAACCAAACAAGTTTGTTTATTAAAAAACTTGATCGATCCACCCTTAGGGATAGTATACGATCGGTTGTGAGCAAAGAAGAAGATAAACAAGTTTTAGAGTTATAGCTAGTGCACAAGAAGTAAGAAACAATAAGCCCTAAGCGTTGTATTTATAGTGTGCTAATCTTGGATGACAAGTTTGGCTTGGATTGGGTTTAGAAACCCTTTGGCCGATCGGATCCCACTTCCCCAAGGGATTCCGGATTCTTCTTGATCTTCTAATTATACTTACAGTCCTTCTTTTATTCACTAATGGTCGTTAGTCAATTCCCGTTAATTACTTAACGTCCGTTAGTCGTTATTTTGTGTTTAAATAATTAAATATATAACGGTTTATATATATATATATATATATATATATATATATATATATATATATATATATATATATATATATATATATATATATATTATATATATATATATATTAATTATTGTACATTAATTCCTCATACGTAATGTGTGCAATCCCGTGGTCCCGAGTTCGATTCTAGTCATACACATTAATATTTGTCCATTAAAACTAAGAATACTAAACATAACTTCATAATCGTAGTACATCTTCGAAATGAATATGTACATACCTTTTCTTTGCATCGAGTATCTTTATTATTAATCCCTAGTTTATCTCAAATAATCACAACATTTTATCGCATATTCGAAAAATGTTTACATTTTTTTCTTTTACTTGTCCGAAAAATGGGTATTTGATCGTTAAAGTTTGCATCAAGGATTATTCGTTTACAACTTCACATGAACCAAAAAGTCCAAAACTACACAATTTGGCAGCATGCCAGCGTAGAAATCTTAAAACTTAATTTAGTGCAGGGCTGGCCCAAGTCAGAATGCTCTGTCTTTTCAAACACAAAGCATGTCCAGACTATTTCACACACATTCTGCCTAGTGGCCATATGGTATGACCTTTAGTGGGCCAAGAAATATCGAATGGTCGAGGCCAAGCAAGGCTGGGATACGAATAACCTTTGATTTTAAAGATTTGGCATCTAATTAAACTACCGAATAAGTTACTACTCAGTGTTAATGTTTGCTTGTTTCATGCTCACAACGTCTCAAAATTATTGTCCTGGGACAAAAAAACACACAGTTAATAAAAAGTAGGACTACTACATTCTTCAACCAATCAAATATCATCCCCACTCACTAAACTCTCTTTTGATTGGTTGACGCAAGAAGATGAATATTATTTTAGGACAACCCAAAATAGAAATAAGGAATATAATTTTGAGACGGATGGATCAATTTGATATGTCTCACTCCATCTATTTACTTGTTTCAAGTGAGAGCCTGTGCTCACAGTGGTAAGGCATTTGCCTTTGGGGGAAAAGACCAGGGTTCAAACCTTGGCAACGGAGATTTAATTGTAATAGGTGTAGTATAGGAGAGTTAGCCGTTCAAAAAAAAAAAAAAAAAAAAAAAAAAAAAAAAGTGAGAGCCTGTGCTCACAATCAAATCATGGTATTTATTCTAGATGAAAATTGCCAAGAAATGTAACATAAGATACAAATTTTGACAATAAGGGGAACCTAATTATTTCTCACTCCTAAAAAGGATCAAGAAATCAATTTTATGATTAAAAAGAAAGGAATATTGTATTAAACTTATATGGTTTAGGGGTATATTAACCGAATACGGGATATTTCTCAAAATTCTTCTTCGATCTTGCTTAGTTGGGTATTACACGTGTATAAAAGAGTTATGACGTGCCATTCTAACCTTTGAATTTTCATGTAAAAAAAGGCTAGGAAAAACCCTAGCTAGGGGGCGTTTGGTTCCCAGAATATTTTTGAATGAATTGTAATTCAAAGAATTGGAATGTGTTGGAATTGTAATGTGTTGTATTTGTAATTGATGAAATCTGTCATTGTGTTTGGTTGATTCGCAACGTAATAAAATTCATAAAAATATTAATAAATTAGTAAAAGCATAATTTAATAATAATAATATTAATAACTTAATAACTTAATAAATTAGTAAAAGCATAATAATGATAAAAATAATAATAATAATAATAATAATAATAATAATAATAATAATAATTTTAATATGATAATAGTAAATAATTATTAATATAATAATAATAAAATATTCAATAATAATAATATAAAATTATTTAATAATTATATAATTAAATATTTAATAATATTAATATTTAATTATTTAATCATAATAATAATAATAATAATAATAATAATAATAATAATAATAATAATAATAATAATATTATAAAAAGTAAATAATTACTAATATAATAATATTAATTAAATATTTAATGTAATAATAATAATAATAATAATAATAATAATAATAATAATAATAATAATAATAATAATAATAATAATAATAATAATAATAATAATTTACAAATACTAATGCTTTAAAGTAAAAATTCTTAATTTCAACATAATTCAAAACTTTCCATCCACCTTCCTGTCTAATCTGAATTCCCTCACTTGATGTAATTGAAGTGACTGAATTACAATTACAACGGAAACCAAACAGCCTACGTAATGTAATTTGAATTACAATTCCTTCCAATGTGCAAACCAAACAGACCACGTAATGTAATCAGATTACAATTACGTCCAATTACAACAAATTACAACGAACCAAACACCCCTAGGTCTTTTTTATGTATTATTTTTCATCAAAATATAAGTCATATGAAACACTTTACCTTTAATTACTTGAAATTCGAAGCTAAAATGCCGTGTTATAATATTTTTATGCACGCGTAATTCCCAACTAAGTAGTAACAGTGTAAAATTTTGATATGAATCCTGTATCAAGTTAAAGTTAGCTGTAATAATGCCTAAGGCCACTCTTGGCCTGGATGATTTTACCAGAATCACGAGTAAAGTTTCATTATAAGGAGGAAAGGCCACTAGTGGTCATGTAAAAAATGGGTGATTTGATGGTGGTGACCACCAAATGAAATGAAAATGGTGATGGTGTTTTTTTGTGAGTGTGTTACTAGGTATATTTGTGTTTGAATGAGTTATAAGTACATGGTAAGGAAGGTGGTAACCACTACACCCGGTCTCAATCCTTAAATAACACAAATTAAACACCCGGTCTAAATCCCGTAGCTTAATATACTCTTAAAAACCAATTTAAATACTATATACCCTTTTTGTCATAAAATTGATTTCATGATCCTTTTCAGAAGTGAGAAACTATTAGATACCCTTTATTGTCAAATTATGTATCTTATATTACATTTCTTGGCAATTTACCCTTTATTCTACCAGGACATCAAAGTATAAAGCTAATTAGATTTATTTTACTAGGATTTTTAAAGAATGAAACTAATAAGATATATTCTTCGTTTCGGTAGCTATTAGGGTGTTGGCAGTGGAAGATTCAGAATCATAGGAGGATTCCTACCGACCAATCACAGACTACCATATGGCAGGCAAAAAAAGGAAGATTCTGAAGCCAAAAGTGTTGGCAGTGGGAGGATTCGGAATCATGCCTCATTTTATTTATTTATTATTTATATGTTTTTGGCTGTTTCTGTATCAACTAATTAGTGAATAATGTTTTATTTAATGACACGTTGGGATCCAAAGACATTGCTATGGGACTTGCTAGAATCTACACTTACCTACCAAGACAAGACATATGCAGCAGCAGTAAAACAATCCATTTCAAAACCAGTAGCCAATTAAAAGTGAGGAAAAATGAGGTCATCTGGTTCTCTTAGTCTTTCTGCATCGTGTGTGTGGTTCCGACATCAAAAACCAAACTTTCCGGCGAATGTTGAAGATTCCGGTGACCGGAAAATCAAGAAATCACCCAACGGAAAAAAAGTAAATAAATTCAAACACCCCCAACGGCTATATTCATGCCCAACGTTCCAAAATTTATTTTGTCCTTTTCTCCATGATTCACCGGCTTGTGTAGGATTCCAAATGGCTGGATTCTAGCGGCTTGGGGGTTGGCGGCGGTGTTCACCGGCGGCCTCCCCCCTTGCCGCTGGGATGCCGCTGCCCATTGCCAACACCCTTATAACCATGGTCATTAGTTTTGGTAGAATTCAAAAGCACTTTTTTATTTCCTGAGTGATAATTTCACAACTCATAGCATATAGAGTACATTACTATGTCTAAGATATACAACATTTACATATTTTCAAAAAATGTCTGATCAAGGAAAATCGTGTTGAGTTGTGGAGACAGATGTACGCTATGTTTAGGCTCTAACGTTAATCTATCAAGCGTACAGAGGTAGGACTTTATGTATGCAGTTGCTCCTTAGGATCCTAGTCTTAAGTGAAGCAGAAAAAGATTGACAAATCTTTGTCAGGTGAGACAAAGGCTCTGACAGACGCTTCATCCGGAGACTCTGTGAGGCAGACAAAAGCTTATGGCTTTGCCCATATGGAGTTAGTTGGATTTAGTCCGACCATTAAGTGGTTATCTTGGAGAGAAAACTAGGATTATGGTTTTCATACCTATATATATATCATTCACTGTAATTGTAAACTTAATCTCTTGTGTGTACCTCTATATCTCTCGTGAATACCACGTTATATCTTTCTTTCTTTTTTTTTTTCTTTTTTTGTTACCTGTGTTTTCGACTCAACATTGCGGGCCGACTAATTCCAATGTGACTACCCTTTTTGATAGCCCGGAGTCGGCGCAGGTGAACCTCCGTGGCCACAAGGGTACCACGTTATATCTTGTGTCGGTTTACTTGCTGCAAGCTTTGTTTGTACAGAGGTATCTGCAGGTGCAATATACCCTACAAAACGACTATATATTGGTTGCCAGAACACACATATTTACTTTTCATACAGCAAAACTTATATAGGTATGAAAATATATCAATTGTTACCGTATAGCGAAGGGGAAGTGATACTTACACCACGCTTTTTGATTCACACACCACACTTATGCATATATTATGTTGTAACTTGTGCATTAATGATGTGATATTGTGGTGAAAGAATCAAATGTGGTGTAAGTATCACCTGCCGAAGAGATGAGATAAAAGCTATCTTAAATCCAATTGGACAATAAATATTTTGTGGGGGCACAAGTTTATCAACACATGTTAAATAAGCCTAGACTTATGTGGAAGATAATGGTAGAGATTGTGCCATCAATGTAACATTTGCCGATCAATTTGTAAGGTTAAAAGTTTGTGGAGCCATTTCGAATGAATAATTGTTGATTCTTTTATTCGATGATAATGAGACATCTTACGAGTCTGGTTTTATGTCACTTTCTTGCATTTGTGCAATTTTGGACAATTCGAAACAAGGATCCTTTCGCGACTTAAACATTTGCATAAACAACATTGTATTAGTGGTAAATACGAAAAAACAAAATATAATAATAAAAAAAATAATGAAAAATAAAAAATAAATTCCTCAAAAAATATCAATACACGTGATATTAGGCTGGGCACAGTAGTGACCAGCAACGACCATCATTTTACCCGTCACATCAGTTTTCTCTCTCCGGCGATTTTTGCCACAGTAAGGGCGACCTTCGTCTTATTTTTTTTTTTAAAAACTATATCTTTTTTTTTTTTTTTAAAACAAACCCTATATTTTTTTCCTTTTATATATCCACTACATTTTCAAAAAAATAAATAAAAAATAAAATAAAAAAATCACACACAGAGCTTATCTCAACTTCACAAAAGTGTTAGATTTTTGAATTTATTACCCGATGTTAATGATGGTAGATAGGGGTGTCATTCGGGTTGACCCGGTCGGGTTCGGGTCAACTCGGGTCGGGTCGGGTCGGGTCAAGGCTCCTAAAAACATACCCGAACCCGACCCTGTTTGAACTCGGGTCAACTCGGATCGGGTCAATTCGGGTCTCGGGTCAACTCGGGTCGGGTCAATTCGGGTCGGGTCAGCTCGGGTTTGGGGTCAACCCGAGTTTTTGCCTTGTAAATTGTTAGTTTTCTCGGGTCAATCGGGTTCGGGTCGGGTCGAGGCTAAAAAAACATACCCGAACCCGACCTTGTTTAGAACTAGGGTCAATTCGGGTTGACCCGATTGACCCGAATATAAATTCGGGTCAATTCGGGTTGACCCGAATTGACTCGGGTCGGGTTCGGGTCGGGTCGGCCCGAATGACACCCCTAATGGTAGATAAGAGAAGAGCATGGAGAAAATAGTGATGTAGAATCGACCAATAATCCCGATAAAATGCAACATACATATTATATCTATATACTAAACCCCAAAATTTTGGGCCCCACACCAACAAAAAATGAACAGTAGCATGGCAAAAAAATGAACATTAGCATGAACAGTGTTTACTGTTCATGCTACAGTAAATGGTTTTTTTTTTTTTTTTTTTTTTTTTTTTTTTTTTTTTTAAATAATTTCGAAAAAAAAAATAAAAAAACTTTACATTAAATTGTTTTTTTTTTTTTTTTTTTTTAAAAAATTAAAAAAAAAAAAAAAAAAAAAAAAAAACAAAATAATTGTGAACCTACAAAACCAACAAAAAACAACTATCTGAACAACCCGCCGCTGCAACAGTACTTTTTTTTTTTTTTTTTTTTTTTTTTTTGAAATTATAAAAAAAAAATTAAAAAAATCTCTAAAACTCTCCCGCAGCAACGCGCGGGTTACCCCGCTCGTTATATATTAAGCAACCTATACATGATAAGCTTAATCATATAATATATAATCTCTTCATGCAACGTGTTTCATTTGTGTTACACTTCATACCTAACTTGCATGACTCAAATATTTTAACTACTTATAATGTAAAAATGGTCAAGTGAAAAGTGGAAAACTGAAATTTCAGTCAATGCTCATTTTTCCCTTGTCAATGAATAGAAATCGAATGCTCAATTAATGCCTGGTCATTGGTGATTAAATGGGAAGTATCGAATGGAAAGTATTGATGGTGAGTTCATAGGACGAATGGAAAGTAATGAATTCCTGACAATCTTAACTACTTATAATGTAAAAATGGTCAAAGGTGAAAAGTGGAATAGTCAATGTTTGTGAAATGTTTAAAAAAATGGGCATTTGGAAAGTATTCAATGCAAACGAGAAGAAAATTTGACATAGAAATGCAAAATGGAAAGTATTCAATGCAAATGATAAGTCACTCAATGCAAATGATTTAGGAAATCATTCATGCAAAAAATGTTAGGAAACATTGCTGGACTATTGGAGTGTGAAAACTATTGCTGGAACATATTAGGAAACTAAAACTGAAATTTATAGAAGGAAAGTCTGACTTTTTACATGTCATTAAAGTGAAAAATGGAAATGAAAGGCTGGACACAGGTGGTATACTTCTTGCCTTCTATCACACACATCAAAGCAAACACACACACACATGTATAAACTCTCCTCTTTCTCCAACCTAAAACACACATACTACCAACTCTGCCGGATATAACCTTCACCGGACCTCACATCCGCCGGAAGTCAACTCTGTCGGATCTTACCTTCGCCGGACCTCACCTCCACCGAACCAAACCACCACCACCGAAACCCACCCTCCTTCGGACCCCGCACGTCCACAGTCTCAATAGATCTAAAGTTTTTAAAGGTTTTTATTATTGTTTATTGACTTTTCTTGATAGATCCAAATGTTTTTTGCCTTTTTTGTTATAGGAACACAAGCTGCCGCCGCCACCGTGGACTCGCCGGAAACGTAGCCATCGCCGCTGAGCCGCGTTTTATTGAAGGTTTTAAGGGTTTTTTTTTTTTTTTTTTTTTTTTTTTTTTTTTTTTTTTTTTTTTTTTTTCTAAATCTTTGTATTTCTTAAAGGCTTTCTTTTGCAGATTTATAAATTTTATATGTGGATCTAAGTTTTTATAACATTTTGGGTAATTTTAACAGCTGTCGCCGCCACTTTCTTACCAGATACTTCCTGTGCCGCCCCCGCTTTCGTACTGCTGCCATCGGGAACCACAACTATTGCCGGAAACTTTTGATTCTTTATCAGATCTGTTATAAAGTTAATGCAAATATCATTGTTTATTTTGTTGTATAATTTTGTTTGTATGTTTAATTAATATTTATGATAAAGTTAAACTTTTTTATTCTGTTTGTGTTACTTTTGTTGCTTGAAGTTTATGAAAATTTTGTATATTGTTTTAGTAGATTTATTTGTATCCTTTGGGTGTCTAAATCTTTTTGTTATTTATTTGTGAATTTTGTAATTTTGGTAAAGTTGATGTGCAGATACTAGCTATTTATGGTAAGTAAAAAAAATTGACGTAAATTATTGTTATTTTCTTTCTAAATTTTGTGTATAAATTGTTGAAATTGTTTGGTAAATAATGTACCAAAAATTTATTTAAAGAGAAACATTTAAAATTTGAAGTTAGTTGATATTTTGTAATGTTTTTTAATTCCAAACTTGTAATGTTTTTTAATTTTGAAAGCGGAAGTGTATTAGCTCTAAAAATTTTGAAAGGTTAAATTTCTGTGATAGTTTTTAACAGTTCTAAATTTTCTGATATATTGGAAATTTTGAAATATTAAAAGTGTAAACTCTTTTAAATTTGAATTACAATAAGTTTTGAAATCTAAGCTTTTAAAATTCTATAAACTATTTAAGTAAACTACAGTATTTAAGTGAACTATTAATGTTTTAAAAATTGGGTCTTTAATCGACCCGGTTAAATTACGGGTCTCCGGTTATACCATCGGGTCACCCGGTCTTCCACAAAAAATAAATTTATATAGATTTGGAATGATATGAAAAAAATGTATATATATATATATATATATATATATATACTTTCTTGCGAGAACCATTATATATATATATATATATATATATATATATATATATATATATATATATATATATATATATATATATATATAGACTTTCTTGCGAGAACCATTTTATCTGCGAGAACTGAGAGAACCACCAAAAATATACATGCACGCCTTCAATAATTGTATTTTTGCACATATGTTCTAAAAACAACATATATGTTTTTAAAAAAAACATAGTTGTTCTAAAGAATTTGATAAAAAATTAGAAATACAACATTTTTCTTTGAAGGTGTGCATGTATGTTCTTATAAGGCGTGCAACGACAATATTGCGGCCTTGTGTAAGGTTTTTGTAAAAAAAGAGGATGAGTTCATGATGATATTGAAGAACATAGGTGGATACTTACGATTATTGATGATTTGCATGTATTTTTATTTTATTTTAAAAGGCGTGCATGTATGTTTTTTGTGGTTCTCTCAGTTCTCGCAGATAAAATGGTTCTCGTAAGAAAGTCCCCCTATATATATATATATATATATATATATCGAAAACCGGGTTGATCCGGGTCATTTCAAACCCGACGGGACTACGGGTTTCAAATACATAAAAACCAGTTTTATTTGACCGAAACCGGTTCAACCTGGAACCGGCCGGGTCGAACCGGGTTTCAAAGCGTTATGTTTAATCCTCATATCTTCAAACTTTTTCGTTTATAATGCACAAACTTTTTATCACTACAACTATCTGCCACGATCGATAGGCGATCGACACCCCACAGTAAGGGCGATCGATCGCCCAGTCGATCCATAGTCGATCGAGACCTCCTTCTGCACCCATCCTTATAGTATTATGGTTTTATGACATGACATGATCATTTATAAAGATGGCTATGAGCCTATGATGTTTTAAGTGTTGGATAATAAAGACCCTATTGGCCCAGTCCGTTGGTTTAGGCCTATTTAGTATTTAAGTTACGTTAGTCCATTTTTATCTATATCTATACTACATATAAAGGAGGAATACACTTCCCTGCTCCAAAACTTAATTTTAACCATTACATGTTATAAAGCTTATGGTACAAATTACTCCACTACTAAACTTAATTTTAAGTAATACATGTTATAAAACATTATGTACAATTAACTTTTACACAATTACATACATAAATTAACTGGTCAATAAATACAATTATTGTCATTATTAAAATACCCCTTACATAAGAAATACAAATTATCAAAGGATATTGTTAAAATTGATCTAAATGCACTAATTTTTGTCCCACAACGCATCATTAATCATTTTATTAATGTAAGACTCAAAAAATGATGTTTTTAATAGTTAATGTTTCTAAAAAAATGTACTTATTGTGTTTTATTGCGTTTTTTACCATAAATTTGAACAATATTAAATTCGAATTAGAAAAATTGTAAAACATAAAAATTATAGATTTAGGTCAATCTTTACTAATGTTTTTTATTCACTCAAATCCAATGTCGTATGAGTGAGATATAACATGTTAAAGATGACGTTTTGTTCATCAGTTACTCTGTTCATCAATTTTTATTCATGAACATTAGTTCATCAGTACATCAGTTAAGGATTTAGGGTTTTGGGTGTTGGGTTTAGTTCATCAGTTTTTGTTCATCAAATAAACACAGATAAACTAACTGATGAACCTATGATAACATAATAGCTAAAATAAACAAACTGATGAACTTATGATAACATAATAGCTAAAAGTCAATAACTGATGAACCAAAAAAAAGCATAAGCTAACTGATGAACATATGATAACATAATAGCTAACAGTCAATAACTGATGAACAAAAAAAAAACTAATGTTCATCAACTGAAAAGACATAAGCTAACTGATGAAGCTATGATAACACAAATAAACTAACTGATGAACCTACGATAACATAACATATGAACAAAAAATATATATATAACAAAAATAGCATTAACTGATGAATATCTGGAAAAAAATTAATACTAACCTGTTTTTGAACATTTACCTATGATGAACTTATAACCTCTAACACAAATAAACTAAAAAAGCATAAACTAACTGATGAACCTATAACATATGATAACACAAATAAACTAACTGATGAACCTGTGATAACATAATAGCTAAAATAAACAAGCTGATGAAACTATGATAACATAATAGCTAAAAATCAAAAACTGATGAACCAAAAAAATCATAAGCTAACTGATGAACCTATGATAACATAATAGCTAAAAGTCAATAATGTCACACCCCCAGAATCGGGTCCAGCGGAAGCACACATGTCACTGGGGTGCAACTCAATTGGTATCACAACACAAGTACAAAGAACGGTTTTCACCTCAAACATTTAGAATAAAATTGTTTAACAAAAGTGTTGAATTTTCATTGTTAAAAGTAGTGCGGAAATAGGCCCTTTAAACAGTTAAAACGGTCCCCAAATATTTATCAGAGTCTTCTATGACCATGTCATGCCCTGCCAAAAGCCTCCAGTAGCGTGCTATTGCTTATACCTGAAAATACATGCTAAAAGTGTCAACACGAGGTTGGTGAGTTCATAGAGTTTATTGAATAAAGTAAAGCGTTTGAATGAAGATTTCCCAGCAAAGGCATTGTAAATCCACCCAGTTCCAAGCCCCGCCCATACAAGACTTGCAACCTGTGTTTTTACAACCCACTGCTAAATGTGATCTGGTTTAAATGAACGTCAAATGATTTATGGACCACAAAAATTGAATGAACAATATATTCCCAATATATATAGAGTTATGACAACTAAATTTCATGACACCGAAGCCTTAAGATTCTAATTTGGGCATACTTTTGACATAACAGTCAAGTGGGGAAACCACAGTCCGTTTGAAATATCAGTCAAGTGGGGAAACCACAATATGTTTGACATCACAGTCAAGTGGGGAAACCACAATACGTTTGACATATCAGCCAGTGGGGAAACCACAATACGTTTGACATCTCAGCCAGCGGGGAAACCACAATACGTTTGGCATATCAATCAAGTGGGGAAACCACCCGGACATTCAAAGTTTCTGGTAGATGTACACCTAGGACATTCAGGGTTCCTTAAATGATTATGCGTCCGTTTGACTTAACAGTCAGGTGGGGAACACCACCCGGACAGGGAGTTCAATCCTAATAGATCTATCCACAACATTCGCGCTTAACGGGTCATAACATATGTAATATGAAATAGCTTAATGTACTAGTGCCCATAAGAAAATGATCAAGGGTGAAAAATGTAAACACAAAATACTTCCGAGCAACGACTCAAGTATTTTAACCATTCAATAATGTTTGAAAGACAACTCACGTCTCAAGCAAAACAAGCATGAAGTTTAAAGGTAAAACGAGCATAGAGTTTAATGAAAAACGAGCATGTATTCTCCCCCAAAACAGTTACAAAACAAGTAAAAGGAGGGGCTATGAAACTCACCTGGTGCGATAGCTACAATGACAAAAGTGGATATGCTGAAATGAGGCTCGGTCTCCAACCGCGACCTAATATGATGGTACGATCTAATGTAAGCAATGAAATGATGCTACACATGCAAATACGTATGTTATCGATACCACTCGTTAATTTTGAAAATAATGTTTATCGTCGAAAAATATATTTTTGACGTCTCGTTAAGTTATAAACTACTTTTCGTGTAAATATGTCGAAACGGTACTCCCCGATCCTTGTTTGGTGGTCTATTGGTGAATATAATGTTTTCGTCGCAATTTACTATTTTTCACAACTTGAAAATGTGCCCAATTGGCCTCGCAAAACTAGTCGCGAAATATTGTACGTTAAGTGTTAGGACATAAGCTTGACGTTTTTGAAAACCTTGTAACAATGTCTTAGGCCTCGTTTGTTTTTTCAAAAAAACCACTTCTTTCCACTTATCACTTATTTCCTCTGCGGGCGTGCAGAGGAACTTGTTTGTTTTTTTCAAGACAAAAGTGCTTCATTCCTCTTCTATCCTCTTCAAACCTGCAGACTTCTACTTTCACTTTTTTCCTCTTCATAACACAAACCCTACCTCATTTTATCACACACTTGCAACCACCACCCCATCCCAGCCGCCACCACCACCCCCACCCCATCCGCCGTCCACCACCACCCCATCCGCCGTCCACCATTATCCCAGCCGCCGCCGCCACCATCTCAGCCGCCATAAAAAAGGTAAGGGTTTTCTTCCATTCTTTTGTTTGTGGGTATGTCAAAAATGAGGTTTTGAACTTTAACCCATGATATTTGAGTACCCATTTCATCATTAAAGTTGTGGGTATGTTAGAAATTAGATCTTTTGTTTGTGGGTATGTCAAAAATATGTGATGTGTTTGAGGATCTGCTTTTGTATGATCAGTTATAGGTTGGATTGCATAGTCTCTCAGACCCCAAACCCGCGTGACCCCTCCCAACAACCTCTAGTACTTGTTGCTTCAAAGCTAGGACAGCTGAGACACAACCATAAACAGGGCCCTGAATATACTTGGCAAGAAAAGAAACACGCAAAAAAGAAATACATTCATAGTGTGTGTAATGGATTTCAGTAAAGGCTTAGGACTTCTTGTGCTTACTGTGTAATAGTCATAGGAAATGGAACAATAGCAACATGGTATTTACTTGGTCAAAATCTGTCTATACTCCCAATCTTTACTAGGATTCCTATGTTGTACACCTTTGTAAATTTTCAGTAGCGTGTTTAGTTTTAAAGAAACAACTATTACTGTATAAGAAGAAACGTAAAACAGTGTGCATAAGACAACAAACTGGTCTTCTAATTGTCTACAGCCGAGTATCTATTTGAGCCGATAAACATGACAAGTGAGTCGACTCATTGCTTTTGTTATGGTAGAAGAGGCGTTGAGATGTAAAATTCAAACATGGTATTTATGTGGTTCAACACTTTGCGTGTACTTAAATTCATTACTAGGATTCTTAGAGCATCTATTAGAAGGTCTAAATATCTTGGTATGTTATATAAACAACTTGTAAACCTTTCAAACATGGTATTTATGTGGTTCAACACTTGGTTAATACTTGATATTAGTAGTTGCCCTTGTAATATCTTGTGAATTTTCTGTAGTAGATAACTGTTTTCTATATGTTTTTCTGGATCTGTACCTAACAAGTATCTTTTTGAGTTGATTTATTGCTAGATCTGATAGTGGTAGAATTGGAAACGGTTCGAACAATGGTACTTGGGTGGTTCAACTAGTGGTTACTAGGATTTATTATATCTTTGTGAATTTTTAGTCTGCCACATCGGCATCTGGGGCATCAGCTTGCATAAATTGGTTATACCTGTAACAATAATCCTTGTACTATTACTACATGTAAGAAAAAATAACAAGTATTGTGTATCATAGAGTTGTAGAGTACCCTATTTGTAAGATGGGCTGTTCTTGTTGACTGTCCATTGGGTTGGACTGTGAAGGGTGCATTAGGAATGTGGTGTTGTTACTAGAGTTCCATGGGCATGGGAGCTGATGTGTCCTGTAACCTTGTCCTTCTGTCTCAAACTGTAAAGAAAATGTTTGGATTCAAGATTTTCAAATAAGGTTCATATTCTATAGTCCATTATGTTTGGATTTTATAAGAAATAATAAGAACTTTGTTCTATCTCCAATAAATGATAATATTTGTTATTTGTTCAAATGGGTTGTAGGAGGTTGAGTAGTAGCTGTTAAACGCTTTTAAACGCTCACTGCCAAACATAACCTTAGTTAGCAGTAGCTGTTAGTAGTAGGTTGAGTAGTAGCTATTTGCTTTTTTTCTACTAAGTGCATTTTGATGCATTTTGTTTAGCCGTGTATTAGATTTCCAGTGAAGGGATCAGTTGCATTATTCAGGGGTTAGTTTCTGTTCACACAAATATTTCGGCACCCTTTTTCATGACAATAGAATTCATGCTGCCTTTATATTTCATCCTGTGTGGTTAGTGGTATTTTCTATATGGTTGTAAATGACCTACCAGGATTTGATATGATTGTAAATAGGACTTTGGATTACATCCTGTGTGGTTAATGGTATTTTCTATATGGAAACTGATTATTAAATAATGATCTCCTTATGTCTATTTGTTATAGTTACAATGGTAGGTCCCAAGCCACGTAAAAATTGGTCCAATGAAATGATCAAAGTCTTACTAGACACGTGCATTGAAGAGATGAATACGACCGGTAGAAATGGCGTTAGCTTGTATAGGCCGTCTTGGGTTAGGTTAGGCCGGGTGCTCAAAGACAAGTTTGGCATGGAATTTACACAAAAAGAAATGAAAAACGGATTTGATAATTTAAAAGCGAAATATATTGGATGGCTTTACTTGAAGAACAAAACAGGGAACATCTATAACCCGCAAACAAAGATGTTTAACCTAACACCCGAAGAATGGGAAGACTTTAAGAAGGTGCGTGGTACTAAGATATTTAACACTTATGTCATTTTTTTCTAAAAAAATAACTTATCTAGAAATTCTTTGGAATTTGGGTACAGATTCATAAAAGGGCGGGATCTTTGCAGTCGAATCCATTACCTTACCAAGAACTATGTGAAATTGTGTTTCAAAGTATTTCCCCCAATGGTGATGGTCAATGGACCAATTCAGAAGGGTCTGGGGCATCGGGGTCTGCCACATCGGCATCTAGGGCATCGGCTATGAGGGAACGTGTTGGGGCCATTGATATCAACGATGACCCTTTGGTTGACGTGGATATTGATGATGAAAATGATGGGAACTCTCGTACATAAAGGCTACATGATGAAGTTAGGCCTAAGAAAAAGGCAAAGACTTCTCGTGTTACTTTTGATGACCTGGCGGTGGATATGCAGTGTGCCTTGAGACATATGGTCAAAACAAAGGATGGGTCAACAGCAAGTGAATGTTTTGAAAAGTTGAAACTAGTTAAATTACTACGGTTGGATCCTTTATTTTTAGCGGCATTTAATATTTTTGGTCAATCAAGAGACATGAGAGAGGCCTGGATGACTTTGCCATCGGACCCAGACATCTTAAGGGGCTGGCTTGAGATGACGGCTAAAACATTTGGAATTTTCAAGTAGGGAGATTGCAAAGGGGTTGTAACGTGGTTTAGTTGTTTCCTATTTTGTACCTTATGTGTTCGGTATTTTGAACCTTTATGTGGTTTATGTATTCGGTATTTAGAACATTTTATGTGGTTTATGTATTCGGTATTTTGAACCTTTTATGTGGTTTATGTATTCGGTATTTAGAATGTTTATGTGGTTTATGTATTCGGTATTTTGAACCTTTTATGTGTTTGGTAGTTTAAAACATTATTAAGTTTTGCATGTATATGATATTTTGAACCATGAGTTTATTTTTGTTTTCTTTTATATTTGAACAGGTTTTATTATGGATTATAATCAAAAACTTGCGCTCATTATTGTTATGTATACATATCTTCGTTACTATTGGTCAAGGAAAGGAAAACGAAAAAGAGATACTACTTCAGCAATGTCCGGTCATCAGTTTACATTAGAGTTATTGCAAGGAAATGATAGACAGTGTATTGAGTTGCTACGCATGTCACGTGATTCCTTTGTTCGTCTTTGCACACATTTTAGAGTAAAAGGGTGGTTGAAAGATAGCAAGCATGTATCTGTTGAAGAAAAAATGGCTATGTTCTTGATGATGTTAGGTCACAATCAACGGTATGTGGTCATAAAAAACCGATTTCAACACTCAACGCAGACAATTCACAAGTTTTTTCATGAAGTATTGGCTAAAATGGTTGAGTTTGCTAAGGAGATTATAATACCAACAAATTTTAATCCTAATCCAAACGTTCCGGGCCATAATAGGAGATTACGAAAAATATTTAAGGTAATTAGTAACTATATTAGTGATGTGATGTTTTGTTTCACATTAAATTTCGACTACTAATTTTGTTTATGTAGGGAGTTGTCGGTGCACTAGATGGAACTTTGATACATGCTTGTGTCCCTAAACACAAGCAACATTTATATAGAGGGAGAGGAAAGGGGGATTGCTATCAAAATGTTTTGGCAATATGCTACTTTAACATGATGTTTACTTTTCTTGTTGCCGGATGGGAAGGGGTAGCTCATGATTCCAGAATTTTATCAGAAGCAATAAGAAATCCTAATGCACCATTTCCATTACCCCCTCCAGGTACATACATACATACATAAAATACATACATACATAGTTTGGATTTATTTGGAACTATTACTTAAATATTAATTATTATATAACATTTACAGACAAATATTATCTTTGTGATGCCGCCTATGCACACATACGAGGGTTTATGGCACCATATCGCAATGTGAGATATTGGTTAGGAGATTTTCGGCGAAGGCGTGCATTGAATAGTAAAGAAAAGTTCAACCACTCGCATGCAAAACTTAGAAACGTGATTGAACGTGCTTTTGGTGTCTTGAAAGCACGTTTTCCAATATTAAAGAAGATGGCACCCTTTCCACTTATGGTACAACGAAATATCACGATTGCATGTTTTGCACTTCATAATTTTATTCGCAAAGAGGGTTTAGATGATGAACTCTTTTTAAGATATGAGCAATTAGATGTGCAACTTGAGAATGATAACGTATTAGTTGAAGTTGATGATGGAGTTGATGAAAAAGATCAAGTTGTTCAACCACAAGGGAATGCATCGAATCGACAATATATGGCTAATTTAAGAGATCAAATCGCGCAACAATTAATGCAAGTGATTTAACTTGGGTCCTAATTTGATACATGTTTGTAGTATTTTTATAATTTATGTGCTTTGCAATTTTTTTGTTTTGAACCATTATGTATTGGTGTATTTTGAACCATATGTATTGTCTTTAATACTCCGTCTTTTAAGCGATATTGGTATATTTTGAACCATTATGTATTGTCTTTAATACTCCGTATTTTAAGTGATTGATTGTTTTGCACTTAATAGCACAAAAAACTAGTGAAAAAGAAAAAGAAAATGAAAAAAGAAAAAAAAAAAGTACTTCAATAGCACAACAAATACTAGTGAAAAAAAAAAAAAAAAAAAAAAAAAAAAAAGGTAATTCAATAGCACAAAAAATACTAGTGAAAAAAAAAAAAAAAAAAAAAAAAAAAAAAAAAAAGGGATGAAGCACTTCAATAGCACAAAAAACAAATGCTCTTCTTCTTGCAGACATGGTTTGCATATGAAGAGGTAAAAGCTCTGAAAAAACAAACGACACCTTAATGTCGTTTCATTTAACTTTTGATCATACGCGCCTCGATCAATTAGAAAATCGGCTATCTATGTTATGTCTTGCAAAAACACTAGTTTTTATACTTAGAACATTTTCTATTAGTGGGCTGTCAAAAATAAATAATGTTCGTTGGGTTTCAAACACGTATATCTCTGTCGTTATAAGCTCGTTTTATACGTTCTTTATATCCACGGATTCGTATTAACATGTACTAACATAATCTAAGTAATTCGGGTCGTCTAGATCACGTCTAACACCTTGTTTTGTCCTTTGAATCTCGGCGATCAACAACTAAATTTTCAGATTTTTGTTTTTCGTCGTCAAACTTTGAAAAATCATAACTTTCTCGTCGTAAGTCGGTTTTTAGTGATTCAAGCGGCCATGGTTTCGTTTTTGAAAGTATTTTCTAAATATGAAGGCCAAAATAGCTCAATGTTTACTGAAATTTCCAGATTTCCCGTTTTTGGACAGTAGCTTTTCTATACTTGTTAAAACTCATTTTTAAGGTTCAAGGCTTGATCATACCACTTCCTTTCAACACCACAACTACTCTAATCCTACCATACACCTTTTCAAGGTGTCATGGGGTCCTAAACATCACTAACCATGGTGGGTTTCATGAGAATATTAATAAAACTTGTAGATCTATTGTTAGTGATTATTTGTGTAAAGTGGTATATATAACATAAGTTCTTGCATGTTTAACAATTAATACTTGAAAATACATAACAAAATAGATCAAATGAAAGGATGAGATGTTGAAAAATCATATGAAACACTTACTTGATGGTTGGAGGTAGTTTGGAAAGAAATGTATAGGAACCTTGGGATTTTTATTTCAAAATCCTAACAAGGGATGTAAATGGAACTTGTTTATCACTTTAGCTTGAAAAATTGATGGTTTCCTCTTGGTGTTCATGTGATGGCCGAGCAAAGAAGGAGAGGAAGAAGAGAGAATATGAACTTATTTGCTAGTTTATTTTGTAAGAATGATGTTATGGAAATTAAATCAAGTTTATGTAAACTAGAAACATTAATTGGTTTTGGAGTATTAGGCAAAAGTAACTTGGCTTATTAGGAAGGGGGGGGGGGGGGGGGGGGGGCATGTGCAAGAAAAAGAAGGGAAACGATTGGTAATTAAAGCTCTTGTCCCCCATTTGTTAAGTATTAGTTGGTTTATGTATACATTAGGTGTTATCGGGTACCGAGTTAACAAGAAATAAATCTTGACGAGTTGAAATAAAATACGACGAAGTTGTAAAAATTGTAAAATTATATCCCTTGTAAGAATCGTGTGTTAGAATAATTATCTGGTTGAAATATCGCAAACCGACGGAGTTATAAGCTCCTAACGGAAAATATAGCAATTGATTTAAAAATACCGGGTAAAGTAATTATATAATCTTTATATCATTATAATTAGCATGAAAATATATTAGGATCATAGTCGGGAGTGTCGGGTATAATGTTAGTAGTAATGACTGAGTGGTAACGTTAATTAAATAATTTAAACATACGTTAATGAAAATCACACAAACTCGTGCATGACCTAATAGGATAATGATGTTACTGATGATATGTAGACTGCTCTAGTCTATATGAAATGTCCTAACTGATGATGCATGAATACGCAGCTAAACCATACTGGTTACGCGAATTTGAATACCCGTAAACCTAGTTTACGAAAGGATGAATGATAACCATGAATAGTGATCGGTGAATAGTAAATTCCCGAGATGAATAGTGAAATTTTGAATCTTGAAAAAGGACCTGAAATTACGATTTGTGACAAATAAATGATGAACCAAAAAGATATGTTTCTTGTAACATAGTCACCACACAAAATTCACACACACAATTTAAATGTATTTTGGTACACCAACAGGGTATACATATACATTTCAACCTATCATATCTTTCTTTTTTTGATTAATATAAGTAAAATGGTTGTGGCTACTGATGAACAAGAGTAAAACGCTCGGTGCTATTGATGAACAGAAGTAAAATGGGCAAAAAATAGTTGATAAACAAAATCTCATTTTGATGAACAGAAGTATGTCTTGTTCATCAGTTCATATTGTTCATCATCTTATTAGTCTTGAACAAGATTATTAATGAACAAAGACTAATTGATGAACATAATTAATTGATGAACAAAGACTAACTGATGAACAAAATGTACATTTTTTTTAAAAAAAAATTAACGATTAAAAAATATCACTTTTTGAATGTTACATTAATAAAATTATTAATAATGTGTTGTGGTACAAAAATTAGAGCATTTAACGCAATTTTAACACTAAAAATCTAAGTTAGACATTTCGTCAAACACCTTGTGTGCAACAAATATGAGTAAAACGTCATCTTTAACGGGTGATGACTTATTCATATGACGTCGGATTTGAGTGATTCAAAAACATGTGTAAAGAGTGAACCAAAGTCTACAACTTTCGTGTTTAAAGTGTTTTATGATTCGATTATTTTGAAGGTTAAAAATAGGGTCGAAAATGGCAATAAACATCAAGAATATCAAAACTCAATGAATATGTAAAAAAAAAGTTTCGAAATAATTAACAAAATTTATACCAAATTAAAGAGAATCAAATTTTAAAAATTGTGGTGAAATCGGTTTTTTCTAAAAGTTTGTCGTTTAAGAGATATGTGCGTTTGAAATTTGAGGTGGAAAAGCAAAAACAGGTCAAAAGGCCATTATACCATTGGACCGATTTTTTTTAATAAAATAGAGTGGGGGACACGTGTCGCTCTATAAATGACTTTCTACACTTTTTAAATTTATTCATTTTGCAATAGATCCCAACCGTAAATAAAGAGTAAACTTAATATCACTTGGTATTGGTTGATTGAGATGTACGAATTGTTTATTGGATTATAGTCGCCGTTATTGAGTTCAACAATTAGGGTTGATCGGGTTTGGTTATGCAATGTTCGGCTACGATTTTGTTTGGTATAATTTTGTACATGTTTGGTATTGGTATTAGTATTGAATTGGAAATTGGTTTTGGTGTTGGTGTTGGTGTTGGTGTTGGTGTTGGCGATAGTTTATGTTACAGTCTTAACTAATCCGACTATGTCTTGAGTAGTTATGTGTAGCATTGATGCGGATCTTGTAAACACACTAAGTTTTACAATCCTTATATACAGTGTACCTAACAGTTATAGTATAGTATAGGTATGACACGGGGGATTAATCATTCTTTAGGGGAATAGTGTTGTGAAGGTTGAAGTGTATGACGAGATAGGTATAAAGGTGAGGGATGATTCTTTTTGTATTTTTATATTTTTTGAAAGCAAATTAAAAATATCTCGGGGTTTGAAGAGTGAGTTTTTAAACTACTAATTAAAACTAATTAAACTAATTATGCGGAAAAGTAAATTTGTGATAACTCTTATGATAGGTAAAGGTGTTTACTTGGATTATCCTTACTCCCTCGTTATCTCTTATTAATTAGTCGAATTGTCATGTCCTTGTTTTAATTAGCACGTTGTATTCCTTAATACCAGTTATAGGGGGTGCCGAATTCCATAACTCTATGAATGTATAAGTCTCCTTTAAGAATCCTAATGTCAACAATTGCAGTTCCGCAAACGTTTGGAAATTATAGATCTCGTTAAAAATCTTAATATCAACTAGCCGCAATTCACGCAATAAATACAACGAATAAAAACAACTAGTTCCCTCTAGTGAGCATAGCGTTTAGTAGGACGTTCAAGCTAATATACTTAAGATAAAACCAGTTTTCCTAACCTTCACACGAGACATCTAATTAAATAAGAGACGACAATCAATAATTAACAGCTAAGTTTCATTCAAATCTAAGCAAACACTAATTAATTTAGCCTAGCATGTTAAAGAAAAGAGAAGAAACACATAAAATCTAACAACATATAGGCTATGTTTGGCGCGGAGCTTTTGTGAGATTTTTGGGGCGATGAGCAGTGAGTAATAAGCTTTTTGATTTTTATTGTTCGTTTGGCAAATGTGCAGTAAGCTTTGCGATTTTTTAGGAATGCTCATTTTTCCAATGCTTCTTTAAGAAGCTGTGAGCTGTGGGCTGTGAGCTATCGCTACTGCTCACCGCTCACTGCTCACAGCTCACTGCTCACAGCTCACTGCTACTTTTACCAAACACACCCATAGACATATTGAATGATTAAAGAGGAATTACTTAACTTCAATAAAAGATGTAGTTTGATGGCTGGAAAACCCTTACAAAAGCTGTGAAAATCGTGCACCAAGGTGTCTCCAAGATGATACCCAAAGATGTTACATTGATAATGGAAAACATATGAAAATATATATAGTTGTACACTTGTGACGGCGTCACTTTATGGTTGTGCAGCCCGCCGTCATTAGGGTTTCGTCCTTTAGCTGTGTCGCCGTTGTGACGGCTTCGCCTTGTAATCTCTGACGCCGTCGTGAACTGTTGCTCTGGTAGCGACGCCGTCAGCTCTAGGCCATCACTGATATCTGAACCGTCACTTGTAAAATTGTCTCTGAATTATCACGTTACAATGCAAGTAGCGGCGTCACGTTGTAGCTTGTGATGCCGTCAGGACTCCTTTTTCTGAAGAATTCGTGACTTAGTCGTTTTGTTCGTTTTCTGGCCCAAAGAAGCCAAAATCGTGCTCGTTTTTGTCTTTTGCTTCCAAAGTACCTAAAACTTGAATATAAACGATTTAGGGCAATAATTGATTAAATATATACGAGTTTAGAGACTAAATGAACGCACGTTTTAAATCCTTATCAAGCATCTCGACATCAAGAACTTATTTTGGTTTCACATATGGTTCTGCATCTTGTTCCGCCTGGTTTTATCTGCATCTGTCTGTCTGAATCTGCTATGTTTGCACCTGTCTACCTAAATCTTCATCTGTCTGTTTGAATCCACACGTGGTTCTGCATCTATTTGTCTGATTGTGATTTGCACCTGTTTGGTTCCGTCTAATTGTGCTATGCAGCTGCCTGCTTCTGTCTGCATCCGTCCTACTTCTGTCTGCCTGAATCTGCTATGTCTGCACCTGTATGAATATGCATCTGTCTGTCTGAATATGCTCTCATTCATCCGTCCTACTTCTGTCTGCCTGAATCTGCTATGTCTGCACCTGTATGAATATGCATCTGTCTGTCTGAATATGCTCTCATTCATCTCCGTAATTATGTTGCTCTGTTATGTTTTTTGAGAGCCTGCCTGAATCTACTCTTGTTCATCTTCGTAATTATGTTGCTCTACAATGAATTTGGTCCGTTTGTTTCAGACTTGACTTTTGTCGCCTTATTAAAGTTTGGATTGCATCGGATTAAGACTCTGTCTAGCACCGAGTTTGCACTCTGGGACACTCCGTTTTTTCTTTGTTTTTCAGTTTTAATTTATTTTTTGTTTGGCAAACTCTCAAACCCGAAAATTCTAAAACATGTAAAAAGACCAAAATGCCCTTACAATCTAAAATTTTGATTTAACAAGTCCTTGGAGCACCAAATTGATCCCGAATATTTGTAAACCAGTAACTTATGAAACCAAATAATATTGTGGCACTTATCACACATTAAAAACATCATGTGGGCACCTTAATAACATGCTAGCCGAATTTTAATTTATAAATACAAAAATCATGTAAACTTGGTAAGATTCAATCAAATCACAACTAATGATTTGGTCTTCCATAATATCCGGTTTTGAGGCCCTATCCCTCCCCCATACTCGGCATTCCATCCATAAACTTCACCCTTATCATTTTCTTCTCCAAAAACACAAAACCGAAGATCACATAAACCCTAAAAATCTCCTACACAAAAGTTTCTGCTGCCTTCTTGTTTTTGCTGTTGTGTCGATCCAAAAACATCACCAAGAGGCTCCATCTTGTTCTTGTTCTAAGGTATATACGTAGTACAATCTGAATACACGAATGTTTGAATCAGAAACTAATCAAAAAACGTGTTATTGTTCTTGTTTTTCTATGCTGTCGTGCGAACAAAAGAAGAAGGAAGAAGAAAAGCTTTCGTGTAGTGTTTTTGATCTCTTGTTATCCGTGTTCTTCATGGTCTACGAGGGTATTGTATCTCTTTTGTTCAATCTTTGTTCAAGTTCTTGTGTTTAATCGAATGATAGATCACATAATAAGTCACATAAAATCATAAACCAAAAACCCTAAAAACTAATATATATGGATCGACCCAGGAGCTATGTAATGGATTTAATTCGTTTTGAATATGTTAAGGCCTGTAATAATCAACCTAAATATGTTGTGGACTCACCTAAAATCGTTTGGTGTCGAGAATTAATGAACGGGATGAAGAAACCCTAAGTATATATATGATTCTGTGATAACTGCTTCTGATCTGGAACTTTGCTCGACTTTAACCGGCTGTAACTAAATGATGTGGACGGGTATTGTGATGGTTTTTGAGTCTAAAACTAATTTCAATGAAGTGGCTACCTGGGAAAATTTAGTTTGTAATTTTTGGAGTCCTGGAAGGTTACTTTTCGATTTTTGTAAAATTATGTGTATGATCGGATTTGTAGAGTCTGGAAAAACAGTCCGGGTTTTTCATTTATCATTTTCAAACCATAACGAATTAGGATGTGTCCTTTGAGCTGAGTAATATATCACATGTTAGCTAATTACTAGAATTTTTGTAGAATTTTATAAATTTTCTAGACTGGGAAATCAGATGAAAAATAGTCGAGTGTATTTAATTAATCCGGTTCTGGAACAGGTTGGGAAAAAGGATTTTTAGTTCGTACCTAGGCGACTTAATAAAATCTGTAAAAATTACATAAAATACTCAAGACCCTGGGGAACGTCTGTGAATTTTTATAGATTTTATTTCGAAGGTTTAATATGGTTTATAAATTATTTAAAACGGGTCCAGATAATATTTGAAAGCTGTAAAGACATGTAAAAAGGGTGTAAATTGTTATTTTCCAAAACTAAGGGTTATAAGTTGTAAATCATGAAACTTGAGGGTATAATTCGTATAATAGGTTAATTTGAGGGTACACTCTGTAATCTTGGAAAATAAAATGCTTGAGGTGTTAATAAACTAATGAGAGGGGTTAAGATGTAAACTATGTAAATCTAGGATTTCATTTTGTAACTTTGATAAGTAAAGGGGTATAACGTGTAAATTATGAAACCTAAAGGACTAAAAGAGTAATTTGGGAAATCTAAAAGCTAAAAGGAAACTCTGAATAGTTTGTGAATATTAATGAGAATATTGGAACCCTGTTAATTATGAAAACCTTCTAAAAATGGAAAACTTACCAAATATGGAAAATTACTTAAAATGGAAGGGTTTGTAATTCTTGTCTACCCCTCTAGGTGTGAAGAAAGAGAGGTCCTGATTCACTCTGTGTCATCCATTTCTGGGTTTGTGTTTGCTTTGGAATAAGGTACGGATATTCTGCCCTTTTCAGTAATGGGCCTTCGTCTCTTGATTTATTTTATTGATTCGTTTAAGATTTCCCGAACCATTGCTATGTATTCCTTGTATTGTGAACCTTGACCTATTGTACTTGTTCTTGAACCTTGCTTTGAACCCTTGCTTTATCTTCTGACTTGAACCTTGATATGAACCTTGTCATGAACCTTGATATGAACCTTGCCAGGAACCTGGACTTGAACCTTGATACACCTGATAGTATAACTGGATTGAGAAAACCTTTTTGATAAATTATGAAAATGTTTTAAGAAATTATTGGTAAGATTATCTTTATAGAAACCATTTTCAAATAACCTCTTTTATGAAACCTTTTAAAGAATACTTTTATGGAAAACGGTATTTAAGGATTTTGACACTTATGATATGAACCCTGATATGAATCCTGATATTGAACCCTTTGATATGAATCCTGATATGAATCCTGATATGAACCCTGATATGAACCCTGTTATGACACCTGATACATGATACCGAGACTTGATACTTGACCCTCACCCACAGTTTGAGACTACGAGCCATCTACTAGGCATGAGGGTTTCATGTCCATGTCGGTGATGCACCGCCGGCATGACTAGTGTGTAGCCCTAGTGATTTGGTTACGCCGTCCCCGATTTGACTTGATTTATTACGTAGAGGAAGAACCCTGTGGCCTGCGGGGGCGCATGGATGCATCCTAGACCTGTCTTGATTTGTTCGTGTTACTTGTATTACTTGGTGACTGGCGAGTGTGTGCGATACACGCCTTTCACACCCCTGGGAGTTCGCGACTCCAACCCCTGGAGGTATCCCCTCACCCTGTACTTGGTATGCTGAGGTCACCCCTCCATACACCCCGATATGTGACTTGATATGGTTTGACTTTGAGATTGACTTTGAGTTTTGGGCTCGTAATGGATTACTGTTTTCCTGAAACCTTGTAACCTTATGACCTGACACTTGACCTGATATTTGACCTGACTTGATTTAACTTGGGATTTTGGTGGGTTCTGGCTTCATTTACATCTACTATTGTAACCATTCTTAGTTCCTGGTATGTCTGCATAATTCTTTTGTATTCCTTTTCCTGACTCTTGTTACTCCTGGTATTATCTCTTTTACTTTATATTTCCGTTACTACTGCCTTGTTTTCGTTATATCTGTTCACTGGGCTCTCGTAGCTCAGCCGCATTTCTTTTCCTGCGGCAGGTACATTTAAGCTAGGAGCTGGGTTTTAGCTTGGGATGAGAGCAACTTGTGTGAAGTTTAGACCTTGTCATTCTAGTGTGACCATTTGGATATTATTTCTGTTATGCCGTTGTTTGGGCATTTTGGATTCTGTTTTGTACTTCGTTATTTCTGTCTTGCACTTGATATAAGTCGTGTTGACTTATTTTCCTTTGGATTTTAATGTTAAGGCTTCCGCTATTTTATTTCTTGAATGCTTGTATCTGATATGAAACCATGTATTTGTGACATCTTTGCCCTTGTCGGGTTGGGGTGTTACAATTTATGGTATCAGAGCATAGGCTTCAGAAACCCTTAGAGCTTAGGCTCGTGACCTGTGAGGATTGGGTAGACATTAGGTTTCCTTTCGCGCACTCTCTTTTCCTGTTTTGCTCTGTCATAGATTCTTGATCTGCTCTGTCATATTCTATCTGAGTTGCTAATCCTTTTTGTGATCGTTCAGATGGTGAACACGCGCTTTAACGAGTATGATGCTCCAAATTTCGAGGCCATGATAGCCGCTGCTGTGGCTGCTGCTATTCCTCAAGTGGTGACTCAGGTCACCAATAACATCAGGAATGGGGCAAGTTCTTCTGGTGGTGGTGGTGGCGATGCTCCACCCACTGCTCCACCCGCTGCTCCTCCAGTCGGTATCCATGTGTGGATTGAGAGGTTTAACAAGCTCAAGCCTCTCTCGTTCAAGTCCGCTGCCACTCCCCATGAGGCAGAGGACTGGATCACCCATGTCGAAAAGTTGTTCAGGGTTCTCGGATGTGCTGACGAGTTTAAAACTCGGTTGGCCACATTCAAGCTAGAAGGTGACGCTCTTAATTGGTGGACTGCTCTTATTCAAGCTAAGGGGAATGATTATGCTGAAACCTGTTCTTGGGCGGATTTCATAGAGGTGTTCTATAGGCAGTATATTCCATTATCGGAGCAGCAGAAGTATGAGTGGGAGTATGGGACGATTCGTCAGGGGGATCGGGAGTCGTCGGGTGAGTTTATGCAGAGGTTCTTACGATTGGCCAGCTTTGTTGGGCCAGAAGTTGCTGGGGATGCTCATCGTCAGGCACGTCATTTTAAGTGGGCGTTGAAGACATGGGTTTTAGATCGTATAGTGAACTTTGAGCACGAGGACGTGGCTGCTGTTGCGGATGCTGCCCGCAACATCGAGTTGTTACATGCAGATGGGGGTTCTAATAAACGGGATAGGGACGGTTATCGGGTGCATTCCAGGGGGCAGAGTCAGCAGGACCAGAGTAGAGATTATAAGAGTCACCGGGACCAGGACTATGAGCGGAAGGGGCAAGCTAGTAGGGATTTGGAGCCACGAGATCGGGCGGACCGTAGTTATAATCAACGAGGTTGGGATTCAAAGTCAGCTTCGAGGCAGGATGGCGATCGTCGGGGGCGCAGCGATAGTCAGGGGCCTGTTAGTTGTCCTCAGTGTGGGAAGAATCATACGGGATTTTGTCGTACGACTTCTGGAGCTTGTTTTGAGTGTGGTTCGAGAGAGCATAAGTTGAAAGATTGTCCTAGGCGGGATCCGGCAAAATTTGGGAAATATCTTGATCCTCCTCCTCCTGCTCCTCATACCGGTCGTGTTTTCTCGCTTTCTCGTGACCAGGCAGATAAGGCGTCTGGTATGTCCTTGTTTTGTTTTCCGTTCTCTTTCATTTCTATGTCCTTGCAAATTTCGAGGACGAAATTTTTTTTTAAGAGGGGAAGAGTTGTAAAACCCGAAAATTCTAAAACATGTAAAAAGACCAAAATGCCCTTACAATCTAAAATTTTGATTTAACAAGTCCTTGGAGCACCAAATTGATCCCGAATCTTTGTAAACAAGTAACTTATGAAACCAAATAATATTGTGGCACTTATCACACATTAAAAACATCATGTGGGCACCTTAATAACATGCTAGCCGAATTTTAATTTATAAATACAATATTAAACCCTTTTAATTATTTTAAAATCATGTAAACTTGGTAAGATTCAATCAAATCACAACTAATGATTTGGTCTTCCATAATATCCGGTTTTGAGGCCCTATCCCTCCCCCATACTCGGCATTCCATCCATAAAATTCACCCTTATCATTTTCTTCTCCAAAAACACAAAACCGAAGATCACATAAACCCTAAAAATCTCCTACACAAAAGTTTCTGCTGCCTTCTTGTTTTTGCTGCTGTGTCGATCCAAAAACATCACCAAGAGGCTCCATCTTGTTCTTGTTCTAAGGTATATACGTAGTACAATCTGAATACACGAATGTTTGAATCAGAAACTAATCAAAAAACGTGTTATTGTTCTTGTTTTTCTATGCTGTCGTGCGAACAAAAGGAGAAGGAAGAAGAAAAGCTTTCGTGTAGTGTTTTTGATCTCTTGTTATCCGTGTTCTTCGTGGTCTACGAGGGTATTGTATCTCTTTTGTTCAATCTTTGTTCAAGTTCTTGTGTTTAATCGAATGATAGATCACATAATAAGTCACATAAAATCATAAACCAAAAACCCTAAAAACTAATATATATGGATCGACCCAGGAGCTATGTAATAGATTTAATTCGTTTTGAATATGTTAAGGCCTGTAATAATCAACCTAAATATGTTGTGGACTCACCTAAAATCGTTTGGTGTCGAGAATTAATGAACGGGATGAAGAAACCCTAAGTATATATATGATTCTGTGATAACTGCTTCTGATCTGGAACTTTGCTCGACTTTAACCGGCTGTAACTAAATGATGTGGACGGGTATTGTGATGGTTTTTGAGTCTAAAACTAAGTTCAATGAAGTGGCTACCTGGAAAAATTTAGTTTGTAATTTTTGGAGTCCTGGAAGGTTACTTTTCGATTTTTGTAAAATTATGTGTATGATCGGATTTGTAGAGTCTGGAAAAACAGTCCGGGTTTTTCATTTATCATTTTCAAACCATAATGAATTAGGATGTTTCCTTTGAGCTGAGTAATATATCACATGTTAGCTAATTACTGGAATTTTTGTAGAATTTTATAAATTTTCTAGACTGGGAAATCAGATGAAAAATGGTCGAGTGTTTTTAATTAATCCGGTTCTGGAACAGGTTGGGAAAAAGGATTTTTAGTTCGTACCTAGGCGACTTAATAAAATCTGGAAAAATTACATAAAATACTCAAGACCCTGGGGAACGTCTGTGAATTTTTATAGATTTTATTTCGAAGGTTTAATATGGTTTATAAATTATTTAAAACGGGTCCAGATAATATTTGAAAGCTGTAAAGACATGTAAAAAGGGTGTAAATTGTTATTTTCCAAAACTAAGGGTTATAAGTTGTAAATCATGAAACTTGAGGGTATAATTCGTATAATAGGTTAATTTGAGGGTACAATCTGTAATCTTGAAAAATAAAATGCTTGAGGTGTTAATAAACTAATGAGAGGGGTTAAGATGTAAACTATGTAAATCTAGGATTTCATTTTGTAACTTTGATAAGTAAAGGGGTATAACGTGTAAATTATGAAACCTAAAGGACTAAAAGAGTAATTTGGGAAATCTAAAAGCTAAAAGGAAACTCTGAATAGTTTGTGAATATTAATGAGAATATTGGAACCCTGTTAATTATGGAAACCTTCTAAAAATGGAAAACTTACCAAATATGGAAAATTACTTAAAATGGAAGGGTTTGTAATTCTTGTCTACCCCTCTAGGTGTGAAGAAAGAGAGGTCCTGATTCACTCTGTGTCATCCATTTCTTGGTTTGTGTTTGCTTTGGAATAAGGTACGGATATTCTGCCCTTTTCAGTAATGGGCCTTCGTCTCTTGATTTATTTTATTGATTCGTTTAAGATTTCCCGAACCATTGCTATGTATTCCTTGTATTGTGAACCTTGACCTGTTGTACTTGTTCTTGAACCTTGCTTTGAACCCTTGCTTTATCTTCTGACTTGAACCTTGATATGAACCTTGTCATGAACCTTGATATGAACCTTGCCAGGAACCTGGACTTGAACCTTGATACACCTGATAGTATAACTGGATTGAGAAAACCTTTTTGATAAATTATGAAAATGTTTTAAGAAATTATTGGTAAGATTATCTTTATAGAAACCATTTTCAAATAACCTCTTTTATGAAACCTTTTAAAGAATACTTTTATGGAAAACGGTATTTAAGGATTTTGACACTTATGATATGAACCCTGATATGAACCCTGATATTGAACCCTTTGATATGAATCCTGATATGAACCCTGATATGAACCCTGTTATGACACCTGATACATGATACCGAGACTTGATACTTGACCCTCACCCACAGTTTGAGACTACGAGCCATCTACTAGGCATGAGGGTTTCATGTCCATGTCGGTGATGCACCGCCGGCATGACTAGTGTGTAGCCCTAGTGATTTGGTTACGCCGTCCCCGATTTGACTTGATTTATTACGTAGAGGAAGAACCCTGTGGCCTGCGGGGGCGCATGGATGCATCCTAGACCTGTCTTGATTTGTTCGTGTTACTTGTATTACTTGGTGACTGGCGAGTGTGTGCGATACACGCCTTTCACACCCCTGGGAGTTCGCGACTCCAACCCCTGGAGGTATCCCCTCACCCTGTACTTGGTATGCTGAGGTCACCCCTCCATACACCCCGATATGTGACTTGATATGGTTTGACTTTGAGATTGACTTTGAGTTTTGGGCTCGTAGTGGATTACTGTTTTCCTGAAACCTTGTAACCTTATGACCTGACACTTGACCTGATATTTGACCTGACTTGATTTAACTTGGGATTTTGGTGGGTTCTGGCTTCATTTACATCTACTATTGTAACCATTCTTAGTTCCTGGTATGTCTGCATAATTCTTTTGTATTCCTTTTCCTGACTCTTGTTACTCCTGGTATTATCTCTTTTACTTTATATTTCCGTTACTACTGCCTTGTTTCCGTTATATCTGTTCACTGGGCTCTCGTAGCTCAGCCGCATTTCTTTTCCTGCGGCAGGTACATTTAAGCTAGGAGCTGGGTTTTAGCTTGGGATGAGAGCAACTTGTGTGAAGTTTAGACCTTGTCATTCTAGTGTGACCATTTGGATATTATTTCTGTTATGCCGTTGTTTGGGCATTTTGGATTCTGTTTTGTACTTCGTTATTTCTGTCTTGCACTTGATATAAGTCGTGTTGACTTATTTTCCTTTGGATTTTAATGTTAAGGCTTCCGCTATTTTATTTCTTGAATGCTTGTATCTGATATGAAACCATGTATTTGTAACATCTTTGCCCTTGTCGGGTTGGGGTGTTACACAAACTCTCAATGTTTACCGCTACAGCATTGCGAGTTTAAGAGGGGATGTTAGATAATAAAGGCCCTATTGACCTAGCCCATTGGTTTAGGCTCGTTTAGTATTTAGGTTAGGTTAATCCATTTCTATTTAATGTAATGTAATCTCTATAATTCATTAAATCTGATTAATATATTTTTCAGCATTCCTCTAAAATCTAGGTTGGTTTAGGCTCGTTTAGTATTTAGGTTAGGTTAATCCATTTCTATTTAATGTAATGTAATCTCTGTAATTCATTAAATCTGATTAATATATTTTTCAGCATTCCTCTAAAATCTACATTAAGTTCTAACAAAGGGTCGAAAACATGATGATAGTAAGTACAACTATTAGTTTCCATTGACAAAAGGACAATAACCCTACATCAATCATGATTTCTAGAACAAAATTGTATCATCTTTTATTTATGGGCAAATCATTTGAAACGGGGTGGTGATATCCTGACATAGGGGGTGTTTGTAATAATTGGGTGTATCGGACGGTTGTACTATCTGTTTTATGGTTTGTACATTTTGACTAATATAAGTAGATCCCACATTTTAAGGGGTGTTAGGATAGTATGACCCTTTGAAAAGTTATACTACTTGTCACTATTACTTGATTTGGGTATCTATCTTTTTGTTTTTTTTGTTGTTTTTTTTTTTTTTAAATGTGGGCATTTATCTAGCAAATTCAGCCTTTTTTTTTTTGGTATTCTTGATGTTGTGATTACCATTTTACCTTTCATATTACATAAATGTCCATGTAGTTTTGCGAAGATTGCATCCACCGTCCCTAAGTTAAATTACATAAATAGTCCCTATGGTTTGGCGAAAATTGCATCCACCGTATTTAAACTTATATTTTTTCGGATCCCACCCTTGTCTACATCCTCTTATTAACTTTTGATTCTTAAAAAAAAAAGAAAAAAAAAAAGTTTTATTATGTCCATTCCTCATTCATCAGATATACCTGGATTTATGTATAAACACACATAAAAAAATAAAACTCATAACCACAATATTTAAACTTATAAACATCACCTTCAATAATTAAAAACATTTATAATCAATAATTCCATCAACAAAAAATCAAAAACAATAAAAGCACCACTTTCATTCTTGTAAAAAACAATACATCTTCTTCTTGGCTTCATTTTTAACTCACAACCGCCACTATCATTTTCAACATTAAATCCCTACCACCGCTGCCTCCACCACCAACAACCGGAAACCTTCCGCCGTCGCCGGATTTGGACGGAGAAGCAGCGCCACCCTAACCCTAAATCAGTTTTGGGTGTGTACCCGTCGTTGTCCACCACGTCTAGCCGTCGCTATGCGCCGCCTTCCGAATGGGTTTTGAATGCATAAATAAATCACAAGTGTTCTTAATACATCTTTTTGATTCAACTAGATTACAACCACATAATACAATTAGATCTAGATCTAGAAGGAAAAAAAAAAATTTGAAAATATGGGTTGTGGTGGTTTTGTAAATGTGGAAGCCAAAGGTGGAGGTTGGTCGTCCCTTTTACGGCGTTGTTTGTGTTTGTAAACAAAATAGTTTTGGGAAAGTGGAATGGGTGAATGTGTGTTTGTGTTTGTACAATTTGGGTTTTGTTATGTAGTTTGATACATGTAAACAAAATGGATATGGTTTTTTTTTTTTTTTTTTTTTTTTTTTTTTTTTTTTTTTAATTATATATTTGGATTTTTTCTATAATTTGAAGGTTGGATATTTTTTGAATCTGGGAAACAAGTGTGTTTATAAAACTTGGTTTTAGACGTGTGTGTTTATAAATCTGGAAAACAAAATAATAAAGATAATGAATTTTTAATAATAGAAAAAATAAAAATTAATGGAGCAATTCAAAAAGAGATAAAATAGACTGCTAGTTATAAAAAAGACTACTCCGTGTTTAAAATTTCAATGACAGTTGATGCAATATTTGCAATCACAAGGACCATTTATGTAATTTATTTAAAAGGATAAAATGGTCATCACTACCCAAAGAAAGCCGAATTTGCTAGATCATTACCCACATTTAGAGAAAAAAAGATGGATACTTAGATCAAGTAATAGTGACAAGTTGGGTACATTTTCAAATGATTTGCTCTTTATTTATTATTGCAAAGGTTCATATCAATATCCACCTAATGTTAAGGCCCAAAATAATTTCAAATCTAGGCACCAAATCTAAGAGCCAATTTGTTTCGTAAAATGATTTGGATTTGGTTTAGAATAAAAGAAAATGAGGTAAGAGGAAAAAATGATATTATATTAAAAATTTTATTTTAATATTTGATAAATGATTTTTTAGAAAGAAAGTGAGGTTAGTTTATTTTTTAATAATTAATTTATGTATAGATTGTGAGTGAGATATAAATGTGAGATCCATTATTTACAAAAGATACCTTCTTTGACATGAATCAATATATCATTAACGGGCCTACTTCGATTCCCAAAAACTTGAACCAAACACTTAGGGTGCGTTTGGTTCGTAAGTGGGATTGGAATTGGATTCGGATTTGGGAAATGTTTGAAAGATGTGGGAAAGATTTGAGAAAAAAGTAGGAGAGAGAAAATATATTATTATATATAATTATATATAATTTATTAAATTTTATATTGTATTTAAATATTATATTATAGTAATAAATAAGTTAAGAATGTGAGAGGAAAAAAAGTGGGGCCCGCAGGTTTCAAGTGAAACCACCCAACTAAGCTAGGAATGAGTTTTGATTCCTTTATTCCCAAATTGTGGGCCCGAATACCAACCAAACAAGGGTTTTAATTTTTCTTTTGGTGATACCCTACCAAAAGCGTCAACCAAACGCACCCTTAATTTTTAAAATGAAAGCATTCCTTGAATCTAAAAGGTATAAACTAAACGGGCCCAAATGATTGATCATTCAGCCATTATCAACATCTGTTTATGAGCTTGTAATATATATATTGATGGTGAATTTGTGATAAGATAACTGAATTACGTACTTGTTCATATGTGTCATAAAAAATTAAGGGGTCAGTATATCCAAACCCTCCCTGTAGGGAGGGTGTTGACTTTGTACCGCTGCCGCCGCTTGTACTGTCTGCTTTATCGGATTGTACATTTTATCAAAAGTAGGCGGGTCTCATGCATAGGGAGGGTATGGTTAGTAGCACCAAAATTAAGTCGTCACTTAAACTTTTAGTGACTATGCACATGGACCTTCACACATGAAACTTTCTGGACTATTTGCAAAGGGTAGTTCGCATGAACCACGTGAATCTATTTAACTTTACTCCAATTATGTTTATTTTGATGCATAATATTATTTGTATAGGTAAAGTATTTTTAAAAGCAGGTTAATACACAAATATGTTACTAAACTTTTCATAAAAGTTCGCCTAAGTTACTGAACTTTCATTTTGTTCACTTAGGTTACTGAACTTATAAACCATGACATTTGGGGTCACTGAACTTATAAAAAATATTCATAAACAACACTGAACTTGTAAAAACATGACATTTATGTCACTTAACATATCAAAAAATATACGATTAAGTCACTCCTACCAACACTAATAAATTAGGCGAACTTTTTTGGAAAGTTTAGTAACCTAAGTGAACAAAATGAAAGTTTAGTAACTTAGGCGAACTTTTATGAAAAGTTTAGTAACATATTTGTGTAGGTTAACCCTTTTTAAAAGCAACCTCTAAAATTATAAAATAAAAGACTGTCGACATTTTTTGAAAAAGATCCAAAAGAGAGGCAAACAAAAGACTGTCCACAAGGACACATTTAAATGTTTGTATGCATTTAAAAGGTAAAAAGTAAAGGGTCATGGAAGTACGAGTACCATCAATTTTCTGGATTTTTTTATCCTCATGAGAGCTCCCCAACAAATTCCCACAGCCACATAACATAAAATTCAATCAGATATAACAAATGATCTAGCAAAACATGCATTGTTTTCTTCAATTTTCGCTCTACAAACCTAAACTAGTTTTCCTCTTGTTGTTCTGGTAATGCTATAAAAGTATAAATCTTCAGTGTATTCAGAAAAGTATTGTTATATTACTAGTATCACAATGGCAAGCATAGTATGTCCAAAACTAGTTGGTTTTCCGTCTAGAAGGCGACTATGCTGCCAACCAGAATTCCACCCTAAAACGACGCAGAAGGGTATGCAAGCAGTTGGGCATGGACTTGGGGGAGAATCCAGGTTCGGTTTTGGCAGAATCATCAAAAAGCCTCATGCTTTGGCTACAGAAATTTCAGTTAAAGAACCCGAGGTATACTACTCTTATTGGTTTCCTTTTTAGGATATTCTTTTTCTACAGGGTGTGAATGGTCAAATGTAGCATAGAACTTATTTATATGTGAAAGGTAAACTAGAAAAAGAAAAGAAAAAAAAACTGTAAATTTTATACTATACCTTTTTGAATGCAGCAAAGGCTCCTTTGATATGGCAGCAGCTTGAGAGCTGAAAGAGAGAGCACAAAAATGTTATCATGATTAAGTGGTCCTAAAAATCAATGCTATATATGGCATGTGTTTTTATATACCCCTTTAACTATTTATTACGATAGTCCTAAAAATGCCACTTGGATTTGCGTCTAAAGACCTTAATTATTTGTTTGTTATATAATATTTGATGCAAAATTATGATGGTTAATATTTTCATTGGTAATTTTATCAAGTATATATAACAAAACAAAATTATTTAAAGTCAAAGTTGAACAAAAAAGACCGTAAAAAGTCAAAGTGGACATTTATTTAGGATGGAGGGAGTAATATATATGTAAAGTTTTTTATATGGCATGCGCTAATCAGTGGGCGTTAGCAAAACCCAATTATAAACTTAAATCCGTTTTGAAGGATGTTTGTCCTAGTGTGATAGTGAGGGCAGTTATTGTGGGGGCCGAAAAAGGGTTATCAAACAGGCTGGTTTGGGTTAGAAGCCAGGAGCACCATTTATGTTATCTTTTTTCCAGAGTATTCGAAGAGAATGATGGTGATTGATCAGGCTCGACACTATGGTCACCAAATATATCACATTCACATTAGCGTCACATCACCATTCAACATACCACCAAACCCACCACCTTTTAAGTGTTATGGTCACCACCAAACAAAAAATATAACAATAACTCACTTTAATTATATAAACATACCCCACAATATACCCCACACACACTTACAAATAAAAAATGTACTAATAAAACCCACTTTTCCTTAAAATCCGTTAGGTGATGCAGACTATCAAAACAGGACGAAAATCCCACCACCGCGCGTGGTGGTGGGTCTTTGTTATGAGGGACGACACTTGATGGACCACCACCATGGCACCATCCATAGTAATCGACCATATAAAATAAACAAAAATAATAGTAGTAATATAATAAGGTCCTATTTTCCAAATTTATAAACCATGTGTCATATACTCATATTTGACGGAGTAAGAGCCCATTTGGTATGAGGGTTTTGAATTGGTTTAAGTTTGATGTCACACAAGTTACTTTTTTGTTTGGAGGTTTGGTTTCAAAAATGGCAATTAAATCAACAATTGCAATTCTATACAAAATAGGGGCCCATTTGGTTTGTAAATAGGTTTAGGATTTGAATTTAGTTTTGATGTAAAAAGAGAAAATATATTATAAAAAGATAAATTGTTATTTTATAAATTTGATATTAGGTTAACTATATTTAAATGTAAAAAGTATGAGAAAGATTAAGAGAAAAAGGCATGTGGGCCCTCTAATCCACTACAATCCACATTACATAGTATTTTGAGTATGGTAGTGTTTGAGGTTGAACTCAATTTTAAAAACCACATTCTATTACCAAAAAAAGTTTTTAAATCACCTTGAGTCAAACCACAAAACCCTTCCAAAGGTTACCCAGATCTCCTCCTAAATAATGTCCATATGGACTTTTTTGAGTCTTTATTATTCAATAACTTTGACCATAAATAATTTTGTTTGTGTTAATAATACTTTGATCAAAATTCATACCAATGAAATACTTTAAAAACCCACATCATTCATATATTTTGCTTCAAGTATTATATAACACAAACAAAAATATTTATGATCAAAGGTTTGAATATATCAAAGACCAAAAAAAGTCCAATGACATTTATTAGGGACGAGGTGTTATTTGTTTTGATTTTTGTGGGTTCCAATAATACCTTTCTATTTTTCACTTAAATTTCTCTTTCTCTCATTTACTTTATCTATTAAAATAACATCTTTTATTATAAAATATATTTAAATGATTATAATTTATCTCCTAAACCTATACCAAATCCAAATCCTAATTCAACCCTGCTTATAAACCAAACGGACCCTAACATTATTTTAACTTGTATTTATGCATCATACGTAAGAGGAGATGAGATCAACATATATCACAAATTCTCTAAAAATTCAATGAATAAATCTTAGCCATTTATTTTTACATTAAAATAAAAAAACTCACTTTTCACATTTTTTTATAAAGTATCTTGCAAACGGTTATCGTTAAGCGACAAAAAATACAATCGCTACGATAATTTTTTATCTTTTAGTACACAGGCACTTCCATAAACTTTCGACGAACTTTTTTTTCGAGTTTTTTTTAGTGCTGAAATTTACGCCTTGAAAAATCACAAATCATATGTGATTTGTTCTTTTGAAAAGCACGTGTGATTTCACAAATAGCATGTGATTTTCATAAATCACATGTGATTTTTAAAATAACAAATCAAATTTTGGGTTTACAAATCACATATGATTTTTCATGGCGTAAATTTCAACATTCACCAAAAAAAAACTCGAAAAAAAAGTTCGTCGAAAGTATATAGAAATGTCCCTCTATAGGAAGATGATTTAATTCTCGTCGCGATGGTATGATTCATTTTGTGTAACGATTAACGGTTTGTGAGATATTTAATGTTTAAAAAGAATGATGAAAGTTGGTTTTTTTTTTTTTTTTTTTTTTTTTTTTTTTTGATAAAAATACTAGATTGTTCGTTGGATCTTAGGAATTGTTATCTATATTAAACTTTTCTCTACATAATAGTATTATGATAACTTCGTTGGTATTTTAATATCATCAACTATTTTAGGTAAGTGTAGAGATCGTTTATGTTGGGAACTTATGGTCGCAAATTCAACCCTAAACTACCTTTATCTTCATCTTTAATTTTCTATTTATGAGGGTTGTTTGGTCATTTCATTTTGGCCAGAGACTGGATTTGCAACCTTAAAGTTCCCCACAGGTACACTTTCCAAGTGGTAGGGATTGCTCTCGCAATTTGGCCAAAGTACAAGGACGATTTTTGCAATTTACTCTTGTTTTAATTTTTTAAAACAATATAAAAGGCCAAGAACCCTTCAAAGGAAACTACAACTAAAAGTTATATACATTCCTCTCTTAACACTTTAGCAAAACGCAGACATCAACCCCTTTAACTTTAAGTGAGGAAGACAAGATGATGGCAAACTATGTTCCAATCTATGTTATGCTTCAGGTATGATCCTTACAAATTAGTTTTTCTTTTGACAAATTTAGCATAGAATGACATACTTATTAACTTATACATGTTTTGCAACAGTTGGATATCATTACAAATGATAATGTTCTCAAAGACAAAGCCGGGCTTAAGAAGCAGCTAAAGCAGTTGCAGGGAGCAGGTGTTGATGGGGTGATGTGTGATGTGTGGTGGGGGATCGTTGAATCCAAAGGACCAAAGGAATATAACTGGAGTGCATACAAGGAGTTGTTTCAACTTGTTCAAGAATGTAAGCTGAAAATGCAAGTTGTGATGTCATTCCACCAATGTGGTGGGAACGTTGGCGATGTTGTAAACATTCCCATCCCACAATGGGTCCTTGATGTCGGAGAAACGGATCCAGATATCTTCTACACCAACAGAGCAGGGACTCGTAACATAGAGTATCTCACAATTGGTGTCGATAATCAACCCCTTTTTCGTGGTCGGACTGCTATTGAGGTTAGACTTCTTACAGTTTAAAAGATTCAACCCGACTAATTACTAGCTGCAAAAAGTCAAACCTCTTTGGTTTAACAACAAAATGTAACTTGGAATGACCATGCAACACAAGTTCTAGCTAGAAAACGATAGAATATAGATAAATACACGTTATAAAGAACAAAATGTATACCCTTACAATAGTGGGATGTTTATGGACGCAGCTATACAGTGACTACATGAAGAGCTTTAGAGAGACCATGTCTGACCTTTTTGAAGCAGAATTCTTTACGGATATTGAAGTTGGGCTTGGTCCTGCAGGGGAGCTAAGGTACCCCTCGTACCCGCAAAATCAAGGATGGGCTTTCCCTGGTATAGGTGAATTTCAGGTGAGACTAAGCTGCAACAGAACTAATTATCTAAGGACTAAAATGAAATCACTTGTTTACTTCTTTTAGCTTAACTAGATTATTGTCTAATTTTGATTATTCAGTATCACATATCATTTATAAGGAGTACATCCAAACACCCTCTAAGATGAACAAATATTTTCTTGATTTGGTATTAACATAAAAAATTGTTTTCAGTGCTACGACAAATACCTTAAAGCAGATTTCAAAGAGGCTGCAACAAACGCAGGCCACCCGGAATGGGAATTGTCAGATGATGCTGGAGTATACAATGACACTCCAGATGCAACAGCGTTCTTCGGATCAAAAGGTTACCTCAGTGAAAAAGGGAAATTCTTCTTGACTTGGTATTCCAACAAGTTAATTATCCACGGTGATCAGATCTTGGATGAAGCCAACAAAGCGTTCCTGGGTTGTAAAGTGAAGTTAGCTACCAAGGTAATAGAAAGTATAGGATATAGTAAAATGGAAAGGATCATATTACATATCTAACCAGCATACTTGAGATAGATCGACTAACTGATAAACATTTTAGTTGGTAGCAAAAACTGATGATCACTAGATGGGAAATTAATATTATTAACCGATTTTTGACTATGTGGCATCGCACTGACAAAGTGAATTAACATACTTTAAAAATGGCGAAAAAAAATTATTATAGTTGTCAATAGTATATGAAAAAACTCAGCTATCATTAATGAGTGTTAATACCATAAATACGGCTATTGTCCATGAGATACCAAAAACCGTGGGAAAGGACTACTATAGAAAAAACGCTGTATACTATAGAGGCAAAATGAGCGGGTCAAGAGGTTAAGTAACTGTTAGAAACAGGTAAACTGCTAAAAAGGGTCAAAACAGATAAATTGTTAGAAAGGGTCAAAACAGGTCAACATCATCCAGTTAGTTATTAAGGAAACTTAGAAATTTGTGGATACTAAGTATGCTAGGGATGACTTTGAACCCTTCTGCCCATTATTGTTTTAGCTAATATTACCCAACAGAATTTATGTAACCCAAATTTGACCCATTTTAACATAATGGTTTGAAATCTGCCCATTAGTATAAACATACTAAAAGAAGGATTGATAAATACACTACACATCCTAGAAAACCCGGTCACCTATATTGAACAATGCTATCAACACAAAATAATCAAAACAAGAATGCCACTGAATGGGGTTTAAAGATTTCACATGGATTTTCTTTGCCTTTATACCCAACTTTAGTGATTCTTTAATATGCATGCATTTGGATTTAAACGAGTTTATTCAGATACTATTGGTAGATAAATTGTTTGATGTAACAGATATCGGGTATCCATTGGTGGTATAAGGATGATACTCATGCCGCAGAGCTGACAGCGGGGTACTACAATTTAAATGATAGAGATGGGTATCGTCCCATAGCGCGGATGCTTTCTAGGCATTATGGTGCTTTTAACTTCACTTGCCTTGAGATGAAAGACTCTGAACAAGATGCAGCTGCAAAAAGTGGACCTCAAGAGCTTGTCCAACAGGTGAATTATAGATAAAGTTGCATTTACAAATAGATGTAACATATAATCTGGTTGACTTATGATGCTTTATTTCCAAACTTCAGGTGTTTAGCGGTGTGAAAAGAGAGGAAATTCATATGGCAGGTGAAAATGCACTTGAACGATATGATCGTGTTGCTTACAATCAAATTCTTCTCAATGTAAGGCCTAATGGCGTCAGCAAAAACGGACCACCAAAACTGAAGATGGAAGCTTTGACTTATCTTCGATTAGGAGATGAGTTACTTAAAAAGGCTAATTTTAGAATATTCAAAGTATTTGTGAAAAAACTTCATGCTGATCAGGTATGTCACCCTCAAAGATACGTTTTTTTTACGCATAGAGTACAACCCGCAAAGCATTAATCTATGATTTTTTTTTCAGCCACACACCTCTGATCCACGGAACTATACAACTGTAGTCCCATTGGAGCGATCAAAACCCGAGATTCCAATTGAGGAACTGCTAAAAGCAACTGAAATGCTTGAACCATTCCCTTTTGATGATGAAACTGACATGAGTGTCGGGGGTGCGCTCAATGATTTTATTGATGGTTTCTTGAACATGATCCCTTTCCTCTGAAGTCAACGAGCTGAAGGACGGCAAACAATGCATCTATTCAGATGCAAGTGTAAGAGTAATTTGGCAGCTATGTCAAGATCAAATGTCGCATTATTATTGTAAACGAGAAACTCGTGTCACCATATTCATATCAAAATCAATAAATAAGGGTGGCTACTATATACCAAGTCCCCGTGGCTTTGTAAATCTATGTATGCAGTGTTGGGAATAATATTACAACAATATCAAATAATACAACAGCGTAATTGAGGCCTGCGAATGCAGTGTCCTTAAACAGAAATTCGTCCTATCTAGTACGACTGTTCAGAGGATACAACAATCAATTCAAGTATTAAAACTTGAATCTAATGAATCTGATATGTTTTCATGATGGAAATGGATGAAGTTTTTGTGGTTTTGATGATCCAAAAGTGACAAATTCGTCCTCTATATATAGGTACATGGTGACCCTTCAAAACAGTCACAATACCCCTTCAAATGGCCTTAGAGACACCTCTTTTCGTAATAGACATAATGGTTCACAAAAAACTGCTCTTAGCGACGCTTTAGCGACGACCTAGTAACAGAATAACCGTCGCTAACTGAAACTGATTCAAACAGTCGCGTTGGTTCGCTTAGTGATGCCTTTTCAACAGATATAACCGCCACCATTTCAAATAGACACGTCTTTATGATGGTGATGGTTCATTAGAGACGGTTTTGGGCCGGTTTAGTGATAGAAAAACTGTCACAAATCTCCATTTCGTAGTCAAGCTATTTCATATGAGCATTGTCGACTAATGAAAAAGCTCTTTCACCATTATTTAACTAGGTTCATCACAGAGCTTACAGGTCCGGTCCCCATCCATTTTTTGCATGTAGCATATGTTCTAATTATTACATCATGACAATCATATTAATAAACCAAAACATCAAAGTACATATAGCGGAAGCACATGATACATATAACACATAAATAATTAAACCGAAACTTAAAGTGAACGTACCTTGATGATTCTAGCAAGAACAAGAATCAACCTTGAGCAATATGGATTAAGAACCCTAATTAGGGTTTATGGGATTATAGGAATTGCCCCTTACCGTTTTTGCAATTCAATCCAAGATTCTTACAATAGTGTGTAAGAATCACGTTCTTGTACACACAAACTAATACCGAATTAATGTTATGCAAGTAATAACACAAAACTTATTTTCTTGACTATCAAAAAATAGTGATCGATCCTATATGTATATAGGTCGATCGGTTTTAATGCAATGAGAGGAAAAACACACAAGGTTTTGGTATTAGAGTGCACAAGAGTATCCAATAATGAACTAAGGCCTTTGTATTTATAGGGAGTAAACTTGTAGGACAAGTTTGAGATGGATTAGGGTTACATAACCCTTGGCCGATCGGTGTAAGCCCAAAAGTGGGTTCCGGATCTTTCTCAACTTTCCTAATTATCATTCCCTAATTGTTTCCTTTTATCGCTTAACGGTCGTTAGTCATTATCCGTTAAATACTTAACGTCCGTTAAATGTTTTGTGCATATAATAATTATATATAACATTTTATACATAATTATTAATCATTAATTCTTCATTTGTAACGTGTGCAATCCCGTGATCTCGAGTTCGATCCTAACACACAACTACTATTATATGTCTATAAAACTAACAGCTCCCACTTAGACATAGCATAATAGTTGTGATCACATCGGTTAGCGTCTTGCAACACGCCGATGCCTCTAGTACAACTCGAGTAGGTCTCCTGGAAAAACCTTTAATGATTCATCATTATTATTATCCTTTTGTTTCTAATACCACATTGAATAAAGATATGGATATTATCTTAATTCAAAATTCTGTTTCTCGTTGTTTATGATTGAGCAAGATTACCAAATCTTCTGAACATATTCAGGGGAGATCTTGGGCATGGCCATGCAAACATCTTGTCAACCCTACGAGGGGCCTAGCAGTATTAAACTTCAAAAATAAATTTGGAGGAACAAATTCTATTTTGACTACGAGCATAACTCATGAACTTTGCAACAATTCCGAAACCAATCCTTATGACTACAAGTTACGTATAGTGTTAAATTGTTCCACAGAATGCACTACATTCACAACAGTTATCTGGTATCTCAAGTCTAAGGATAACTATTCATGACTTACTTAGAAATATCCATAAGTAATATCATGTAGTTGAGATAAGTCCTATATTCAATTCATTGAATATCATGTGAATTTGGTATGACAACGCATCAATATACTTTCAAGTATATTCTACCAAAACTCAGATTTGTCTTACCATAATGATATTCCCATATCGTTAACTGACAACGGACATTTAGAATAACTAAATTATTCACGGATTTAAAACATGCAAAATATAGGACAATAATATTAAATAATGAATATAAACATAACCACTACTTTATTTTATTAATAAATAATAAATGTTTACAATCCTATATCCAAATACTAAACACAGTCATGCATGAAACTACTAGCTAATCTAAGTCCAATTCCATTTGACAATTCAGTAAGCTTTTCTTTTGCTAAAGCCTTAGTGAATGGATCAGCTAAGTTATCATCTGTGTGAACTTTCAAGAGATTTATTTCACCTTCGCGGACTTGTTCCCGAACATAGTGATACTTCCGTAGAAAATGTCTGGTGCCATTCATGACTCCAGGTTCATTGGCAAATATGATTGCAGCAGAATTTTCGCAATACATATTAATAGGCGATTCAATTGAAGGCATAACACTAAGCCCTTAAATGAATTTCCTAATCCAGACTGCCTCCATTGCAGCTTCTGAAGCGGCTATGTACTCGGCCTCTGTAGCAGACATCGCAATTGTACTCTGCTTCTTGCTCCTCCAGTCTACTGCTCCTCCATTGATAACAAAGACATAACCCGTCTGAGACTTCGCATCATCTTTGTCACATTGCCAGGACGCATCACAGAAACCTGTAACATCAAGTTCTGTAGCTGGATTTCCACCATACACAAGAAACATATCTTTCGTATGCCTAAGATACTTCAAAATATGTTTAACAGCAATCCAGTGTTTTTCACCTGGATTATGTTGAAATTGACTGGTGATATTTTGAGCAAACGCCACATCTGGCCTTGTGCTTTTCACCGCATACATAATAGAACCTACAGCCGAAGCATAAGGAACTTTGCTCATGCGTGCCACCTCTGCAGGTGTTGAAGCACAATGCTCACTACTTAAGCCATGTTTTACTTCCATTGGCAAAAATCTTTCTTGGAATTTTGCATATTGAATCTCTTCAATATTTTGTCAATGTAAGCACTTTGACTTAGTCCGATTAACCGCCTAGATCTATCTTTATAGATCTTGATTCCCAGAACATATGCAGCTTCCCCTAAATCCTTCATAGAAAAGCACTTTCCAAGATATACCTTAACCTTTTGCAAACTTGGAATGTCTTTTCCCATGATCAATATGTCATCAACATATAAGATAAGGAAAATTGCATTACTCCCACTAGCTTTGTGATATACACATGGCTCATCAAGATTCTGAGTAAATCCAAACCTTTTGATTTCCTCATCAAATCTTTTATTCCATTGCCGTGATGCTTGCTTCAATCCATAAATGGATCTTTGAAGTTTGCATACACGGTTTGGAAATTTTGGATTCACAAACCCCTCAGGCTGCGCCATATAGATGTCTTCATCTAGGCGACCATTTAAGAAGGCGGTTTTTGACATCCATTTTCCAAATCTCGTAGTCATAGTATGCTGCTATGGCTATGAGAATCCTAATAGCCCTAATGTCAGCTACAGAGAAAAGGTCTCCTCATAGTCAACACCAAATGTTTGAGTAAAGCCTTTAGCTACCAAACAGGCCTTATAGGTGTGTACCTTGCCATCCATGTCAGTTTTCTTCTTGAAGAGCCACTTACTCCCAACTACCTTGGCATTAGGAGGAAGGTCTACTTCAATCCAGACATTGTTATCTTTCATGGATTGCATTTCCCCATTCATAGCAACTACCCATTTGTCCTTTTCAAAACTCTCAATGGCAACCCTTTAATTAGCAGGTTCATTAAGATCCCCTAATATAGTTTCCTCAACTTCTACATTAAGACATAGACGTTCAGGCGCTTTCACATGTCTTGAAGACTTGCGAATGGGAACAATTCAACTTCAGGTGGAGGACCCAGACTATCCGGTTCCACAGGAAGTGAGCTAGTGTTTTCAGAAGGTAATGTATCTATATGATCATCTTCCAGATCATAAACTCTCCCACTGAATTCTTGAGATATAAGTTCCTTTTCCAAAAAGTCTCCATATCTTGCAACAATAACTTTGTTTTCAGGAGGATAGTAAAAGTAGTAACCCATTGTTTCCTTTGGGTATCCTACAAAGATACACTTTACAGATCTCTGTTGGAGTTTATCTGCTGAGTCACGTCTTATATACGCCTCGCAACCCCAGACCTTTAAATAAGACAAGTTCGGAACCTTTCCATTCCATATTTCATATGGTGTCTTATCAACCTTCTTAGTGGGAACCATATTCAAAATACGAACCGCAGATTCTAAGGCATAATCCCAAAAGGATAAAGGAAGAGTTGTAAGATTAAACATAGATCATACCATATCTAACAATGTACGATTCCTTCTCTCAGATACACCATTTTGTTGTGGTGTATATGGAGATGTGAGATTCTGGACAATTCCATTCTCAGCTAAATAATCTTTAAACTCTTGGCTTAAATATTCACCGCCTCTATCGGATCGAAGAGCATTAATCTTCTTTCCTAGTTGCAATTCTACTTATGCTTTAAAAACCTTAAATGTTTCAAACACCTCATGTTTATGTTTAAGTAAATAAACATAACCATAACAGCTGAAATCATCAGTAAAGGTTAAGAAGTAGCTAGCACCTTTCCTTGACACATGTCTAAGTGGTCCGCACACATCAGTATGTATTAAACCAAGTAGATCAGAATCCCTTTCCATATTACTATGAAACGGTTTCTTCGTCATCTTCCCAGATATACAAGACTCACATTTATCATATGATTCATCATTGATACTTTTCAAAAGCCCATCATGTTGCAGCTTTTTCATGCGAGTCTTGCCTATATGGGCAAGTCTACAGTGCCAAAGGTAAAGAGAATTCAAGTCAGACTTAATTCTCTTACTAATGCTATACATTGAATTATTATTGGACATATTATCATTCATATCAATTTCAAACACACCATTAACAGCAATAGCATTAAAATAAAAAACATTATTTAAAGAAACCAAAATTCCATTGCTACTTATAATGTGATTAAAACCAAGATCCACTAAACATGAGAAGGAAACTACACCCCTTACAATTGAAGGTGCATAATGACAATTGTTTAATAACAGTACTAAGCTTGAAGGCAAAACTAAATTAAACACTCCTATGGCTTCAACAGCTGCAGGTGCTCCATTTCCCACATGCAGATATTGCTCCCCATAGGCAAGCTTCCTCTCCACTCTAAATCCCTGTAGCGTATTACAAATGTGAATACCGCATCCAGTATCATATACCCAGGAATTAATTTTATGATTTAGAGTAAATAATTCAATCATGAGTAAGTTACTTGAAGTGCTGGCGCCCGAGTGCCTAGTCTTCTTATTCTTACTCTCCCGCAACTCTTGGATGTAAAGAGGGCAGTTCCTCTTCCAGTGACCCACTACATGACAGTATTGGCAAGCCTGATCCTTCTTAGGATACTCCTTCTGCTTAGGAGGGTTTTTCTCGGGTGGGGGTGGAGGTTGATAAGCCATAACTTGCTTACCCTTATCAGCCTTACCCTTACCCTTCTTGGTCATACTTGGCTTGTTAATACTACCCCTTTGAATAGCAAGTACCTGGGGTGTAGGAGAAGTCCTTGGTGGTAAACCCTTCTCGTAATCAATAAACAATGCGTGCAAATCAGAAACTGTCTTTCCCACGCAATGCATATTGAAGTTACGGACAAAACCACTAAATTCCTTTGTCAGGGATCTATTGATTAAGTTGATGGCAATGTCCTATTCATAGACTTTGCCCAATGCTTGTAATTGATCCATGTAACCTTTCATTTTGAATACATGAGCACCAACGGGTTCACCTTCTGCTTGTTTGCAACCATGTAGAGATTCCATTAAGTCATAGACCTCAACATTAGTTGGTTTTTCAAACATCTTCCTGAGTTCGTTTATCATGTCCATTGGGAAGTAATTCTCAAACTGCTTTTGAAGAGCAGGTGTCATCGCCCCCAACATTAAACATGCCACATCATTATGCGTCTTATACTCAGTTTTCCACGCTGCTTTTACTTCATCAGTAGCAGTTGCAGGTGGTTCAGCAGAACAAGGCTTAGTCAGATAGTCAAGTTGGTCAAGCACTCGCAGGACAATCCTCAGAGAACGAAACCAATCATTGAAATTCTGTGTGCCAGTCAATTTTTCCCGTTCAAAAAAGGATTTGAACGCAGAACTCATTGTGGTGTTATTGTTTTGAGCCATTCTACAGATAAAGAAAGTTCAAATTAGTATTTTCGATAATACAATATTTCAAGAAAATAAAATACCCAAGGAAATATTCATATAACCATAGTACTTCTTGAAACTAGGATCCAATTTCAAGTTTCATTACATCAGTTGATCTGCTAGTAATGAAAGTATATAACAAGGTAATCTTTCGTACAATAATTGGCAAACAATTTTCCAATTCCTAGATCAATGGGATTTATATTGGCAAACAATTTCCAATATAAGCATTTTTTATCCCCATCTTATGCCTTGAGTTCAAGCTCTCACTTAACTCAATTTAAGTCGTCTAATTAAAAAACTGCAAATCACCATAATCCCATTACATCAGTTGATCTGCTAGTAATGAGAGTATGCAATTTACCTTTCCATTGAAATTTAGTCCAAGCTCTCACATGACTAAATAACAACTTCAAGTGTTCTTTAACTAGATGGCATTGACTTAATTTTAAGGGTAATAAATTTTGATGTGACAATCAAAATATGTACGAAGAAGCATGCATACATCTTTGTATCACAATGTTTTTCAAAACCATTTTACCAATTTTTAAGCTAAGATTTCAATCAACAAAGTTTTAATTGAGGTATTGGGTTCACCAATCAAAGAATTACCTAAATTATCGTCCACTATATCCTACTATTGCATGAGTCAAAAGACCCAAGTTATTCGGATAATTACCACAAAAGTGGCGCGTGAAATTGAGGTCAATTCACCCTTAAGTTGATTTTGTACATAAAAATAGTCTTACTTGGTAGCTCCAATTTGACGCACAAAGGAGCGGAGAGACAAACGTCCGCCCGAAGGCTAATTAAAAACGCGTCTCTTTCGGATGACAATTTAATGTCAAGCCTCCTTATACCCCTCTTATAGTTTGTCACAACTGGGTGAGCTGTTCAAACTATTGGTACAAAACTCAACAATCAATCAAAAGTTTATGATTTTAGTCTTAAAAATTATGTAATAAAGTATAATCTTGCTAGTCTCGCCTGGGAGCAAATTACCGTGCGAAGCGAACCACTATCGGCACATAAGACTTTGCAAGATTCATAATTTATTACCTATGTTTCACTATTATTTAGTCCGTTTACTTTTTATTAAAAAAATACCCTTTTTGCTTAAACATGTCGAACAATTAAACAAAAAACAAGTAATTTTAGAATAAAACAACTAAATAATACACATAACTTAACAATTAATTATGTAAACATGTAGCCACATGCAAATTAATTCAATAGCCTATTAATAATCAATCTAGGTTTTGATATGTATATATTTAATTAAGACTCCCATTGGTTTTCGAGCTAATGGTACCAATGGACCACATACACCAAATAATTTGGTTGCGTAAGTCCTAACTAAATATACACCACGTTGCACATAATTGATTACTTAATTAATTGGAGTCTTCCCCAATTCAACATCTATTAATTAACTTATATGTGAAAACAAATAAATCATTCATGAATCCATGCCAAACATGCACGTTTGCATGGATTCTACCTAACAATTTAGCATATTTTACTACACATAAACATGTTTAAACCTAGAGTTTCTAATCAAATTAATTAACCAAACACAAACCCCTAAAAAAAAATCGACCCATAAAAAAAATTAGGGTTTGAGTTGGAAAAATTAAACCCTAAATTGACTACATGTATAAACCAAACAAGATTTGTTTTTTATGTGATTTCGTTAATTAATTACATGTTATAACGGCTCTTGATGCCACTGTTGTAATTATTACATCATGACAATCATATTAATAAACCAAAACATCAAAGTACATATAGCGGAAGCACAGGATACGTATAACACAAATAATTAAACCGAAACTTAAAGTGAACGTACCTTGATGATTCTAGCAAGAACAAGAATCAACCTTGAGCAATATGGATTAAGAACCCTAATTAGGGTTTATGGGATTATAGGAATTGCCCCTTACCGTTTTTGCAATTCAATCCAAGATTCTTACAATAGTGTGTAAGAATCACGTTCTTGTACACACAAACTAATACCGAATTAATGTTATGCAAGTAATAACACAAAACTAATTTTCTTGACTATCAAAAAATAGTGATCGATCCTATATGTATATAGGTCGATCGGTTTTAATGCAATGAGAGGAAAAACACACAAGGTTTTGGTATTAGAGTGCACAAGAGTATCCAATAATGAACCAAGGCCTTTGTATTTATAGGGAGTAAACTTGTAGGACAAGTTTGAGATGGATTAGGGTTACATAACCCTTGGCCGATCGGTGTAAGCCCAAAAGTGGGTTCCGGATCTTTCTCAACTTTCCTAATTATCATTCCCTAATTGTTTCCTTTTATCGCTTATCGGTCGTTAGTCATTATCCATTAATTACTTAACGTCCGTTAAATGTTTTGTGCATATAATAATTATATATAACATTTTATACGTAATTATTAATCATTAATTCTTCATTTGTAATGTGTGCAATCCCGTGATCTCGAGTTCGATCCTAACACACAACTACTATTTTATGTCTATAAAACTAACAGCATATGCAAAATATTTAGTACGATTAATAAAATAAAGTATGCGGCTAGGAACTATAATCAATTCGGAACTTGCACGTCCCATCCTAGATTTTCTGGACCTGAGGCTGCAATTGCACAAGCTAATGTCACAACATGTTGATGTTCAAACATCGCAACTTAACCGAGGTATCCCGTGATTGTTTATCAACAAACATTAGCACTCCCTACCTTAAGTGAAATAATGGTGAAAGAGCTTTTTCATTAGTCGACGATGCTCATATGAAATAGCTTGAAGCTTGAGAATGTTATGTTACATGCTGCATACATAGATTTACAAAGCCACGGGGACTTTCTTACACTCAACCCAAAAACAGACACACTCAACCAAAAAACACACTTGGGAAGAAAAACTACAAAATCACACAATGGTTAATTGTTGGTGTGGAAGACAAAAAGTTATTCTTACATCTTGGAAATGGTTAATTTGTTAGCACGAATTGTTGTTTTGGTTTACAAAAATTTTGGCAAATAATGTTTTTAGAGGATGGCTTGATGCCTGTAATACTATTTTTTTTTATTTTTTTTTTGGAACTGCTGATGCCTGTAATACTTGAATATACATAGAGATGAAAATTTAGATGCAAACTTAGATGTTTCATATTGCACCATTGTGACAACTGGTAAAATTTCCCTAATATTTATATTATTGACAATTCATTTCTGTGACTAGGACACCTGACTTGACCATTATGTGTTAAAACGGATAACAGACCTGCACATATTGACACCCGGAAATCTCACCAAGAAATAGTGAAATTATCACTATTAATAATTTACACATGATTATTGTATTGAAAACGGGAGTTTATCCTAGTATCACACGGATTGACACCACACGCAAACCAGGAACAAAACGGAGATTCGGAAAATATTAGAGAATAATTAAGGACTCGGAAATAAATTCAAGTATTACATAACGACTCTAGGAATATAAACTCTCAAATTAGAAACGGTTCCAGGACGGATCCGAATTTGACACAGTTTAACGGGACGCGGGTATTAAATTAACACACCTTAACTAAAACCCACTCAACACTTAAATTAAATAACCCACTCCACTCACACACGAAACAATAAAACCTGCTACCCTTCCCCTTTATTTTTGTCGCCTCCCTTATCTTCCCCATGTAAACCGAACCATCACCATCTCAAAACCAGGCGCCATAAATCCCTTATTTAAACTTTGTCTCTTATAGATCCGAGATGCATATGATACAAAAGCATAGATATAGAGAAAACACACCAAAAAGGTAGGATAATCCACCCCAAATCCGAAAGACGATATGGAATTACTCTCCAATATCCTCCTTAAATCCACGCCTCCAATTGGGATTCGAATCACACCATCATCAAAGTACACCGAAAATCTGAGAAGTTCTCAAGATAAGGGTCAAGTTGTGATTCGATTGGAGGTTGAGGTGGGTTAATATTGGAGCAGTTAGGTCTCGGATTGGAGGGTTCATCCTAGTGTTCATCCGCCAAGAATCTTGTCAGGTTAATATTGATCTTAGTTATGTTGTTATATATTTTTTAGAATCGTTATAAGTAAGAGCATTTAGATCGATTAGATGAGTAAGAATTGTGTTGATGTTAGTATGTTTCGGCCAAATTAATACCTAGGCACACCCTTATTTGATCTTGAGGAAAGATTTTAAGTTTTGATTTGTAGTATATGTCGAATAGGAATTCCAGGAGATAGAAACTTTTGAGAAAATGTTATTGGCTATTGTTGTTGTCGTTAGAGTAGTGTAGGAACCACCATTGGAAGAACTAGATTACTCATGGTTGTGTTATGTTTGAACCCAAGAAGAATGGGTTCATGAACCTAGAAATAGGGTAAATCAAATAGGTAGTTACACTCCATAGTTGTGGGTTCGAACCTGTGGTAGATTTGTGACTGAAATAGCATAGTTAAGTAGTCATCCATTGTTGCTAAGTCATGACGAAATGGTTAACAACCCCTAGGCATACCATGTGGTTATGTCTCGGTTCAAAGTATGAAGCGAGTACTCTAACACAAGAACCCAAACCGAAACCCAATGGCATCAAAACACCCTCAACAGAACCCATGTAGGATTGGAAATACCCGGACAAGGTAACCCTTAGGACGGACAAGAGAATAGAGACGTTGAGACATGAGAACAACTAAGTTTTGAGGTCTCTAGTTTCCCTATGTCGACCCCAAAATGGGTCAAGAGCTTAGCATATAACCATCACATAGACACCAAAAGCTTAGAATCGAGTAGTACTCGAATGTTGGTCACGAGGTGAGACCAAAGCCATGATTTGTGGCTCATTACAGTCTCAAAATAGAGGTCCCAGAAAGACTTCGCCAAGATGGTAACTTGGCGCAAGACTTTATTCACCATAGTGCAATTACCAGGCCAAGTAGCCCAGCAACAAAACCCAATTAGGAGCCTATTAATAGCCCATTAGACAGCCATGGACCTAGTTGGTAACATGGGCCTGTGTACAGGCCTTTAACCCACCAGAAATTGTTTTAAAGACAGCCCACTAGTAGCTTAATTTTTCCCCCTCTTCGAACCCTATGGGCCGCAGCCCATTAGTGCCCATTAAGCGTTAAAAATACATTTCAAGTAACAGATTGGAAAAATAATGACGAGAGAAACTAAAATATAAAAAAGCCGTTACAAACTAAATTATACTAACTAACGTCTAAATTAGTATTAACCGAATAACCTTTAAAGTTATAATAGCCGGAACATATAAGAGAGAAATGGAAATTCGTTAACTTATATAAAACTTGGATAGTCAAAACTAGACACATAGCGAAAAATTAATTAACTTAAGGTCACATTGAAACAAGTGTAGCCGAGAATCAAAAATGTGATTCTAGTTACATTAACATGTGTATAAAAGTTGAATAGCCGAAATGATAAACATGACGCAAACAATTAAACGACTAGAATAATATATATATACATTGCCAAACAATTAATTTTACGTACATAGGTAAGTATACATATATATGTAAACTAGATTAAATTGGGTAGTGAAGGTAATTATGTCAAAATAAATCTCACGATAGTTGTGAACCATAACACATGACGAGATATATAAAAATACGTAAGCACTTATATTTGTCATATTGATAACCAAATAAATCAAAAGTGAACGTCACTAAAATATATATATCATTTAACTTGAATAGACTAGTCGAAACATAAGATTTTAAACAAATGTTGTGCAAATAAATCATAATAAGAAAACTCGTTAAATTACTCAAGTTAGCGGTTAGAAACCATTAGGTGATGAACTTCACAATTATTAAGTCATACTTTTAAAAATCAACATAGGCGAATCTAACAAACAATATATGTGAATAAATATACCTATCACAACTAGGTTTAATTTATACCTTAGGCCGTAGATGAATCCCGACCCCTAGTTACCATGACCTTAGGACAATTATAAGCGTACACATCACCATCCCTTAGGAGAGACTTTAGAAACCACACTCACCGCCACATGAGTAACAACACATAGGTATACTCAAACATTGAAATTAAAATCTGAAGAGACTTGAAATTTAATGTTTGAAACTAAAACATGGTTATGTAATTTAGGTTGCGTGTTGGTGCTGTGCACTCTTTAACATCACAGCATTCACTGTTCAGGCCAACAAAGGTGAGTTTATAGCCCCAGTTTTACTTTTACTTGTTTTACAAATATGGGGTGAGAAACATGCAAAACTTTTATGGACCATAATGTTAATACTTTTACTCAAACCTATTGCGCAGTTAGCCTAAGCCCTAGAACCCACTGTTATGCCCATTTTTCATGAGCCGTTAATTTCCTTTGGGAAGCACGATTGCTTTAGATAGATCTATTGGGGTGACTCCCCCGTTCGGTTTGACCGGATAGGCAAACGAGCGTATAGCAAGTCGGACTTCGAGTGTATTGGGTTAAACACTCGCTAAGGGCCCCTTGACTATTATTTATGTGTTAGAGATTAGCACACTGGACTGTCGAGCTTCGGTTGCATGAACTTAGTGCTAGCGCGATAGATACTTTTGTATGACATTATATGTGTTATAGTGATCATGCTGGTCTAAACTAAAAATTTGATGACTTTATGTAAACCTATGAACTCACCAGCTTTTTGCTGATTTTTTAGCATATTTTCCTCAGGTGAATAATTTGACTTGGTATGGCAAGATATGGCAAGGCAAAGGGTCATGGAGCTTTTTATCAGATTGGAAATTTATTATTGGAGACTTGTTTTTATGTGGGACCACTATGTTTAATGGGCCTAAATTCTATCTAAACTATGACGTATCTTTTGTAAAACTAAATTTATGATTTTAATTAAAAACGGAGTATATATTCCATTCTTTATTACCTTGTGTTGTGATTTCCAATTGTTGCACCCGCAACCCGTAGCACCCTCAAAGTTCTGTATGCTTCTGCGACCGTTGTAAATTTTGGGGGTGTTACAGATTGGCATCAGAGCCTAGGTTATAGAGAACTAGGTACATATAAACCCTAAACTATAACCATTTTTATAAAAACAAGTCCCTATGACCGCCATTTGCCTTGCTTGCCATTTTGCTTGATGATTATCTGACTTGACTATTTGTTATGATTATGACTTATTACTGTAAGTATTATATGTATATATTTATACACACTTAACCCACACTAGTTATCATTACCGATATACTTACACATTTATACCATGATGTCACAGACTATGTCTTCCCATCCTATCCCGCCAATTTCACCAAATCCAGAAGACCCATACATGCAAGTGCTGCAAGCCTACAATGCACCGGATCCTGACCTACTCGAGCCCCCACTCACAGCAGCACTGCCTGATCCCAGTCAGCCTACTGGTCACGATACACAGCCTGCTTCACATACTCTTCCAGTCAGACGTACAGCTCGTATGAGAGTTCCTGGTTATCGGATGAGGTACTCAGATTTTCTGTCAGCATCCCAGAAGAGACCTCGAGTTATCTATACAGGAACTTCTACCACCCCAGTGTCAGTTTCACCAGCATCATCTCCAGAGCATTCACCACCTCACCAACGGCTCAGAAGGGCTGATGACCCCTATTCAGAAGAAGAAGAGGAAGAAGATGATCCTGAAGAAGAACCAGTGGCAGCTCATATTATGGGAGAGGAAGAAGTGCCTAGTACATTCGAGTTGGGACAGAGCTCCAGGGCAGCTCAGATTGTGGGAGAGGACAGGGATATGCCTCTCGGGTTAGGTTTGAGAGCTGCTAGCTTGCGAGCCAGGGATGAGGCTCCGGTCACCTGTGAGATTAATGGCATAGTGTGGAAGGATATTGAGTGTATTCATAGCACTCCACTCCAGGCAGGTAGTCCCACTTATGAGCCATCTTCACCTACTTTTGTGCCGCCATCTCCATCACTACCGATTTCCCCTCCACCAGCTGTATCACCATTGGAAGAAGAGGAGGAAGATGATGTTACTGGGTTTGTAGACCAGTTGGGTGCACAGGGAAATTTGTTGGACGTTCATTCTGATCAGTTGGAGAGATTAGGGAGACGGGATGAACAGGTCGGCAGAGAGCTTGCTGAAGTTCAACGGAGGTTAGGAGATATAAGAAGTGACCAAGCCAGGGCTTGGGATGCCGAATGGACAAATTGGCATCGTATGCATGAGTTGGAGTCAGTTATGGCTAGAGTCACGAGAGCTGAGCATGAGGATCGCAGAGAGGTATTAGGGTTAAAGAGACGCGAGGCACAACTCGTGACTAGGGTAGGAAATTTGGAGACCATCATAGCTCAGATGGCACGAGAGTTGACACAGCTACGCATCAGACAAGATGAGTTTGAGAGTTAGGAGTTGAGATGTATCTACACTAAACTGGGTAGTTGCCAGTTAGTGGTAGTAATTTGTAGTCTTAGTAGTAGTTAAGGAACTTATGTTATTTCTTAGATGTTCGAGTTCGAAATTTTGTACACCCAACCTTATTTTAATATATATGACGAGCTTGATCGACTATTTTATTATGTTACCGTCTTTAGGAAATTTACCTTACCCATATGCATTACACTTGTGCCAATTCTTCAAATCTTGATTATCTCTATCCTTCTTATACAGCAACATGCCTCCAAAGAAAGTAACTAGAGCCACCCGTGCACAAACAACAAACTAAGGCCCCGCTGGAGCTGCAGCAGCCCCACATGTGAATCGAGCCATGCTTGATCAGCTCGTAGAAGAACGAGTGGCAGCATCACTAGCTGCAACAAACAACTCCACAACAGATGTTGGAAATTCGAGACCTGCGACTAACAATGCTCAAGGTTGTACATACCAAGACTTCCAGAAAATAATGACTGGGGGTTTTGGAGGTACTGAAGGAACCGTCGTATTGGTTCGATGGATAGAGAGATTGGAGACGGTGTTTAGGATTAGTGGATGTTTGGAGGAGGATCGAGTTAAGTTTGCATCGTTCACGTTTCTGGATGCAGCTCTAACTTGGTGGAATAACTACTTGAAATCATCTGGCTATGACGCTGCATATACAATGTCGTAGGAAAGCTTTAAAGAGATGGTTCTCAAGAAATACTGCCCTAGGAATGAAGTGAAGAAGTTGGAAGTAGAATTTTGGAATCTTAAGGTGCAAGGCACTAACATGGCAGTATATAACCAACGCTTTCAGGAACTAGCTCTATTGTGTCCTGATATGGTTCAAACCGAGGCTCATTTGTTGGAGAGGTACATCGGAGGATTACCTCAGTCTATTAAAGGCAATGTCACTACGTATAAAGCTGCGGATCTCCACAAGACAATAGAGGTAGCCAACAAGCTGATGGATCAGGTGATTGAAGATTCGATCGAAGTGGGTGTGAACAATAAAAGGAAATGGGATGACCATCCCCGAAACAATAACCACCCGAACAAGAGGCATGAGATTGCCAAGGTGTATGCTGCTGGACCTACAGAGAGGAAGGTCTACGTTGGAAGCTTGCCGTTTTGCAATCGATGCAAGTTGCATCACAAGGGTCAGTGCACTGTCAAATGCAACAAGTGTCAGAGAGTAGGACACATGACCCGCGATTGCAAAGCAAGACCTCCAGCGGTAGCACAGGTTGCACCGGCAAAGGCCGAAGTCACATGTTATGGCTGTGGTGAAAAAAGGCATTATAAGAGTGAATGCCAAAAGATTAAGAACCAGGGAAACGGTGGCAACAGAGGCCAACTGAGAATTCAGGGTAACCCAAGAAACCCAGGAGCTAGCATGAACCAATTAGCTGTTGTACCCCAAAGGAATAGAGGGAATGATGCAGTAGCTCGTGGCAGGGCTTACGCGGTGGGCAAGGTGGAAGCCCAGGAGGACCCGAATGTGGTAACGGGTATGTTCCTTTTAAATAACCGCTATGCATCTATACTGTTTGATATAGGAGCAGATAGGAGTTTTGTTTCCACTCCCTTTAGCCCATTGCTTGGTATTACCCCGACTACTTTAGGCAACGTATATAATATAGAGTTGGCTAATGGGAAAGTAGAAAAAGTAGACACCATAGTAAGAGGTTGAACCTTAAACCTATCCAACCGCCCATTCAATATTGATTTGATGCCTGTAGAATTAGGTAGTTTCGATGTCATCATTGGGATGGACTGGTTGTCAAAATACCATGCCAGTATTCTTTGTGACAAAAAGATCGTCCGAATACCTTACGGGAATGAAGTCTTAGTCATAGAGGGTGATAGGAAAGATAGACGAAGCACCTCGAGATTAAACGTTATCTCCTACATGATGGTCCAGAAACATCTTGAGAAAGGATGTCTTCTCTTTTTAGCTCAGGTTTCTGGAAAGGAAGAAAAGAAGCCGGAGGAAAAATGATTGGAAGATGTGCCGATCATTAGAGATTTCCCAGAAGTCTTCCCTGAAGACTTACCCGGACTTCCACCAAAATGACAGGTCGAATTTCGAATTGACCTAGTACCAGGTGCCGCACCTGTGGCACGAGCGCCTTACCGACTAGCCCCAACAGATATACAAGAGTTGTCTGAACAATTGTCAGAACTTTCTGACAAGGGATTTATCAGACCAAGTTCCTCGCCTTGGGGAGCTCCAGTTCTGTTCGTCAAGAAGAAAGACGGATCTTTCCGGATGTGCATTGACTATAGGGAACTCAATAAGCTGATCATTAAGAACCGATACCCACTTCCCAGAATCGACGATCTGTTCGATCAACTCCAAGGATCGTGCGTCTACTTGAAGATCGACTTAAGATCCGGTTATCATCAGCTGAGAATGCAGGAAGAAGATATCCCAAAAACGGCTTTTAGAACTCGATATGGCCACTATGAGTTCCAGGTTATGCCTTTTGGCTTAACCAACGCACTAGCGGTATTCATGGAACTCATGAACCGGGTGTGTAAGCCGTACTTATACAAGTTTGTGATCGTCTTCATTGATGACATATTGATATATTCTAAGAGCGAAAAGGAGCATGAAGAGCATCTTAGGTTAATCTTAGAATTATTAAGGGAAGAGGAACTATACGCCAAATATTCCAAGTGCGATTTTTGGATACCCACAGTCCAATTCTTAGGTCATGTAATTGATAAACAAGGTATCCATGTAGATCCCGCGAAGATTGAGTCGATAAAGGATTGGGCAACACCTACAACCCTTACAGAAATACGCCAATTCTTAGGACTCACAGGATACTACAGAAGATTCATTGAGGGATTCTCTAAAATAGCAAAGCCTTTGACGAAGTTGACCCAGAAAAATGAGAAATTTGACTGGGGAGAGAAAGCGGAGGAAGCTTTTCAACTTCTCAAGGAAAAGTTGTGTAGCGCACCTATCTTAGCCCTACCAGAAGGCAGTGAGGACTTTGTAGTCTACTGTGACGCCTCTCATAAAGGGTTAGGAGCTGTACTAATGCAGCGAGAAAAGGTGATAGCTTACGCCTCACGACAATTAAAGACTCACGAGAAAAACTACACTACCCATGACCTAGAGTTAGGATCAGTAGTGTTTGCCCTCAGAATTTGGAGACACTACCTTTACGGCACCAAGTGCGTAGTATATACCGACCACAAAAGTTTGCAACATATTTTGGATTAGAAGGAACTCAATATGAGGCAACGTCGATGGTTAGAATTACTCAGTGACTATGACTATGAAATTCGACACCATCCAGGAAAAGCAAATGTGTTAGCGGATGTACTTAGCCGGAAGGAGAGACCGAAACCCCTAAAAGTAAGATCATTAGGTATGACCATTGTCTCACCACTTCCCTCGAAAATTCGAGAAGCTCAGATTGAGGCTCTGAAGGAAGAGAATAAGCCTAATGAGAGAATCGACGGAATGGCCAAAAGCGAAAATGGATTCATAAGGAAAACGGATGGAACTTTTTGTTTCAAGGACAGGAGTTGGATTCCACTCTACGGAGGTATACGAGACCTCGTTATGCACGAATCCCATAAGACAAAGTATTCCATCCATCCGGGAGCCGACAAGATGTATCTCGACCTGAAAAAGCTGTATTGGTGGCCCAATATGAAAGCTGACATTGCGACCTATGTCAGTAAATGTCTAACGTGTTCCAAGGTAAAGGCTGAACACCAGAGACCATCAGGTTTGCTCGTACAACCTGAAATCCCAGAATGGAAATGGAAACGTATAACCATGGATTTTATCACCAAATTGCCCAGAACGCCAAGTGGCTATGACACAATTTGGGTGATCGTCGACCGCCTTACCAAATCCGCTCACTTTCTACCAATTAAGGAAAATGCCAGTATGGACAAGCTTGCACAGCTGTATGTAAAAGAAATTGTTGCTTGACACGGAGTTCCACTTTCGATCATATCTGACCGAGATAGTCGTTTTACGTCAAATTTTTGGAGATCTCTGCAAGACGCTTTAGGAACCGACTTAGATATGAGCACAACATATCACCCACAAACAGATGGTCAGAGTGAGAGAACCATCCAAACCCTAAAAGATATGCTGAGAGCGTGTGTGATAGACTTCGGTAACAGTTGGGATAGACACCTACCGTTAGCTGAATTTTCTTACAATAATAGTTATCACACCAGCATTAAAGCTGCACCATACGAGGCACTATACGGCAGAAAATGCAGATCCCGGATCTGGTGGACTGAAGTTGGAGAGAGCCAACTCACCGGTCCAGAATTAGTGCAAGAGACTACAGAAAAGATCGTGCAGATCAAGAGCCGAATGCAAGCAGCTCGAGATCGTCAGAAAAGCTATGCTGACAAAAGACGAAAACCACTTGAGTTTCAAATTGGAGATCGTGTCATGCTAAAAGTATCGCCATGGAAAGGCGTGATCCATTTTGGGAAGCGTGGAAAGTTAAACCCTCGATATATAGGTCCCTTCAAAATTCTCACGAGGATAGGACCAGTAGCTTACAGACTTGAATTACCTCAAGAACTCAGTTCCGTGCACAACGTGTTCCATGTGAGCAATTTAAAGAAGTGTCTTTCCGACGAAAACCACGCCATTCCTTTAGAAGAAATTTAAGTTGACGAAAGATTGAATTTCGTCGAAGAACCCGTCAAAATAATGGACCGAGAGATCAAACGGTTAAAGCAGAGCCGTATCCCTATCGTCAAAGTTTGTTGGAACTCTCGTAGAGGTCCCGAGTACACATGGGAACGGAAGGATGAGATCAAACGAAAACACCCACACCTCTTTACACACCCAACGAGTAACCCTAAGTGAAAACTGAGGACGGTTTTCGTTCCTAAGACGGGGATGATGTGACAACTGGTAAAATTTCCCTAATATTTATATTATTGACAATTCATTTCTGTAACTAGGACACCTGACTTGACCATTATGTGTTAAAACGGATAACAGACCTACACATATTGACACCCGAAATCTCACCAAGGAACAGTGAAATTATCACTATTAATAATTTACACATGATTATTGTATTGAAAAAGGGAGGTTATCCTAGTATCACACGGATTGACACCATACGCAAACCAGGAACAAAACAGAGATTTAGAAAATATTAGAGAATAATTAAGGACTCGAAAATAAATTCAAGTATTACATAACGACTCTAGGAATATAAACTCTCAAATTAGAAACGGTTCCAGGACGGATCCGAATTTGACACAGTTTAACGGGACGCGGGTATTAAATTAACACACCTTAACTAAAACCCACTCAACACTTAAATTAAATAACCCACTCCACTCACACACAAAACAATAAAAACTGCTACCCTTCCCCTTTATTTTTGTCGCCTCCCTTATCTTCCCCATGTAAACCGAACCATCACCATCTCAAAACCCAGGCGCTATAAATCCCTTTGACTTAAAACTCTTGTCTCCTTCATAGATCACGAGATAGCATAGGATACAAAACCATAGATATAGAGAAAACACACCAAAAATGTAGGATCATCCACCCCAAATCCGAAAGATGATATGGAATTACTCTCCAATATCCTCCTTAAATCCACGCCTCCAAGTGGGATTCGAATCACACCATCATCAAAGTACACCAAAAATCTGAGAAGTTCTCAAGATAAGGGTCAAGTTGTGACTAGATTGGAGGTTGAGGTGGGTTAATATTGGAGCAGTTGGGTCTCGGATTGGAGGGTTCATCCTAGTGTTCATCCACCAAGAATCTTGTCAGGTTAATATTGATCTTAGTTATGTTGTTATATTTTTTTTAGAATCGTTATAAGTAAGAACATTTAGATCGATTAGATGAGTAAGAATTGTGTTGATGTTAGTATGTTTCGGCCAAATTAATACCTAGGCACACCCTTATTTGATCTTGAGGAAAGATTTTAAGTTTTGATTTGTAGTATATGTCGAATAGGAATTCCAGGAGATAGAAACTTTTGAGAAAATGTTATTGGCTATTGTTGTTGTCGTTAGAGTAGTGTAGGAACAACCATTGGAAGAACTAGATTACTCATGGTTGTGTTGTGTTCGAACCCAAGAAGAATGGGTTCATGAACCTGGAAATAGGGTAAATCAAATAGGTAGTTACACTCCATAGTTGTGAAGTATTTGAGAACACAAGAAATCACTGGTTCATGGGTTCGAACCTGTGGTAGATTTGTGACTGAAATAGCATAGTTAAGTAGTCATCCATTGTTTCTAAGTCATGACGAAATGGTTAACAACCCCTAAGCATACCATGTGGTTATGTCTCAGTTCAAAGTATGAAGCGAGTACTCTAACACAAGAACCCAAACCGAAACCCAATGGCATCAAAACACCCTCAAAAGAACCCATGTAGGATTGGAAATACCCGGACAAGGTAACCCTTAGGACGGACAAGAGAATAGAGACGTTGAGACATGAGAACAACTAAGTTTTGAGGTCTCTAGTTTCCCTATGTCGACCCCAAAATGGGTCAAGAGCTTAGCATATAACCATCACATAGACACCAAAAGCTTGGAATCGAGTAGTACTCGAATGTTGGTCACGAGGTGAGACCAAAGCCATGATTTGTGGCTCATTACAGTCGCAAAATAGAGGTCCCAGAAAGACTTCACCAAGATGGTAACTTGGCGCAAGACTGTATTCACCATAGTGAAATTACCAGGCCAAGAAGCCCAGCAACAAAACCCAATTAGGAGCCTATTAATAGCCCATTAGACAGCCATGGACCCAGTTGGTAACATGGGCCTGCGTACAGGCCTTTAGCCCACCCGGAATTGTTTTAAAGACAGCCCACTAGTAGCTTGATTTTCCCCCCTCTTCGAACCCTATGGGCCGCAGCCCATTAGTGCCCATTAAGTGTTAAAAATACATTTCAAGTAACAGATATGAAAAATAATGACGAGAGCAACTAAAATAAACAAAAGCAGTTACAAACTAAATTATACTAACTAACGTCTAAATTAGTATTAACCGAATAACCTTTAAAGTTATAATAGCCGGAACATAAAAGAGAGAAATGGAAGTTCATTAACTTGTAAAAAACTTGGATAGTCAAAACTAGACACATAGTGAAAAATTAATCAACTTAAGGTCACGTTGAAACAAGTGTAGCCGAGAATCAAAAATGTGATTCTAGTTACATTAACATGTGTATAAAAGTTGAATAGCCAAAATGATAAACATGACGCAGACAATTAAACGACTAGACTAATATATATATATAATTGCAAAAAATATAATTTTTTATACATAGTAAATATAAATATATATTATATGAAAACTAGAATTTAAAAATAGATTAAATTGGGTAGTGAAGGTAATTATGTCAAAATAAATCTCACGTGACGAGATATATAAAAATACGTAAGCACTTATATTTGTCATATTGATAACCAAATAAATCAAAAGTGAACGTCATTAAAATATATATATATATATATATATATATATATATATATATATATATATATATATATATATATATATATATATATATATATAGTATTATATCATTTAACTTGAATAGACTAGTCGAAACATAAGATTTTAAACAATGTTGTGCAAATGAATCATAATAAGAAAACTCGTTAAATTACTCAAGTTAGCGGTTAGAAACCATTAGGTGATGAAGTTCACAAATATTAAGTTCATATTTTTAAAAATCAACATACGCGAATCTAACAAACAATATATGTGAATAAATATACCTATCACAACTAGGTTTAATTTATACCTTAGGCCGTAGATGAATCCCGACCCCTAGTTACCATGACCTTAGGACAATTATAAGAGTACACATCACCATCCCTTAGGAGAGACTTTAGAAACCACACTCACCGCCACATGAGTAACAACACATAGGTATACTCAAACATTGAAATTAAAATCTGAAGAGACTTGAAATTTAATGTTTGAAACTAAAACATGGTTATGTAATTTAGGTTGCGTGTTGGTGCCGTGCACTCTTTAACATCACAACATTCACTGTTCAGGCCAACAAAGGTGAGTTTATAGCCCCAGTTTTACTTTTACTTGTTTTACAAATATGGGGTGAGAAACATGCAAAACTTTTATGGACCATAATGTTAATACTTTTACTCAAACCTATTACGCAGTTAGCCTAAGCCCTAGAACCCACTGTTATGCCCATTTTTCATGAGCCGTTAATTTCCTTTGGGAAGCACGATTGCTTTAGATAGATCTATTGGGGTGACTCCCCCGTTCGGTTTGACCGGATAGGCAAACGAGCGTATAGCAAGTCGGACTTCGAGTGTATTGGTTTAAACACTCGCTAAGGGCTCCTTGAGTACTATTATTTATGTGTTAGAGATTAGCACACTGGACTGTCGAGCTTCGGTTGCATGAACTTAGTGCTAGCGCGATAGATACTTTTGTATGACATTATATGTGTTATAGTGATCATGCTGGTCCAAACTAAAAATTTGATGACTTTATGTAAACCTATGAACTCACCAGCTTTTTGCTGACTTTTTAGCATATTTTTCTCAGGTGAATAATTTGACTTGGTATGGCAAGATCTGGCAAGGCAAAGGGTCATGGAGCTTTTTATCAGATTGGAAATTTATTATTGGAGACTTGTTTTTATGTGGGACCACTATGTTTAATGGGCCTAAATTCTATCTAAACTATGACGTATCTTTTGTAAAACTAAATTTATGATTTTAATTAAAAACGGAGTATGTATTCCGTTCTTTGTTACCTTGTGTTGTGATTTCCAATTGTTGCACCCGCAACCCATAGCATCCTCAAAGTTCTGTATGCTTCCGCAACCGTTGTAAATTTTAGGGGTGTTACAACCATAAACCATACACATAAAGGCCATACTTTTCATTGCAAAGAAGTTGCAATAACATCAAAATCCTATGACCTTTAAGTCTTACCTAGATCATAGTTTTAAAACGTAATCCAAACATACAATTCAAAACACATAACAAGTACTACATGCCTTAATACATAAACCATAACTCAAGTTGATCAGGCAACTTGGTCTTTCCCTATGCCAGAAATTTCACTAATGATTCTTGCTCTGCTCCATCTTGGTATAACTCATTAACTCCAGTTGAACTTTGTGTTTGAATTTCATTTCCTACTCCTTGACTTCCAATAGAAACATTTGGGGTCTGAGTTATTGTTCTCTGAGATGGATTACTTGCAACACTTGGCCTCCCAAGTTGTTTATGATAAAACGCTGGTGCAGACTTAACCCAAAACTGATCAACATTAATTGGTTGTATGGTATGCCTATACACTTGTTTCCATGTCTCAAGAAAATAACATGGATGAACCCATGATTCTGGTTCACCAACCTGTTGACCATTCAAACACATATTGTAATAAGCAGCCACTGCATACTTACAAGGCATACCAGTTATCTCCCATTTCCTGCATGTACATGTTCTTCTAACACTATCAACCACACATTGATCACCAAGTATTCCACCTGGTCCACCAACCTGGTATTTATCACCACCATTCCATATAACCAAATATTCGTTTGCTTGGTCTTTAATCACCTCAAACAAGTTGGTTGCTGTTGGTGTCAAAGGTCCGTTGCACTTGTCAATACTATTCACCATAATCAGTATCCTCTTCATGCAATACTTTCTAATATACTCTAAACAAGTGATGATTGGTTTATCTCTAGCAGAAGCACATCTCCATAGCAAGTCTTTATAAGCCCTCCCATTCCATTGTTTTTTCATGTATGTGCCTAAGACAGTACCTATGCTCTGCACTTGGGAAAACTGTTGCCAATGCTTGAATGATACCCTAAATCAAATTAATATTTGTAAAAGTTAATTAGTGAACTAAGGTGTTTGTTTAAGCTTATATGTTGGCTTATGGGCTTATTTGATTTCGGCTTATATTTCATAAGCCTTAATTTTGTGGCTTACTTTGAGACTTGTGGGCTTATATCAGCTTGTATGATAATATAACATGCTTATATAAGCCAATAAGTCTCAAAATAAGCCACAAAATTAAGGCTTATAAAATATAAGCCGAAATCAAATAAACCCATAAGCCCACATATAAGCTTAAATCAAATAAGGGCATAAGCCCACAAGCCCACATATAAGTGAAATACTTATTGACCTTTTGTGTGTGACTGATAAAAGTGAAATTAGAGTTTGTTTGCAAATCAAGATCATGAACCAAACACTCGAGAAACCAAATCCATGAATCTTTGTTCCTAGCTTCAACAATGGCATAAGCAACTGGGTAAATGCCATTGTTTGGATCAAGACCTACAGCAGTTAAAAGCACCTGCCGTCCTGGTTTCATAAATGCCCCATCTAGCCCTAGTAAATCCCTTTGACAAGCTTTAAACCCTTGCTTTAATGCTCATGCTCTTTAAAACTCTAGCTGCACTTTAAACTTTTAACTGTTGTGTTAGGATTCCTGGTTTTTAACACTCAACAAGGTAATCCCTCAACATAGTGTATTGAAGTTTATGATCGATCACCTCTTATATTTGAATCAGTAGGTTGCATTGACGGTTGGTCTTTGAAAAAAAACTTACATTAACTTTCTGGGACAAGTGTTAGGGCTCATGTATGTGTATGTGTCAGTGTTAGGCAAGAAGGTGAATGGATGAATTTTTGACGTATGAAAATAAAGGACTTGTAATAAGAGCAATGCTTGTCATTGGCAACCCAAACTCCTCATTTGTATGTGACGGGATGTCACGTCATCATGACATACCTTCCTTTACAACCCCCTTCCCATAACATACTACAACTTACTCATTTGGGTCCCACCACTATCAATTTTTATTTTTTTTATTCAAATATCCAAATAAACTAAATTCATTTTATTAAAAATAAAAATACAATACATCAAATTTAAACACATACGAAACATAGATTAACGATACGAAAAAAAATGATAAAAAACATACGCAACTTAAAAAATACATCAAATTATAAAGAAACTCATTATGTTGTTGTTGCTGTTGTTGAAATTGTTCCCATTGATGTAAAATTATGCACATAGTAAAATTATCTAGACAATCGCGTGTACAATGTTCTCCCATTTGTAAATACTTGTCTAATGCATCAGCTACTATCCCGTAAGCCAATTGGCGTAGGGCGCATGTGCATTTCATAATCACACTAAAACTCATTACACCCCTACCATCGGGTCGGACTCTAAAGAAATCAAAATGCATAGGAAAAGGATGATGAGTTTCAATATATGTTTCAATACCTTGTACTATTTTTAAAAATAGTTTACGATTTTGGGTTATTATTTTATTGAGTTTAGTGTGAAATGTTATGTAGAATTTGTAAAAATATGGTAGTATTTATAGCGTGTATGTGTATAAACTAAAAACAAAAGAGAAAAAAAAATTAAAATAAAAATAAAATAATAATAACGTTGGGTAACGTTAACATCTGACAAAGAAGGACAAATTGGAGCTCGCTGTGCAGACGAGGAGGTGTCTCATGGCGAGCTATGGCGAAATTAGGCGGTGTCATTGTAAATGTTAGGAATTATTAAAATTGTATTTAGTTTCATTACTGCTGTTAGTGTAGTATTGGTTTCTGCTGGCAGGTATATAGTTCCTGCTGGTATAGTAGTTTTATTGTTTCTGCTGGTAGCGCATTATGGTTACTGCTGCTAGTATTGTTTCTGCGGGTTATAGAAATAGTCAAACCCGTATATTTAGAAGTTTGTTAGAGAAAGAGATATGCATGAGTTATATTAGGAAGTGATAATGCATATCTCCTCTACACGTTTTGTAGTGAATGCCGAATTAGGGTTTCTTGGAGTATAAAAGAAACACACGGCTATGAACAATGTACGACCTTGAAAACAATTTTAATAGTTAATATAGATCCATAGAGGATCAAGTGTTTATTAGTTATTTCTTCTTTAACTCTTGTGTTTATATTCCGCGTAAACATAAGTTTATTGTCAGATATTCTCTTGTAGTTTGTTTGTGATTACATAAGCATTCTACCGGTTCCATAAGGCTCAAAGATCTATCTAGGACTGATCCTACAAGTGGTATCAGAGCCTGGTTAGAGTCTCTGTCAAAGAAGAAACCTTTTCAAACAAATCTCATAAACCCTCATACAATGACTTCATCTGGAACAGATGATTCTGTTGTCAACAATGAAAAATCTGAAACACAGAATGTCCAACAACAAATTCTCACAACCACTGTCTCAAACAGCAATGCAAAATTTCCTTACCTCAAGAAGGATGAATATGAGATATAGGCTATGAATATGGAGTATTGGATTTCAAATAGTGATCATAACCTTTGGAACATCATCCTGATTGGAAACAGTAAGAAGAAAACAGGAAGAGATCCAAAAGGGAACATCATTATTCTTCCCCCTGTATCTGCAAAAGAACATATTGCTGTTCAAAGGGAGACAAAAGCAAGAACTTTGCTGCTTCAGTCTCTCCCAGAAGCCACATGGGTGATTTTCATCACCTAGATGATGCAAGGGACATCTGGTTAGCTGTTAAAGCCAGATTTGGAGGTAATGATGAATCTAAGAAGATGAGGAAGTCCATGCTGAAGCAGGAGTTTCAAGAATTCAAGATCTCAGAAGCAGAAGGATTGAATAAAGGCTAAGATAGGTTCCAGAAGATTTTGAGCCAACTCAATCTGCTGCAGGCAAGGCCAGATAATGAAGATTGCAATACCAAGTTCTTGAGAGCATTGCCTCCTTCCTGGTCACAGGTATCCATCACTCTCAAAGCTAGAGGTGGGCTTGATTACTTGAGTTTTGATGACCTCTATAACAAACTCAAGACTCTTGAGATTGATATTAAAGGAGGTTCAAGCTATTCACATACTCCAACTCACTCAGCATTTGTTAGCACTACCAGTACTAATAACAAGATGTCATATGCTGATAGCCCAACCTCATCATCTTCATCAACCTCATATACCCCTGCTACACCAAGAACACATTCAAATTCTGGAAATGTGATTGAAGATGTGCTTCATTCTTTTGTTGCTGAAAGTGAACCACAACAGCAGCTTGCATATGAAGACTTTAACCAGATTGATAAGATGGACTTGGAAGAATTGGATATCAAGTGGCAGATGGCTATGCTTTCAGTGAAGGTGAACAGATTTGAAAAGAAGGCTGGCAGGAAGATCCAATTCAATAGGAAGGATGGAGCAAGGTTTGATAAAAGGAAGGTTAGATGTTACAACTGCTCACAACTGGGTCACTTTGCAAGAGAATGCAAAGAGAAGAAGGAAGATGATAAGACCAGATACTCTGCATTCAAGCTCAAAGAATTAGACTCAGAGGAGCCTAAAGCCTTGCTATCTGTTGATTCTATGGTGGATTGGTCACAACATGAGGTAGATGATGAGGAAAGAGGTGCTGCTCAAGTTTATGGAATGCTTGCTGGATGTGAGACAGAAGATGAGGCAGATGTGGCTGAGGAATTTGCTTTGATGGGTATCTCATCTCAGCTACAAACTTGTCCTTTTGGATGTGATGATAACTATCTTAAAATTAAAAAGGAGTTTGATGATTTAGAAACTCAATATAAAGATTATTATGTTCAGGTTCAAGCTTATAAAAGTACACTTAAAACTTTAGAAAAGCAAAAGGCTTGGTACCAAACTAATCAGTTGGCATATGAAGAAAAGATTAGGGTTTTAGAAAGAGATTTGGAAAACACTACTAATTTGTTAAAATATTCTGAAAGTGAAAATGCTAAGTTGAATTTAGAGAAACAGGACTTGCAGGCTAAGTTAGATAGTGAAGTGGCCAGGTGTAATACATGGCAAGAATCATCTAAACACCTAGCTAAGTTGAATAACAGCTCTCAGTCTGTAAGGTCTAAGAGAGGGTTGGGGTATGGAGATTATATTGGGCCAGATGAAGTGTATGACCCTAATGAGCCAAGCATTTTTGACCCTACCCCTGAACCTGAGGATTATTAAATTCCTGTTAAATATGTTAAAGAAGGAGGAATGAATGTTGTTTCTCCACCTATAACAGGAGTATTTAAGCCTACCTCTACCCACACAGACTTTGATGAATCACATATGACCTATGGCAAAAAGTCCAATGACTTGCCTGAACTTGATTGTAAATCTAATGACTTTGTCTCTTGTTCTAACAGTGACAAGTCCTCAGAACCCAAGACCAATGACTTTTCTCATGTGATTCAAGTGACAAGTCTCCCACACCCAAGTCTGATGACTTCTCCTCAAGAGTAGCTGATGATGAATCCAATTCAAAGACAGCTTCTTTTGAAGACATTTCTTTGCATTTTGTTAAAAACAATTCTATTTCTAATTTTAGTTGTGATAAGTTTGTGTGTAATAAGAGAAGTCATGTTAAGAACAAATATTTTAGAAATAAATCATGCTTTGTTTGTGGTAGTTATTCTCATCTTATTAAAGATTGTGATTTTTATGAGAATAGAATGGGTGTGTGTGCTGGGCAACAGCAATCTAGACCATTGTGGAATAATGTTGAAAATATACCCCCATTTGTTCCTCAAGCAGCACAAATGAGCTCGGGCAGAGCTATATTTCCTGCTGGTAAACCAGTTCCTGCTGGTAAACCAGTTTCAGCTGGTAAATCTATTCCTGCTGGTTGGAAAAGAAATGCTGCTAGATCCTTCATCAGACCTACAAGCTCTTATTTTCAGAATGATTATAGGCCTGTTTATTATGACCCAATGCAAAAAGGGGGGGGGGAAGATGGGAAACTGTTGTTAAGTCCTTAGCAGGTTGTTCTTGGAAACAATACAGACCATATTTGAAGAAGGGATCCAAGAACAATGGTGGATCTCATCAATCTACATGGTTTAAATCTTTCTGATCCACAAGGCAGGCCTAAGTCAGTAATGACTTGGGTCTTCCATTGTATCTAATGTTGGTGTATTTTCTTTTGTTGTAGGAAAATCCTCATAGAAGTAAAGACTTAGGTATTGTTGATAGTGGGTGTTCTAGAAGTATGACTGGAAATAGAGACGGGTTGGTGGATGTAACCACTGTGAAAATCCCACTTTAAGATAAGCTAGCACTCAGAATGATTATCCTTTTTCCACGTATAATTTTTTTTATTTGATTGTATCTCCTATCTTATGTGACGTAACTCACATCCCTGATAAACGTACTCCAACTCAGACCTGCCTAACGAACCTAATGTTTATTTCATAAACATCACTATATGGAAACATTACAAAATATCATTTACCATTTTACGATAATTCTTTAACGAGCGTATCAACAAAACATTCATTATCTAAATAGAGATTCTGTGAAACCTTAAGTTCATCACAACACCAAATAAGCACAACAAAACCATAGAACATAAAAATACAACTCATATGAGCTACTGTACAAGTCACCAAAGCACCAGAAACCCTAATTCCATTTTAACTCCCGATAAAACCCTAAATTCATAAATCTATGATTTCATGTACAAATTTCACAAACCCTAAATTATTTATATAATATTTTTACAAAATATTAAATGTACAAGTCATGTAAACTAGAGTATAAGTCCTTTATGCATAAAACCATATATTTATAAAATCTCTATTAAAACCCTACATATAATTATTTTTAAAGCATAGTTTACCAACCATTCATGCATAATTATTAAAGATTCATTTTTCCTAAACTCACTAAATATTTATACAAGTCTTTAAACCCAAGGTACAAGTGCCTAATGCACAAGAACCAAAAATCCTATTTATTTACTTTTTAATTTAATAAAAATTAACAAATAATTTTTATAACTTAATAAACTAATAAAACTATATTTTTCCTATATTCTAAATAATAGTACAACCCTAATAAGCCTATAGTACAACTCTTATAAGCACAATCCATATTTCTCATATAATTCGAATATTACATAAATTCTAAATATTTTTCAAATTAAACAAACACATAAACTAATTTAGTTCTCCTTCCTAAACCTTCAAAACAACTTCTTAAACCCATTGTACAACACCCCAAAGCTTCATTCGACCCTCCCCTAAAACCTGCTTCGAACACAACTAAATTCCAACTAATATAACTTACACAAAATACATTGTACCTAGCCATGAACACACACTTTACCCTCTCCTCTCTTCTCTTCAATGAGCAACTCCACTTGTCCATTTCTATCTATCCATGTCCCCTCCTATTAGCCAAAACCCCCTCCTTGGAAGATAAACTTCATGGACAATATTGAACACATCACCCTTTTTCCCCCTCCTCTTCAAGTGGCAATATTTTCAGTTTGTCTCAGCCCTTGTCCCCTCACCTTGTCTCATTATATCAACCCTAGAAAACCCTAATCTTTCTCCATAAATAGCAGCTTAAAACTCACCTTTATTCACACACCAAAATTCGACTAAACCAACAACAGCTGAACCATATTAAACCACTTCACATTCATTCCTTACTGATCACAGCAAGCCAACATAACCCTAGTAAGCCTAGACGAGGAGGAAAGCAACTAGCGTTCAAGAAATCCACCTATACGATCCATAAACCCTAACCGAATAAGAATCTAAGTAAGTGACTCCAACTCTATTTTAAATTCAGTTATTTACTTTATATATCATTTAAAAACATCACCTAATAATCACTAAAATCAAACATGATCGAAACCTAAATAATTTCTTTCCTTTTTCTTGTTTCTGATCAAACAGTGAATACAAATGCACCCTAAGTATTTGAAGCTTTGTTAAAACAAATCAAAAACTCTTAAAACATGTTAAACTATATCTAATATTATCATGTTATACGTAAAAACTTAGTAGGAAAACTCTAAAAACTTAAAAACCCAATCGGGTTCACCTTTCTGTGTTTCAGTCGAGCAGAAAACTGCTCTACTCGCCCAACTTGTGACCTATAAACCGACCACCAAACGCTCACCATAAATTCTGATTTTTGGTATAAATAACGTTCACTTAGCAAACTTAATATAGGAAGAATCATGGAAAATGGTTAAGTTTTCATTAAGTTATCAAGCTCCAAAGATGGTCTTATATCGCTAAAAATAGAACAATATATTTCCAGTTATTTATTTTTCATTTTGTCGCCCCAACTCCCTAACTTTTGAACTATATATCGACAACCTAGAGGTTTCCATAAAATCTGATTTTCGGTATTTACAAAGTCCACCTAGCTAACTTAATATAGGAAAAAGAATCACGAGAAATGATTAAGTTTTCGCAGAGTTATCGAGTTCCCAAAATCAGTCTATATCGCTAAGTTAGAACAAGGATTTTCAGTTATACAATTTTCAGTTTTATGCGACCCACTGCCCAACTTTCCACCCAGTTTTCGAACCCTATAAGACCTCTAAAAATTCTGCCCTTTTGACATGTCAAAGTTCACATAGCTAAGTTATTTTAGAAAGAAAAATCATATAAGATGATCGAGTGGTTTAAAAGTTGTTAGTGTCCAAAGTTTGCTCCATCGCTAGGTATAAAATCATTTTCTGGATTTTGTTAAAACTTGTTTCCACCTAGTCGACTTTAGTAAAATATTTCGGGTATCAAATGATTTTCATAAAATACGAAACTTGGCATAATCAAAGACGACCTGGCTAGCTTTTTATAGGAACAGAGAACACGTAATATGATCTAGTATTCGTTAAGTTATTCGATTCCAAAACTCTAGATTTATCACATATGTCATGTGTATTATTTTTGGATTAAAAAGAGTTTTCATGGGCTGAATATGTAAATATCTAAACCAAGGACCATTTTTGTCAATAACAAATAAAAAGGGTAGAAAATGTTATTTTTGAAACTAGAGGGTAAAAGTTGTCATTTTCCAAAAGTTCAGGGTATAAACCGTCATTTGACCAAACCTTAGGGATTAAGGTGTAACTTTTCATAACTAACATTTTTATTCTATTTTCCGATCTAATAGAAAATATAACAACGTAATACGTTTATTTCCATAACGAACCAACGAACGAAAGTTATCTTTAACGAAACAAACAAACATATAAACAACGAAACGAAACGAACAAAAGAACATATATCATCTGAAATTGGTTACTGAAATTGGCATAACAACCCAGGTTTCGTGTCCGGAGACGTTTATCAACTTCATTTCATTTTTTTTTCCATCCAGACTGCTCAGGTGAGTTCATAGTCCCACTTTTCTTTATACGTTTTTCCAAACTTGTGGGGAGATACATGCTACTAAACCGAACACAAGTACTTTTCCTGTATGCTTTCCTGATTTATATTGCATAAAGTTTAACTGTTGCCTATTTAAAGTCGCTCTATCATGAACCATTAATCACTTTCGGGTGAGCGCGAATATAATGAATAGATCTATTGGATTGACAATCCCTTTGTGTTGCTGGATAAGTAACCCAATGCATTTTATTTGAAATCGTTTAATAAAGAGTTTCAGGCAGACTCCTACTCGAGGGCATAATTGCTACATTTAATTATGTAGTGATTTACATCATAGCTTATAACTATGATGTCCATCGTGTTAACGCCTTGCGATTCATGAGACTTAGAGCAATATATAATGAACTGCGATATAACCGACTTACTCTTTATTTAGCTTGTGTTCAAACTTATTTAACGTTAAACGCTATGGATTCACTCAACCTTTGTGTTGACTTTTTAAGCATGCTTATCTCAGGTAACTAGAAGTACGATTTGGCACGGAGTGGCGGTGGACTTTCTTTTAAAAGAGTGTCCGTTTGGTTATCATTCAAATGAAAAATGTAATATTTAAAACGTATTTCGAAACCTCCCGCTGGGACCTCTATATGTAAACTCTGATTTCATAAATGAATGATAACAATTTCATTTAAAACGTCTCTTTTCGAGTCGTTTTCTATTATCATGACTGTGAACTGTGAAGTAACACCCCAACCTATATTTTCCGCTGCGAATATCGAAAACGGGGGTGTTACAGAGTGGTATCAGAGCTCATGGTTATAGAGAACCAAATGTTTTCAAACATTGGACTATAACCGATTTTCAAAAAAAAAAAAAAACTTAACCCAAAAGTCCTCCGTGCCACAACGCCACTGAAACGTTACTTATATATGTTTATTTCAAATTATTAGTTGCATAGTGCAATGTTTATAATCCCCGGGTGGTTACAGAACCCTGACTTCCCCTACCCAATCTATTCCTCTTATGTAGGACACGGATATTGAAAAATATCACGACAGTACCGGACATCACGACAGTACCTATATCCTCACCTCCACTATCATCTATAAGTTTTTATCCACCAGCTGTCCCATTTAAACTTAGTAAAGAAATTAGGACCATTATCGTCCGATATCATACTTTATCCCGATTACCTATTCCCGATTTCCCTATTCCACCGCGAGTCTTTGAGGTAAGTGAAAACTCGCAATCGGCACAGGAACGACAACCGACTATTTCCACCCTACTGACGCGATTAGAACGGCAAGAAGAACAGATCGAGACTGCTTAGGTCATCCCGACAAGCTGCCTCAGAATGCATCGAGGGTATAAAATATAGAGTTGAAGATTCAGAAACCATGAAGCAGAAGATGGACGAGAATCGTGAGAAGACAGAGAACCATCATGAGCAACTGAGACGAGAACTATCCATGACGAATTGAAGATGTTAGAAGAGATAATGAAAAGAAATAAAGAAGTGACGACCGCTCAGACGAAGATCACTATTTTGGAGAAAATAGTGGGAGACATGCAAGATAAATATTAAGAATAAATCCTCGTCAGCATGATCGTCAAATTGAAAGGTTGACTCGGAAGAGTTTTTGGTAGCCACTAAAATCAGATTTATATCTACCAGCTTTTGTACTATATCTTGGCCATGAGATATGTATCATAAATACGACGCTTGTACTAATTTTGTTATATATAACAAATTAGCAAGTGATTTATGACTATATGTGGTTTTGATTTTTGCTGTGTACGGTATCGGTTGACGTGGACCAGTGATGATCATCCTACCTACGCGTATGATAATATTTGGACATGTTGTGACCTTATGATTATCATAAGTATTATCTTGATAATCTAACATGTACAAAATATAAACGTATGTTTTATTATGATTTTAATAGAAATATGCCTCGCACTTCCCCGAACCACCTATGTCCCAAGCTGCTATCCGAAAGCTTGTCGCAGACAGTGTTGCTGCAGCATTAGAGAGTCAAGCAGCGGAATTTGCTCGTACTGGAAGCACCAACAGACCCAATGGAGAAAGCGAGCCAGCTAATACTCGCAAATGCACCTACAAAGACTTCATAAACTGTAAACCAACTTTCTTTAAGGGAACAGAAGGAGCTACTGAATTAGCTCGTTGGTTTGAACGTACGGAAATAGTCTTTGTGAGATGTGGGTGTACCAATGACTGCAAAGTTGCTTTTGCTACGGGGACTTTATTAGATGATGCCCTGTCTTGGTGGACTTCGACTACCCAGACTATGGGTGTTGAAACAGCTCACCAACTGACTTGGGAAGATCTCAAGAAGAAGATGTTGAAGAAGTACTGCCCCCGTACTGAAATTAAGAAGATGGAGGATGAGTTCCACCAACTGGTTGTGAAAGGAACGGATCTCAAGGCATACAATAGGAGGTTTCAGGAGCTTGCTCTCCTATGTCCAACTATTGTGCCTGATCTGGAAAAGATTTTGGAGAAATATACGGAAGGCCTACCTCGAAACATTGAGGGAAATGTGATTGCGTCAAAGCCTCAGTCATTAGAAGAGGCAATTACCATAGCTCAACAATTAATGGATCGCGAAACCAAGCGAAGTTCTATTCAAGAAATGATGATCACAAGCGAAGGCTTGATGATAGAAGATCACCCATCACCACAAAAACTACAACACGATCGTAACAATTACCACCACCAACAGAATCGCCGACAGGAGACTGCTAAAGCCTATACCGCCACACCTGCTGAGAGAAGTGGTTATGTTGGAAGAAAACCGTCATGTAGTCAATGCCTGTTGCACCACTATGGTCCAATCACTGTTAAGTGCGCAAGGTGTCAGAGGATTGGACATCAGACCAAAGACTGTAGAGCAACAGGACCCTAACCTACAACCGGTAACCGTAACTTGCTTCGGATGCGGTGAGAAGGGCATTATAAGAGCTGGTGCCCGAAATCGAAAGACGACCAGAACAACGGTGCCCGCGGAAGAGCGTATGTGCTAGGAGATGGGAACGCACAGCCAAACCAAGATTAGTGAGAGGAATGAGAACTCGTTAAAGATCCCAAAATATCAAGGAATGGCATCCCTATTTCAACAAAAGAGAAATTCCTGTTATAGCTAAATAAAATCGTATCGTAAAACTTCCTAAACATATTTCCTATTGTACTCTACCTTAGTTACGATGGACGTAACCTAAGTGTATCGACTATCTTTTTACCGTATGAAATCTTTACCTTGTAATATTTCCGTAATAATCACAATCTACGTTTCTATTCCATTTGACCTGTTCGTAGTCACTACACTGTCATATCACTAGAAATTTGGTTAATATTAGTTTTGACCATCCCGTAAGAATTCCACTCGAACCCTAGAAATCCCTGACTTATCACTGTAGTATGAACAATAATTTTCTTATTTTTGTGAAAAATAATTATGTTGTCATTTACAAAAATAAAACGTTGAACACCGTCTAAAACTTTTGAAGAAATATAAGTATCACCATAACTGGACCAAATATCACATCATTCAGTCCTTAGTTATGCATAGCCTGGCCAACTATGTATAATTTAGGAAGAATCATGTCATAAATGGAACAGTTATCTTTTCAGATTTTCTAATAACAATTTTCATTCAAAAGTAAAATTTTGAGACAAAACAAATTGTTCATACTAATTCCATTTGACCAACCACAACAAATGTCTACAAATATTACCCATCGCCTCTAAGATAAGAAAATCAAATACGGACAAGATACCCAAACCTTTTCCATCACATCTCGACCAACATAGACTGAATCTCGGGACGAGATTCCCTTAACGGGGGGTGACTGTAACCACTGTGAAAATCCCACTTTAAGATAAGCTAGCACTCAGAATGATTATCCTTTTTCCACGTATAAATTTTTTTTATTTGATTGTATCTCCTATCTTATGTGACGTAACTCACATCCCTGATAAACGTGCTCCAACACAGACCTACCTAACGAACCTAATGTTTATTTCATAAACATCACTATATGGAAACATTACAAAATATCATTTACCCTTTTACGATAATTCCTTAACGAGCGTATCAACAAAACATTCATTATCTAAATAGAGATTCTGTGAAACCCTAAATTCATCACAACACCAAATAAGCATAACAAAACCATAGAACATAAAAATACAACTCATCTGAGCTACTGTACAAGTCACCAAAGCACCAGAAACCCTAATTCCATTTTAACTCCCGATAAAACCCTAAATTCATAAATCTATGATTTCATGTACAAATTTCACAAACCCTAAATTATTTATATAATATTTTTACAAAATATTAAATGTACAAGTCATGTAAACTAGAGTACAAGTCCTTTATACATAAAACCATATATTTATAAAATCTCTATTAAAACCCTACATATAATTATTTTTAAAGCATAGTTTACCAACCATTCATGCATAATTATTAAAGATTCATTTTTCCTAAACTCACTAAATATTTTTACAAGTCTTTAAACCCAAGGTACAAGTGCCTAATGCACAAGAACCAAAAATCCTATTTATTTACTTTTTAATTTAATAAAAATTAACAAATAATTTTTATAACTTAATAAACTAATAAAACTATATTTTTCCTATATTCTAAATAATAGTACAACCCTAATAAGCCTATAGTACAACTCTTATAAGCACAATCCATATTTCTCATATAATTCGAATATTACATAAATTCTAAATATTTTTCAAATTAAACAAACACATAAACTAATTTAGTTCTCCTTCCTAAACCTTCAAAACAACTTCTTAAACCCATTGTACAACACCCCAAAGCTTCATTCGACCCTCCCCTAAAACCTGGTTCGAACACAACTAAATTCCAACTAATATAACTTACACAAAGTACATTGTACCTAGCCATGAACACACACTTTACCCTCTCTTCTCTTCTCTTTAATGAGCAACTCCACTTGTCCATTTCTATCTATCCATGTCCCCTCCTATTAGCCAAAACCCTCCTCCTTGGAAGATAAACTTCATGGACAATAATTGAACACATCACCCTTTTTCCCCCTCCTCTTCCAAGTGGCAATATTTTCAGTTTGTCTCAGCCCTTGTCCCCTCACCTTGTCTCCTTATCTCAACCCTAGAAAACCCTAATCTTTCTCCATAAATAGCAGCTTAAAACTCACCTTTATTCACACACCAAAATTCGACTAAACCAACAACAGCCGAACCATATTAAACCACTTCACATTCATTCCTTACTGATCACAGCAAGCCAACATAACCCTAGTAAGCCTAGACGAGGAGGAAAGCAACTAGCGTTCAAGAAATCCACCTATACGATCCATAAACCCTAACCGAATAAGAATCTAAGTAAGTGACTCCAACTCTATTTTAAATTCAGTTATTTACTTTATATATCATTTAAAAACATCACCTAATAATCACTAAAATAAAACATGATCGAAACCTAAATAATTTCTTTCCTTTTTCTTGTTTCTGATCAAACAGTGAACACAAATGCACCCTAAGTATTTGAAGCTTTGTTAAAACAAATCAAAAACTCTTAAAACATGTTAAACTATATCTAATATTATCATGTTATACGTAAAAACTTAGTAGGAAAACTCTAAAAACTTAAAAACCCAATCGGGTTCACCTTTCTGTGTTTCAGTCGAGCAGAAAACTGCTCTACTCGCCTAACTTGTGACCTATAAACCAACCACCAAACGCTTACCATAAATTATGATTTTTGGTATAAATAACGTTCACTTAGCAAACTTAATATAGGAAGAAGAATCATGGAAAATAGTTAAGTTTTCATTAAGTTATCAAGCTCCAAAGATGGTCTTATATCGCTAAAAATAGAACAATATATTTCCAGTTATTTATTTTTCATTTTGTCGCCCCAACTCCCTAACTTTTGAACTATATGTCGACATCCTAGAGGTTTCCATAAAATCTGATTTTCGGTATTTACAAAGTCCACCTAGCTAACTTAATATAGGAAAAATAATCACGAGAAATGATTAAGTTTTCGCAGAGTTATCGAGTTCCCAAAATCAGTCTATATCGCTAAGTTAGAACAAGGATTTTCAGCTTTAGTAAAATATTTCGGGTATCAAATGATTTTCATAAATACGAAACTTGGCATAATCAAAGACGACCTGGCTAGCTTTTTATAGGAACAGAGAACACGTAATATGATCTAGTATTCGTTAAGTTATTCGATTCCAAAACTCTAGATTTATCACATATGTCATGTGTATTATTTTTGGATTAAAAAGAGTTTTCATGGGCTGAATATTTAAATATCTAAACCAAGGACCATTTTTGTCAATAACAAATAAAAAGGGTAGAAAATGTTATTTTTGAAACTAGAGGGTAAAAGTTGTCATTTTCCAAAAGTTCAGGGTATAAACCGTCATTTGACCAAACCTTAGGGATTAAGGTGTAACTTTTCATAACTAACATTTTTATTCTATTTTCCGATCTAATAGAAAATATAACAACGTAATACGTTTATTTCCATAACGAACCAACGAACGAAAGTTATCTTTAACGAAACAAACAAACATATAAACAACGAAACGAAACGAACAAAAGAACGTATATCATCTGAAATTGGTTACTGAAATTGGCATAACAACCCAGGTTTCGTGTCCGGAGACGTTTATCAACTTCATTTCATTTTGTTTTCCATCCAGACTGCTCAGGTGAGTTCATAGTCCCACTTTTCTTTATACGTTTTTCCAAACTTGTGGGGAGATACATGCTACTAAACCGAACACAAGTACTTTTCCTGTATGCTTTCCTGATTTATATTGCATAAAGTTTAACTGTTGCCTATTTAAAAGTCCCTCTATCATGAACCATTAATCACTTTCGGGTGAGCGCGAATATAATGAATAGATCTATTGGATTGACAATCCCTTTGTGTTGCTGGATAAGTAACCCAATGCATTTTATTTGAAATCGTTTAATAAAGAGTTTCAGGCAGACTCCTACTCGAGGGCATAATTGCTACATTTAATTATGTAGTGATTTACATCATAGCTTATAACTATGATGTCCATCGTGTTAACGCCTTGCGATTCATGAGACTTAGAGCAATATATAATGAACTGCGATATAACTGACTTACTCTTTATTTAGCTTGTGTTCAAACTTATTTAACGTTAAACGCTATGGATTCACTCAACCTTTGTGTTGACTTTTTAAGCATGCTTATCTCAGGTAACTAGAAGTACGATTTGGCACGGAGTGGCGGTGGACTTTCTTTTAAAAGAGTGTCCGTTTGGTTATCATTCAAATGAAAAATGTAATATTTAAAACGTATATCGAAACCTCCCGCTGGGACCTCTATATGTAAACTCTGATTTCATAAATGAATGATAACAATTTCATTTAAAACGTCTCTTTTCGAGTCGTTTTCTATTATCATGACTGTGAACTGTGAAGTAACACCCCAACCTATATTTTCCGCTGCGAATATCGAAAACGGGGATGTTACAATGGACTTTGTGACTATAAGAGGAGACATTGTGACTTTTGGAGGTGGAGATGGTAAAATAACAGGCAAAGGAACCATCAGAACTTCCAAATTGGATTTTGAAAATGTATATTATGTGGAAGAGTTGCAGAATTTTAATCTGTTCTCTGTTTCACAAATTTTGTACAAGAAAAACAGTGTTCTCTTCACTGAGACTGAATGTCTTGTGCTTTCTAAAGACTTCAAGTTGCCTGATGAAAGTCAAGTTGTACTTAAAGTTCCAAGAAGACACAATCTATACAGTTTCAACTTAAATGAACTCCAAACTGAAGGTGATTTAGCTTTTTTGGTGGCAAAGGCATCCTTGGATGAATCTACAAAATGACATAGAAGGATGGCTCATGTTAACTTCAAAACCATCAACAAGCTAGCAAAGAATGGATTGGTAAAAGGGCTTCCTCCAAAGATCTTCACAAATGAACATAATTGTGTTGCCTGCAACAAAGGAAATCAACACAAAGCTTCTTACAAAGCCATCACAGCTGTGAGCACCATCACTGAACCTCTCCAGTTACTTCATATGGATCTTTTTGGTCCTACTTCCATCAGAAGTATTGACCATAAGTACTATTCCCTGGTGATTACAGATGACTTTAGCAGGTTTTGTTGGACTTTCTTCTTAGGTACTAAGGATGAAACCTTTCATGTGATTAGGGACTTTCTTGCCTTAATTGAAAACCAGCTAAATAAGAAGGTTAAGACTATAAGGTGTGACAATGGGACAGAGTTTAAAAATTCTAACTTAATTGAACTCTGTGGGAAAAAGGGGATTAAAAGGGACTATAGTAATGCCAGAACCCCACAACAAAATAGGGTTGCTGAAAGAAAGAATAGAACCCTTATAGAAGCTGCAAGATCTATGCTTGCTGACTCTAAGCTACCTACCATGTTTTGGACTGAAGCAGTTAGCACTGCTTGTTATGTTTTGAACAAGGTATTGATCACTAATCCTCACAACAAAACACCTTATGAACTTTTGTGTGGGAAAGTTCCCACCATCAGTCATTTTAAACCTTTTGGATGTCATGTGACTGTTCTAAACACCAGTGACCATTTGGGTAAATTTGAAGAGAAAGCTGATGAGGGATTTATAGTTGGGTACTCTGCACATAGCAAGGCTTATAGAGTTTATAACTTATCTACCAAAAGGATAGAAGAGACACTAAACCTGAGATATCTTGAGGATAAACCTAACATTCAGGGTGCAGGTCATGAGTGGTATTTTGACCTGGACTATCTAACTGATACTTTAGGATATACTCGTTTCAAAGCTAATCAATCTGCAGATACACAGGAGTCTCCAACTAACAATGCAGGTACCCCAGAGGATGATTCAGACTCTGAGTGTGATGAACAAACCATTGTTGTTCCTTCTTTTCCTTTTAACCACTTTGCAGGTTCTGAAGTTAAAGATAATTCTGGCATGGGTGAGGGTGATTCAAGTTTTGCAGAAGACCTTGCAAGCCTTCAAAGACAAGAACATGATGCCAAGGAAGCAGCTGAAAAGTTTGGTTTTGAATTCACAAAAGAAACTGAGGAGCTCTTAAGACAAGCCGCAGTTGAAGCCCGCAGGAATATGGATTCTGCTGGTAGTTCTTCTATTCCTGCTGGTAGTGTTCCTGTTACTGCTGGTACTACCAATTCTGCTGGTAGCTCTAATGTTCCTGTTGGTGTCTCCACTCCTGCTGCTCCTTTGTCCACTCCTTCTGATCCTTCATTGGGCTTTCCTGAACCTCTCACAAGATATCCAAGACCTACAGATCTTGGTAACTCACTAACTTCAAGAACTGAATTTGAAGATATTCATCATCATCCAAGTACTGGCATTTTTACCTCCTCCTCATATGATGACAACATTAGTCCTGATGTCAATAATCTAGCACCTACAGTAGAAGTCAATCCTGTTGCTACTAAGAGGATCAATACCATTCATCCTCAATCCTTGATTCTTGGTGATCCTACCTTAGCTGTTCAGACAAGAAATAAGGTGAAACAAAAAAAGTTCGGTGAAAGTGCCTTTGTCAATTATGTTCATAATCAGCAAAGGAACAATCACACAGACTTTCTACATTGTCTTTTTGCTTGTTTTCTTTCACAAGTTGAACCAAGCAGTGTATCACAAGCTCTTGAAGATCCAGCTTGGGTAGAGGCTATGCAAGAAGAAATGCAACAATTTTGTTAGTGCAAGTAGTCTCGTTGGGGAGATTGCTAGTGCAAGCAATCTCGTTTGTTTTGATTGATGACAAACATGTAACTTGATACATAGCGTAAAATGTACAAGTTACTTGTAATCTTATATTGTCTCAACATACATTCAACACCTCTCGCCTTCTCAAGTCTTCGTATGATACAACACAGGTTCGTACATGTTTGTTATATGGCATTATGATCAAACCTTAACAAACCTTTTAGAATGTTTAAAATACGGCTAGGTCATTAAGTATATTAAAAGGTTAATCATTCTACTTAGAACCTCATTATCATGTTTCCTAAGTTTAATAGGATAAGTACACTTTAGGTGTCAAACTAACATGATACATATTGAACATATATTAGTTAAGCTAGCATATACATGTTACATGATCACTAGGATACATACATATATACATTTACATTATTTACATTTTAAATCTTAAAATGGAAATATATACATGACATCATGGCATACCTCGTTAGAAAATCTTAGGAAGATTTCAAATATATTTTCGAAAGATTTTTAAGTAACAAAGTTAACTTTGGTAGATATGGAAAGATTTGGTAGATATGGAAAGATTTGGTAGATATAGAAAGATATGGCAAGATATGGAAAGATTTGTGAAAAGCTTTTCTGTCTGACACCCGCGGATCCAAATGATATAAAGGACGGATCCAATTTATGGGATCCGCCAGATCCGCCGGGCATAATTCTTGTTGGCTATAAATAGCAGCCCATTGTTTACCCATAGTTTTAAGCAACTAGAACACATATTCCCTTCATCATTTCACACACTTAGATCAGTAGCAAACCATGTAGATTCATACATTAATCACCCTTTGCATAATGATCATAATGTTACTAACTTTCATTATGTTGTAAGCATACACTTGTTATGATCCTGTGAAGCAAGCTCAAGATCATGAGTCATCATCCATAGCATACTTCCTGATCTATCATGAAGGTTAGAAGATCTTGAAGTCATCCACCAAAGCATTCCAACACATGAAGATTCAAGGGCACTTGACATCCTCAATGATTGAAGACTTCTTATTTAAGAAGTTCATGTAGATTGCATATTCATATATGAAGATCCATCACAACAAGTTTAGGGAGCTTGTGATCTTCATCCATTGAAGGCTTCCCATCAATAGAAGTTCATTTAGATTAGCCATTCATATCCATGACCCATTTATGTCATGGGTCATCATTGTAATCTATTCATACTAGATTAGATGGTTTATGTGTTTGTGCCATAAAACACAAGGTTTCTATGTTGGGCCATAAAACATAGCGGGAGTGGTTGTACCCTTGTAAAGAACTCGGTATCTAGCTTAGTACCGGAAAAAGGATAAGCGACGACGGGAGTGGTTGTACCCATGTAAAAGAACTCGATATCTAGCTTAGTGTCGGTAATTGTATAAGCGACGTTAGGTTGGTTCTACCTCGAACTAGAACCCGGTATTTAGCTTTGTACCAGAAAAAGTGTAAGCGACGTGTGTAAGGTTTTCTCCGCCGAGAAGGGAGCTTGTTGATCTAGTGAAGTAACTCTCGAGTTGGGTACTCGAGGAGTGGAGTAGGGCGGAGAGGAGCTCCATGACCGAACCACTATAAATCATCGTGTTCGGTTTGCGCTTTCTTTTACTTATCTCTTTACTTTTATATTTGCATTATATGTTTGATTGTGGTGTGACTTGTTGATAATACTTGTGTGACAACACGTTTCAACTTATGCAAGTTAGAAACATCTTTCATATTAGAACAAGCTTAAATGGACATTTGATACAACAAGTTTTAAGATTTTAAAACGATAACGTATTCACCCCCTCTACGTTTTCACAATTGGTATCAGAGCCACGTGGCTCTCATTTTCAAAACAAATGGTTTTTAAAATGAAGTACGATCCATGTATCAAATTACCATTGAAGCAGAATGTAATATGAAAAATGTTTCGCAAAGTATAATTAGAAATTTTGTTGTTAAATATTACTTTGTATACAAGCTTGAAGATGTCTTTGAAAAATCAAGAGAAAAGATTTCTTAAAAAGATTAAGTGTCAAATTGTGTGCGTAAAGCTAATTTACGAAAAACAAGGGTTTTAAAGGAGCGTTTGGAATAGCTATTAATGTAGTTGAAAAATCTCTTCGTAAATGTTTAGATAAGTCACATAATTAGAAATGTTGTTAAATATGTGTAATATATGTTTAATATTAAGTCTAGCAAGTCCTACACGTTTTTCTTATGTCAAAATACGAGTTTAGGTGAATCTGGTACAGGTCCCGGCGGATCCAAATCACACAAAGGGCGGATCCCTCAAAAAGGATCCGCCAGATCCGTCTGTTCAGTATACAGTTTTTGTCAAACTTCAAAAAATCATAACTAATTAACCGTAAGTCCGTAAAAGTCGTACCACCTATCATTTTGAAGGGAATTAAGTCTACTTTCATTTAAAAATAATCTCAAGTCCTAAATCTAAATTGAAGTAGGTAAAACAAATCAAATACTACAACCTGTTCAATAAATTAAGTTTTATTTTGACACAGTAACTTAAACTTTTACGTCGGGCAATGTAAGTTAGTATTCTTTGAACATTGATATGATTTATTTTGAAACTAAAGAATTTGGTAATATAAAGGAAACAAATCAAGCTTGGCATACATCGTCATATTTAAACGCAAAGTGACGAAAAGTATCTTTTCTTTTATACTATGCTATGTGACTATCTGTTCTAAGTTATTTGCATACATGTGATTTGCCTGTTGGTAATTGTGATTGAATTTGTTGATAGGAAATACATAAGTGTTTTGCCATGACAATTATTTGCTTGTTTATCAATTGCTTGTTTTATGCATAAAAGAACATTTGCTAGATATTGTGCAATAAATTGATAAACTGTGTTTATTTCACTTATAGACTTGGATATTTTTGTTTGCATATGTTATGTGAAATCTTTGCATAACTTACTTAGGAATATGATCTAAGTAAAACTAGTTAAGTATCTTGAAAATTGTTAATTAGCACATGATCTCACCTAATGGTTCAAACATTGAAATATGTCACTACCTTAAGAGTTTATCTAACAATATCTTTGAAAAAGGTGTTTGGTATAATTGCTTTCAACGATGATGTTTGATGTATTTATCTTGTCATATGATAGAAACTTATCTTTGAATGATCATATGAACTAACCATGTCATGCAGGACGATAACACTTTGATGTTATCAAGTTTTCGTGTTTAAGCCACTGTTTGGCTTAACATCCATTTATGGTAAGTTACTATCATCAGACTGATCTATGTGCAAACGTGTGTTAGAATATGTGTTTTTAGTTTTACTCTATCACATATTAGTAGTTATATATGTTTTAGGAGAATTTTCGGGATTTGAGCGGGTAACGCAAAATATGCATATCTCTCTGTTAAGAATTAGGACTTCCACATGGCGGATATGACGGATCGCAAATTTTGGTTCCGCCTGTTGTACACTTTGGCTCCGCCATTCCTCACCCTGCGGATTCTGCGGAACCCAAATATGGGATCCGCACTTGTTGTCGATTGGATCCGTCAGTCTCAACAGTAACTTTTTCAAAATTCCTGACTAATCCCGATCCTTAGATTATTGATTCTAGTTCTTAGGATTCTTATCACTGATGTTCACTCAAATTAGGATTAGGACATCTCACCAAACACCAAATAGGATAATCATATCTAATCACAGTTTCAAATTTCATGAAAATGCTCCAAGGTACCTTTTCGGTAAACCACTGAGTATTTGTGATCATTACACACATTCACTGCATCCTCCCGTCCTTTACTCATTCACTAGCTTGATTTGTAAATTGACAACTTCCAAACTAATCCAGACTCACTGTTTGCAAATATATCATAGATTACAAACCCAACTCATGACTGTGGATATTGTCCAGTTTCCACATATGTTGCCTTACTTGGTTAACATGTCATTCTTCAAGACGATTAAGATTTACATTGAGTCATAACTCACACTTAGGTTATAGATGTATTATCAAGTCTTATCTCAACAAAGTAGGATTGACAACTTAAGTATTTCATCCGAAATATTCAAGTAAATTTGACTTACGATTGTAGTTATTAAAAGTCATATCCGAAACAATCAACCACTAGTTATACCAATGGATCATAAGAGTTAGTCTTCATCCTTGTTGTCTTCAACATCCATAATTGAACAAACCCCTACAACACCACGATCCTTAACATCATTGAGTGCATTGCTTAAAAAGCCCTTAGTCCAAACACTCATATCAAATCAAGTATGCGTTAAACATATTCAACCATAGTTTACCACCTATAGGATTAGAACCTTCAAATGAGTATGATGTTCACATTCAATGTTTATCATTGTCCACTAGGTTTAAGTAGTACAACTTTAACAAGTCATCAAAGTATTGGTAATACTTTGTAATCAAACCTCTGCATAAGTTTCATTAAACCTTAAATCAACATTTTAACAACATATGTTAAAATACAAAATCTCAAATACAACCTCATGCACCCCAAGTAACAATGAATCGTGAGATGTATACATAAGAAACTCAAGTGAGTTTATCTTATCATCATCTAGTTATCATAATATTGAAAAACAAGTTTATTTAGGATAGGTCTATCCAAACACTTAGGCTTAATATCTTCTTTTAGGAAAAGATGATGTTTCGGAAAACATTATGCTTAAGAAATCATGCGTTTAGTTTTCATCTTGTTAAAAGGATAATATATATCCTATCATTCTCTCCTTGTAACATGAACGGTTGTGTTACAAGAGATTTTATTACACCTCATTGGGTAAATGATCTTAAACAAACATTTGTAAGTTCTATGAACTAGAGCTTCCCCCTCACCGTGTCATACTTGTTTTCATAAGTATGATAATCTTACTTGTTGAAAGATACTTTATGTATCTATCTCCTTTCAAGCGTATGTCATAACCAAGCCTTGCTCAGATCTTGCGAACACACAAGATCTATTAAAGTTGGTAACTTTATTTAGATACTTGTTCCAAAGAACTTTCTTGAGAACGTTCTTAACATAGTCCATCATCTCAAACACATCTCTTGGTCTTAGATGATCAAATCACTTGTACAACACTCAACATAAAAGATGTCAACCTTTAGATCATTCAACCTTAGATCCCAAACACAAAGATTAAAATCTGTTGACACATATTTGTCAAATTTACGTATAACATGACATCTTCATCACATTAGTTCTAATAGAAATAATTGAGTCTCATTAAGCCAAGTAATTAGTAAGCTATCATATTTTATATACTTTGTTAGGCAAAAATAGAAATTCCTATCTTTCAGACATGAGAATGACTATTGGAGAATTTATTGCACTAGAAACTAAATTTAACCTAACGGTTAAATTGCCTCCAGCAGAGAAGTTGGGTATGTGGAATCACCCGTAAAAATGGTCGTGTTCAGCCTGAATTGAGCACCACTAGTAATAGTCTCATATTCATTCTCCAACTTGAAAAATCTTTATTCCTATACTTGCCTAAAATAAGTATTAAAAGATGATATTTTATCTTGTCTTAGGAATATTAATCAAACAAATAGTAAATATGATCTTTCTTTAGAATTACTTGCATTGCACATATATGTGTTGATTACATGTTATGTGTTTGATATGTTTAAATGTCTTGACGTTATTTGATTGATAGTCAAATGTGTAAACCTTGGAAAGGTTTTGTCTGCATGCCTATATGCTTCATGTTAAAATGATTTGCATGATACTTGTTATATGATATTTCACAAGATTAACATAGTTCTTGTTAACTCACGATATGTCATTTTTAATACATGATGTAAGATAGCTCTTGTCTTTAGTTGACATTCATTGAGCTTTTTCGTAGGATATTCTAAATGATGTATGCTTCCTAAATGTTATAATGGTTTGCATGAATCTGTAGTCTCACTTCTTTGTCACGCTATGTGTTTGCCATGTGTGCACTTTATCAAAGTGGTTTTAGTATGATGAACATTTAGAAGTCATTTTATTTTACACATAGATCATTGTGTTAATTAATGGGTAAGTATGCTTAAGTGACTAAGCCTAACTTCAAAATAATTTCACAATGTAGTATCTTAAACAATGTCATGCTATGATTATTTTTCTTGATGCTATGTGGTAACTTTTAGTCTAGTAGTCAAATATGATGTTTTGTTTAACATCTTTGTCTTATAGGTTGATAACAAATTATTTGTTATCTTAATTTGTTATGCTTATTTTGCATAATTGTTATCTCTTTATTGCTACTTAGATTAGTAATATGTTTATGGGATCCTTTTACTTGCATATAGTGTTTAAAGCTAATAGGATTAAGTTTTAGAGGTTTGAAATTTGTGTTTGGGTATCTTTCAATATACCTCTCTCTAAAATCGTATTGTTGCTTCCACTTTCCTAACAACATCTCCATCACCTTTTAATTATAACAATACACCTCCAATAAGAAAATCACATGCCTCGTCATGCGATCATCTTGCATTGATAGAGAAGAGCTACGTAACTTCAAAGATAAAGTTCTTTTTATGCTAACCAACATCCGCTAAAACATTTCTAAGCTCATCACTTTCATTAACCAGCATCATCATTCTTCATCACACATTATGTTGAATGTCCACCGATTAAGGGGGAGAGAAACTCATTCACATAATTGTCTTTTCGCATTAAAGAACATGTAATCATGTTTGAAAAACCTCTTAAACGAGAAGCATTAAGTCTCATTAGACTTTGACTAGGATTAGTGAAACCAAATCAGTAGCTATAAGTAAATAAACCTTAGCTCGAACCCTCGTTTGATTAAAAACGACAAAACATAACCAAATCTATTTTGGTCTCACGAAACCCTTGGATAAGACGGACGGAACCAAAAATTTGGTTCCGCCCAATCCGCGGGTACCTGGTTCAGTTTTAACTATTCATAACAGACAACCCTCTCACAACCAACGAGTCTAGGATTTACTTTCACATATTCACTGTCTAGAACACCATCATAGGATCTCATCCTTTTCATTCTTGATACATATCAAGCTCGTCATTGTCAGTGCAAACAGAACCATCATTCTCAACACGTTAGTCCAACCAACACTCTCATCATATGATGTCATTTTCATCCGCATATAGGTATCTAGTATTTCTAATTGTTGTATATGGAATTTCTATTCCTAAGTGATCATTGTCTTCACTTCATCTTATTTCCATTCGAGCATTTATTATGGCATAATTCATCATCTTTGGGAGATGATAATATCATAACCGTAACCGTCTTCAAATACTCTTATAGCACTTGCTATACAGTTTCTGAATTCATTATAACCACCACCTTCCATCACCTCTCTCACTAATCATCAACCCCATGGATTAATGAAAAACCTACTTGCATCAACCTTTAGTTATCAATTGAGTTATCACTAGTAAACTAACACCAACACTAGATTCACTCAATTTAACTCCACTTCATATCCTCCTCATAGGCATTGTTTTGTAGGAATATATTCTTGTAAATGTAATTCTTATTATAAGATTACACTCTTTTATAACATGGTTTACTAGATAATAACGATTGATATCACAATTAGTATGCTGCATCATATTTTTCTTTGATTAGACAATCACAATTGGTAAGTTGTTTGTGATCAGATTATTTGCATAATATTTTTCCTTGAGATAAAATATATTGCACTAACCATTTCATTGTAGGTTCATCATCATATATGCTCGATCGTATATAGCATACTCATCATAGGATGAAGTTTGCATCGATTATTTTTCTTCTTTTATAGGTTCATCTTAACGCCCTAGAGCAAGGGGGAGCTTTCGTCAAGCATTTTTTTTTGGATGCATCATATACACGCATTGGTGTATATCACATACTTGTCCAAGGACAAATATTGTTTTATACTAACCTTTATTTTGTAGGATTATTCATCCTTGGATCATATACGTCGGTACCCTAGCAACGGGGAGTATTGATTAAGGGGGAGCTACAGTCAAGGGGGAGCATGCTCGCATTCTTAAGAATTCTCATTCTTCGACACACTTTTGTGTTTCGACAAAAAGGAGGAGATAGGTCAACATAGTCCAACATAGCTTACCACGTGTATCATTGGGTGTTTGCTTTTCATTCATTTTTCATATATATTCTTTTTATTGCACACCACTAACCTTGATTTAGGTTAAGAGTCTTAATTTGATCCATGGATCCACTAACAACCTAGGAAATGCAACAACCATAGGAGATTGGAGTAGTCTATTTAACTTCACTAGGGATGATGCAAGCTCGCCATTTTGGGGAGAAATGAAGTTAACTCTGTTGGGTTTGAATGATACTGCTGCTACTTTGATGATTCTGCTGCTAAGTGTTTTATTCTGCTGCTCATGGTTTAAATGGAAATATACTAAGTATGATTCTGCTGCTAGGTATATTCATTCTGCTGCTGGTGATATTTGAAGAATGCTAAAATAAGCTAAGTGTCAAACTGCTGCTAGCCCAAGATGATCCTGCTGCTAGAGTTTGATACTGCTGCTTATTGAATATGTATAGTTTGTTTATGGTAAAGATATGATTAGATATTATTCTTGTATAGAAAATTTTGTAACCGACTAGGACTCCTTATGTGTATAAAAGGAGGATCTAGGGTTAGGGTTAGAGGTCGATTGTCCTAGCATACGTATTGTCTTGTAATCACTTCAAGGTTCATTGTAACCCTGTTACTTTTGAGTAACCGTATATCAATATATATTGAGGTGAAGGTTGAGAGAAATTATTGTGTGTTATTATTATTCTTCTTAAGATTAATTACTAACTTCCGCATAGTAATTAATAGATCGTTCATAAGCAGTTTCTATACCTATTGCTTTAGGTTTATATCTAAAGTAATTAACAAGATCGTTAAGCTCAACTGGGATCAACAAGTGGTATCAGAGCTTGTGATCTAGAAACTGATACCGAGAAGAATTTCAAAAAGCTCAGATCTGTTCATCATCAAAAGCAATGGAGTCTGAATCTCATCATATGGTTACTGCTTTCAAGGTTCCAATGCTCAAGGTTGGAGAATATGAACTCTGGAAGATGAGGATAGAACAATACATAAAGATGTGTGATTACACAATGTGGGAAATCATACAAACTGGTGATACTCTACCTAAGACTAGTGCTGATGGGCAAGCCGTACCCATCAAAACCAATGAAGATAAGGCTCAAAGGAAACTGGAGATCAGAACTCATACTATTCTCTTAATGGGGATACCTAATGAGTACCAATTGGCCTTCAAAAACACCAAGTCTGCCAAGGATTTGATGGCAGCAATTGAACTCAGGTTTGGTGGGAATGAAGCCACCAAAAAGTCAAGGAAAAATTTGCTAAAGCACTAATTTGAAACTTTCACTGCATCAAGCAATGAAAATATTGATGGTACTTATGACAGGTTGCAAAAATTAGTGAGTCAGTTGGCGCTTCTTGATGTCACTATTGCAAAGGAAGATATTAATCTGAAGTTTCTAAGGAGTCTTGCACCAGAATGGAATACTCACACAGTTGTCTGGAGGAACAAGGATGATTTTGATGCTATGAATTTGGATGATTTGTATAACAACTTGAAGGTCTATGAAACTGAGGTAAAGGGTTCAACCAGTTCTTCAAGTTCAAACAACCTTTCTTTTATGTCTTCAAATAATAAGACTTCTGGGAATACTCAAGAAACTCATTCTGCTGTTGTTCATACTGGTTCTGCTGCTAGTTCTACAAATAGTGACAACATTAGTGATGCTGCTATTTGTGCCTATTTAGCTGAACTTACAACAAGTACTCCAGTAATGAGTCAGGATCTAGATCAAGTTGATCCTGATGATTTAGAAGAGATGGATTTGCACTGGCAATTTGCAATGTTGACTATGAGGGCAAGAAGATTCTTGAAGAGAACTGGAAGAGAGCTCAAGTTCAGAAGGCAGAACAATGTGGGGTTTGACAAATCAAAGTTTGAATGTTATAACTGCCACAGAAAAGGGCACTTTGCAAGGGAATGCAGAGCACCAAAGCAGATCAAGGAAAATCCAAGGCAGATTCCCATTGAAGATGCTAAACCTACTACTGCTATGGTCTCATGTGATGGCTTGGGAGAATTTGACTGGAGTGACCAAGCTGAGGATGGTCCCAACTTTTTACTGGTAGCTGATGAAGAACCCAAAGAACAACACTTTGCTCTTATGGGTTACTCCTCCTCTGGATCAGACTCTGAGGTATCAAATGAATCTTCATGTTCATTTAAATCTTGTTCAGATACAATAGAGGCATGGAAATCTAGTTATGATGAGTTAAAAGTTGAATTTAATAAACTCAAACTTGATAACTTAGGATATCAACATGGTTTAAAATCTTTAAAAAACAAGGTTGAGTTTCTTAATCAAATTGAGGGAGAATATGCTGATAAAATTCATACTCTTGAAACTGAGCTAGTTAAGAAAGAATGTGAAATTAATGTGCTTAATAAAAGATTGGAAGAAGCTGAATTGGCTAGAGATTCAGCTTTAAGTGAAAAAGAAAAACATGTTGTTAGGATAGATAAACAACAATATGCATCTGTTCTAGCAAACAAAGCAGTTGAATCTCAGATTTTTAAAAGAGGATGTGGCCTAGGATACAATGAAGTGCCCCCCCCCCCACACCACTTAAAAGCGCTTATGCACCAGCTAGGAAAGAATTGTCCTTTATATCTGAGTTAGCTGCACAATCTGTAGGTGAAACAAGTCAAGTAAACAATGAATCATCTGATAAGACTAGTGAACCTAAGATTGATGAAAAATTGTCTGATGCTCCAATCATTGAAGATTGGGTGTCAGATAGTGATGATGATGAGATTGATTCAACACCCAAAGCTAAAAAGAAAGAAATTCTTAGGACTGTTGAACCACATGTTACACAGGTTAAAAGGGTCGAAATTAAACCTGTAGAAACTAAAGCTAAAAATGTTGAATTTGTGAAACCTGTGCTAGGAAGTAGAATCTCTAGGAAAGTGGCTGAGTTTGATGATAAACCTAGAGCTTATCCTAGGAAGACTTGTGACTTGCCCAGAGGAAATCAGAGAAACTTACACCAGGTGATTTCACACACGTTAGGTAGTGACTTTGAACTGGTTAAGAAGGCATGTCACAGCTGTGGTAGTTTTGAGCACTTACAAGAAGATTGTTATCTTTCAGTACCTAAGAAAACTAGTGCTCCAAGACCTGTATGGAAACATAATACTAGGGTGAACCATAGGAACTTTGCAAGAAAGACTCACCCACATCCCAAAAGAAACATGGTTCCTAAGGAGATTTTGTTGAGAAATGGTATTTCTAGGACTATTTCTCCTGTTGCACCAACAAGGCCCATTCCAAAGAAAACAGGGTATTCTACTGCTAAAGCTAGCAGCAGTATCTCTCATTCTGCTGCTAAGCCAAAAGTGGTTACTGACACTGTTATGGGCACTCATTTCTATGCTGTTAAGGCCTCAGCTTGCTGGGTCTGGAAATCCAAAACCAGACACAGTAGTGCATCAATGAACTTCAAGAAATATGATTACTTTGATGCACAAGGCAGATCCAAGTCAGTAATGGCTTGGGTCCCAAAGAGAAACTAACTCTCTTACTTTTTGTGCAAGGCAATCTACAATTGGAGATAAAGGATAAATGCATTTTTGATAGTGGATGCTCTGGACATATGACTGGGGACAAGAGCAACTTGGAAGATTTTAAGGCTTTTGATGGTGGTTATGTTGCTTTTGGCAATGATCCAAAAGGTGGCAAGATTGTTGGTAGAGGTACTATTAGAACAAGAAAATTGGATTTTGAAAAGGTGTATTTTGTAGAGGGACTAAAGTTCAATCTTTTCAGTGTCTCACAAATGTGTGACAAAAGGAATTTTGTTCTTTTTACAGACACTGACTGTCTTGTTTTGTCTCCCGACTTTAAGTTACCTCATGATTCTGAAGTACTACTTAAAGTCCCTAGAACAAACAATATATACAGTGTGGACATTAAGAACATCATACCCAAAAGAGATTTAACTTGTCTTTTTGCAAAGGCCACCATTGATGAATCCAAACTTTGGCATAGAAGGCTTGGTCATTTGAACTACAAGGCTATCAACAAGTTGGTGAAAGGGAACTTGGTCAAAGGATTACCTTCAAAGGTCTTTGAAAACCCTGAAATATGTGTTGCTTGTCAGATGGGAAAGCAACATAGAGCATCTTGTAAGTCTAAAGTGGTGAACTCTATTTCTGAACCCTTGTATATGTTGCATATGGATCTGTTTGGACCTACTTTTGTGAAAAGCTTGAACAAAAAGATGTATGGCTTAGTGGTCACTGATGATTTTAGTAGATTTACTTGGGTATTCTTCTTAGCTACTAAGGATGAGACTCCTGGCATTCTTAAGGCTTTTATTACAAGGATAGAAAACCTATTTAATCACAAAGTTAAGATCATCAGATGTGATAATGGAACTGAATTTAAGAACCATGTGATGAATCAGTTCTGTGAGGAAAAGGGTATATCTAGACAATTTAGTGTGGCTAGAACTCCTCAGCAAAATGGGGTTGCTGAGAGGAGAAATAGAACATTAATTGAGGCTGCTAGGACCATGTTATCTGAGTCTAAGTTACCCACTATCTTTTGGGCTGAAGCAGTCAACACTGCTTGCTATGTGCAAAATAGGAGTAAGGTAGTGAAGCCTCATAACAAGACCCCTTATGAGTTATTACATGGTAGGAAACCCCTGATAGATTTCTTAAGACCATTTGGGTGTCCTGTTACTATCTTGAACACCATTGACCACTTAGGCAATTTTAGTGAAAAAGCAGACATAGGTTTCTTTGTTGGATACTCCACTGAAAGTAAGGCTTTTAGAGTCTTCAATCAAAGGACTGGGCATGTTGTGGAAACTTTACATGTTACAATTAGAGAATCCACACCTAATGTTAATGGAAAAGGTCCTGAATGGATGTTTGATATTGATTCTCTAACCAAAAGTATGAATTATCAACCAGTCATTGCAGGTACTACTAACATGTCTGCAGGTACACAAACTAACCCCAATGCAGGTACACAAGCAAAGAAGGATGGATCTGCAGAGGAGTTTGTTTTGATTGAGAAGTGGAAGTTTAATCAGTTCTTCACTCCAACAGATAAAGAGGGAAAGAGTTCAGATGATGATGTTGTTCATAAGGAAGTACCAAAGGATGATGCAGAAGGTGATCATGAACCTTCTAATGATGGTAAGACTGTTGAGAAGTCAGCAAAGCATAGAAGTTCAAGAAATGAAGCTAGCAGCAGTATCTCTAATTCTGCTGCTAAGCCAAATTATTTTGCTGCTACGTCTAGCAGCAGTATTCCCAATTCTGCTGCTAAGCCTAGTAATTCTACTGCTGTTCCAAAGAATTCTGCTGCTGACTTTAATGATGATGTTAATGATGATGGTGACTTTCCTCATATGCCTGAAATGGAGGAAATCTATTATGACACAGATGATGATGTTGTGGATGTTTTTGGAGCAAATGCTGATATGACAAATTTGGAGCCTTCTATTCAAGTCAGTCCTACTCCAACTACAAGGATACATAAGAACCATCCCAAGGAGCAGATAATTGGTGATGTACAATCTACTGTACAAACCAGAAGTAAAACAAAAAGACTGAGTGATCAACTTCATCAAGGTTTATTTGCTCAATCATTGCATCAGAGGAATAGCCACAAGGACCTACAAAATTGCAAATTTTCCTGTTTCTTGTCACAAGTAGAACCCAAAAATATTCACAAAGCTATGCATGATTCAAGTTGGGTTGAAGCCATGCAAGAGGAGCTGTTGCAGTTCAAACTTCAAGAGGTCTGGACACTAGTTGATTTGCCTAATGGGAAGAGGGCAATTGGTACAAAATGGGTGTTCAGGTGCAAAAGAGATGAAAGAGGAATTGTGGTAAGAAACAAAGCAAGACTGGTGGCTCAAGGGTACACTCAGGAAGAAGGAATAGATTATGATGAGGTCTTTGCTCCTGTAGCAAGGATAGAGGCCATTAGATTGTTTTTGGCTTTTGCCTCATTCAAGAACTTTCCAGTGTACCAAATGGATGTGAAAAGTGCTTTCTTGTATGGAAAGATTGATGAAGAGGTTTATGTGATGCAACCTCCTGGTTTTGAAGATCCTAACTTTCCAGATAGAGTATATAAAGTGGAGAAAGCACTGTATGGTTTACATCAAGCTCCTAGAGCTTGGTATGACACCTTGTCTAAGTATTTGTTATCTAATGGATTCACAAGGGGAACCATTGATAAAACTTTGTTCATCAAGAAAAATAAGAATGATATTCTACTAGTTCAGGTTTATGTAGATGATATCATTTTTGGGTCTACAAACAAGGTGTTCTGTGAAGAATTTGAGAAGCTCATGCATAACAGATTTCAAATGAGTTCTATGGGAGAACTCACTTTCTTTCTGGGGCTTCAGGTTAAGCAGACAGCTGAAGGGATCTTCATCAGTCAAGACAAGTATGTGGCTGATATGTTAAAGAAATTTGGTTTCAATGATGTGAAGGCAGCTAAGACACCAATGGATAACAACAAACCTTTGCTCAAGGATGAAGATGGGGAAGAGGTTGATGTACATCTTTATAGATCAATGATTGGTTCATTGATGTATCTGACTGCTTCAAGGCCAGATATCATGTTTTCTGTGTGTGTTTGTGCCAGATTTCAAGTGTCCCCAAAAGTTTCACACTTGGAAGTGGTCAAAAGAATTTTTAGGTACCTAAAGGGTCAACCTAAATTGGGCCTTTGGTATCCTAATAATTTACCCTTTGACTTGATAGCATACTCAGACAGTGACTATGCTGGAGCTAGTTTAGAAAGAAAGTCAACCACTGGAGGCTGTCAATACCTTGGTCATAGGCTAATCTCATGGCAATGCAAGAAATAGACTGTGGTGGCTAACTCAACAACTGAGGCAGAGTATGTAGCTGCTTCTAGTTGCTGTGGACAAGTACTCTGGATTCAGAATCAACTCTTGGATTATGGGTACAATTTCATGAACACCAAAATTTATATTGATAATAACAGCACAATGTGTATAATCAAGAATCCTGTTTTTCACTCAAAAACAAAGCATATAGAGATAAGACATCATTTTATTAGAGATTGTTATGAGAAAAAGTTAATTCAAGTGGTTAAAATACATACTGATAATAATGTTGCTGATCTACTTACAAAAAGTTTTGATATAAGTAGATTTCAATTTTTAGTTGCCAGTATTGGTATGATCAATCTTTAAAATCTAATTTCTGTATGTTTTTGTAAAAAGTTTTTGAGGATTTGTGCTGTTATTGAAAAGTTGTTTCTAGTGCTTGCTATGTATGTATATTGTGTGCTGCTAAGATGGTTATTTTGTTTACCATGTTGTGATTATTGTGAGATACTCTTGTTTGTGTTTTGTGGTTGTTGGACTAATCTTTTGCAGGTTAAGTCACAAAAGTTTGCTTGCTGAGAATAAGATGATTCTGAAGTTCAGGGGAGGTTAACTATGCAGGATCAAAAGCATAAGAGTGGATGTTCATAAACACAAAGATAATAGAAGTTTATTCGTTACTGGGAACATTCACTACATTAGCAGGTGTTACATCGACATTCAGGATTCCAAAGCAACAAAACAAACAACCAACCAACAACCTTAGTACACATAACCTACACACACCTACCACATAACACAACTACTCAAGCTTTCCTTTTCCTTTTCCTTTTCCTTTTCCAATGATATCCGGCATGACTTTGCTGCGGGGTCCTCTGCTACCCATGAGTTCAGACACCTTCTTGCAGGGAAGTGCCAGTATTACTGGTCTTGGAGATGGAATTTGCTTTTGACTTGGAGATGGAACTTGCTTCTTCTCAGGCTTCTTCTTTGGAACAGGGATCTTCACTGATGATGCTGCTTTTTCAAACTCTTTGGTTAGTAACTCTGATAGTTTTTGAAGTTCATCATCATCAGACGAATCTGAAGAGGTGAATGAATCGTTTAAATAAGATGGAGGAGTTGTTAGTTCATCCGATGATATTGATGGAGTTTTCCTTTGCTTTTTGCTAGTTTGACCGGTATAGTCAGGTGGAAAATAGTTATTCCAACCAGAGCTTCCGGAGTCAGATGATGAATCCGATGAGATTTCTATGATCTTTGAAGGATTCATGGTGTTTGGAATGTTGAAGATTAGTGTTGAGAGCTTTGTGGGAGGAAATGAATGTGTGTAGATGCGTTAAGGGTTTTTATAGAGTTAATCAAGACTTAATGACATTTAAGGCGGGGTTGGTATTTAGGAATTAACTCTCAAGTTGGTATGTGGAATTAATTTTGGGAGAGTTGACCAAAAGGATCGATCTTTATTTTGGGTAATTGGATAAGTATTAGGAAGAAATCCATTCTACTGCTGGAGATGATCTGCTGCTTAGTTTTGCAAGTTTAGCATTCTACTGCTAAATTTTAAAGTTGGAGGACTGTTTTGCAAATTGGCGCCTAAATTGTACTAATTGGAATAAAACCTAATTCGATCCCCAAATTAAAATTGTGCGCCCAAAATTCAAGTATCTCCAAAACCTAACATCTCCATTAGCATCTGATTCAAAATTCTCCAAAATCAAAACCCTAATTTGCAATGGCGAGACGTACCTTTTCTGACGATCACAATCAAGTAGCTTTTCTTAAAAAGGTGCCGGAGGCTGATGGATTCACTGAAGTTATAGACTTTCTTAATGCTACCTCCATTAGGTATGCATTATCAGTAAATCCAACTATATATCGTTCCCACATAAAACAGTTTTGGTCGACTGTTACGACTGAAACTATTAATGAGGAAGAAATGTTAATTGCTTTAGTGGATGAGGAAAGAATAGCCGTTACTGAGACATCTATAAGACGAATTCTTTGTCTTACAGATGATGACGCAACAACTTGCCTTCCCACATCTACAATTTTTGAGGAACTTGAAAGAATTGGGTATGAGCGAACCAACACTAAAGTTAAAATTTTCAAACGTTTGCTCTGTCCACAATGGAAGTTTCTTGTTCACACCCTTCTACATTGTCTTAGTCCTAAAACGAGTGGGTGGAATGAGTTTAGTGCCAATCAAGCTTCTGCTTTGATTTGTCTAGCCACAGGCCAGCCATATAATTTTTCGGCTATGATTTTTGAGGGGTTGAAAAAGAATCTTTCAGGAAATTCTTATCTTTATCCAAGATTTTTGCAATTACTCATTGATAATCAGTTACAAGAACCTTTTGCTCATGAAAAACCTTACAAAACTCCTGTTCTTGTAACTAAAATGTTTAAGCACTTAAGGAAAAATGGGACTGGTTTTTCTGGGAGAATAACTCCATTGTCCCAACACATTTTGAACATTGTTGCTGATCTTGCTCAGGGTGAAGAAGCTGAAAACCCCACAGCTTCCCATCACACACCCACTCCTGAATATTCACATGAATCATCCCATAATGAACCACAAAAGACTCAATCACCTAGGATTTCACATGAAAAGAGCACTGAGTTACCTCAGACTAGTGCTAGTATGGAAGCAGATGAGGCTGCCATAGGTGATGGAGATGGCATGAAGGAAGGGGCTGACACTACTGTTTCCAACTTAGAAGTTGAACAGGCCAGTGTCAACATAGCTAAGACCCCAACCTTGGCAACATCTACTGCTGAGGGTTCTCATGAACCTGATGCACATGATGGAAACCCTAGCCACATGGCTAAAATAGGGGGCTCAGATGTTCAGCCTGGGGTTGAGACTGAGTTTGTGTCCAAAGATTCACCTCTCAGAGAAGGTAACACATCTCGAAGTGATGAGGACAGAGATGAAACATTTAAATTGATGGACACTGATGTACATATTGACAATGCCCATGATACACCTCTCGGACCAGGTAACACAGGTCGAAGTGTTGAGGCTAGCATTGAACTTGAAACAGAGGATTTGACGGTTAAGACACCTGTACACAATGCCAAATCCAGTGATCAACCTCTCGGGTCAGGTTACACAGACCGAAGTTGTGAGGATATCATGAAACAATTAAAAGAATTGACGGATACCTGTACAAAATTGTCAAAGGAGGTACTTGATCTTAGAAAGGAGCTAAAGACAGTCAAAGCTTCTCAGGGTGCTGAAATCAGACGGCTTAGGCTTAGGGTTCAACATCTTGAGGGGTTGCTGAGATCAAGATCTTCACAGTTGAATGTAAACAAACCAAGTTTGGGAGAGGATGCTCCCAAACAGGGGAGGAATGAAGCAGAGGAAAACATGGCTCAAGGGGAGGCTGAGATGGAATTGGATAAGAATGTTGCTGGTTCTGGTAAGGATAATGTTGAAGAAGTTGTTGGAAGTAAACCTGCTGCTGAGGTTGGTGAAAAGAAGGCAGAGAATGATTCTGCTGCTGGTGCAGGACATTCTGCTGTTGGACTTAAAGATTCTGCTGTTGGTTCAGAGAAGGCTGATTTGGCTGAAACAGATGAAGATACCATACCCATAGCTCAAATTATGTTAAACCTTCATGCTAAGTCACAACAATCACCAAAAGTTATCCCAACACCTGAAACTACTGTTGTTTAACCACAATCCCAACCTGCTGCTCAATCTATACCAAAACCAAAACAAGTGACTATCTCAAGACCTAAAGCCAAAGGAGTTGTCATACAAGAACCTGTGCCAACAAGAAAACCTGTTCAACCACCTACCTACAAGGGTAAGGGTAAGGAGAAAATGGTGGAAGAACTTGAACCTTATCCTGATCCTAATGAATTTCCAATTGAGGAATGGCCTAGACATTTGCAAGAAAGGTGGGATGCAGAAGAAGCTCAGAGGATTGCAGATGAAGAAAAAGCTGAGTATGATAAAGCAATGGAAAAACAAAAGCAACAATCTGAGAAACAATCTGAAGTTGAAGCAAAAGTGGCTGCATGGGAAAATGAGAAGGCAAGATGTAAAGCTGCTATGGCATGGGAGAAAGTGAAAGTAGAAATGGAAGATGTTTTTACTGATGAAGGTATTAATGATTGGATTCATCAAGCTATTGTGGAGAATAAGAAAAGACTTCTGGTTGCAAGGAAGAGTAAGAAGGTGAACAAACCACCAACTGAAAGGCAACAGAGAACTCTTCATGAGCAATATCTGAGAAACATGAAAGGATGGAAATTGAAGGATTTGAAGCCATACTCTAATGAAGAAGTTAAGCAGAAGTTTGAGGCTGCTAAGAAAGAGATGGAGAGGAAATTTAAACCTTTAACTGATGTTGAGATCAAAGAGTTGACAAGAATCAAAGTAGCATCAAATGCTTATATGAATCCTGAATCCACTGTTAAAATACCCAAAGTGTCACATGTTGAGAAAGAAAAAGAGAATGTAGTTGAAGAGGAAAAGCCTGAACCTTTTGTTGGTATGAAGAGATATGGGAGAAGAGTAAAACAGGTTGCTAGGAAGAAGAAAAGAACTAAGTCAGTGATAATGAGTGACTCAGAGCAAGAAGAAAATGATGAGCATAATTTTGAAGAAGTGACTGCAGATGATATGAAAAGGGTTATGGATTTTACAATTCATAAACCTCAAGAAGAACCAGAACTAATCAATGCAGTTCCATTGGACTCTAAACATCCAATCATCTCCTATACACATGAAATTCTGGATGGTAGTGAAGCATGGTGGGTGATCAAAAGGGCAAATGGTGTATGTCAGAAATTTGTTAGATTCTCACAAATGTTGCATTATATGGATAGGGATGATATTGTTCAGCTCTGGAGGTTATATAAAGAGAGGTATGGGGATATAAGACCAGATGTAATTTCTGAAAGATTACACTACTACTACCTAAAGAACATGTTTGAGCCTGATCCAAGGGATATGGAATGGATTGATCTGTTACACTCAACAAAGGTTCATAAATGGTACCTATTTCAATCATGTGGAGTACATGAGTTGATTGGTAAAGGTGTAGGTGTGTATATGCTGGTGGAGAAAGATTATCCCTTGAATAATAATACTGCTGTTATCACTGAGATGTTACAATATGGAAAATTGAAGTTACAAAGACCATTTTTGTCAGATCATCAAGCATATGAGCTGGTAGATAAGTATCAAAAGATTCTGAAATCAAAGACTTCAAAGTAGTAAGTGTTTGGAAGCATCCTTTTTGTGTATGTTTGTGTTTTGGAAGAAACTTGTATATTTTGGAAGAAAATATCAAGTTTAGGGGAGGATTGTTGGGTTTGAATGATACTGCTGCTACTTTGATGATTCTTCTGCTAAGTGTTTTATTCTGCTGCTCATGGTTTAAATGGAAATATACTAAGTATGATTCTGCTGCTAGGTATATTCATTCTGCTGCTGGTGATATTCGAAGAATGATGAAATAAGCTAAGTGTCAAACTGCTGCTAGCTCAAGATGATCCTGCTGCTAGAGTTTGATTCTGCTGCTTATTGGATATGTATAGTTTGTTTATGGTAAAGATACGATTAGATATTATTCTTGTATAGAAAGTTTTGTAACCGACTAGGACTCCTTATGTGTATAAAAGGAGGATCTAGGGTTAGGGTTAGAGGTCAATTGTCCTAGCATACGTATTGTCTTGTAATCACTTCAAGGTTCATTGTAACCCTGTTACTTTTGAGTAACCGTATATCAATATATATTGAGGTGAAGGTTGAGAGAAATTATTTTGTGTTATTATTATTCTTCTTAAGATTAATTACTAACTTCCGCATAGTAATTAATAGATCGTTCATAAGCAGTTTCTATACCTATTGCTTTAGGTTTATATCTAAAGTAATTAACAAGATCGTTAAGCTCAACTGGGATCAACAAACTCCAAGGACACACCCTTTTTGCTTCAACAAAAGGGGGAGAAAGGTGTAAACGGAGAAAGTAAGTAATTACGGACACAGGGAGAAAAGGGAGAAAGGTGTAAACGGACACAAGGAGAAAGTAAGTAATTATGGACACAAGTAACTTTTTTCATTTTACGTTCTATCACGTTTACATATTTTGTCATCATCAAAAAGGGGGAGATTGTTAGTGCAAGCAGTCTCGTTGGGGAGATTGCTAGTGCAAGCAATCTCGTTTGTTTTGATTGATGACAAACATGTAACTTGATACATAGCGTAAAATGTACAAGTTACTTGTAATCTTATATTGTCTCAACATACATTCAACACCTCTCGACTTCTCAAGTCTTCGTATGATACAACACAGGTTCGTACATGTTTGTTATGTGGCATTATGATCAAACCTTAACAAACCTTTTAGAATGTTTAAAATACGGCTAGGTCATTAAGTATATTAAAAGGTTAATCATTCTACTTAGAACCTCATTATCATGTTTCCTAAGTTTAATAGGATAAGTACACTTTAGGTGTCAAACTAACATGATACATATTGAACATATATTAGTTAAGCTAGCATATACATGTTACATGATCACTAGGATACATACATATATACATTTACATTATTTACATTTTAAATCTTAAAATGGAAATATATACATGACATCATGGCATACCTCATTAGAAAATCTTAGGAAGATTTCAAATATATTTTCGAAAGATTTTTAAGTAACAAAGTTGACTTTGGTAGATATGGAAAGATTTGGTAGATATGGTAGATATAGAAAGATATGGCAAGATATGGAAAGATTTGTGAAAAGCTTTTCTGTCTGACACCCGCGGATCCAAATGATATAAAGGACGGATCCAATTTATGGGATCCGCCAGATCCGCCGGGCATATGTCTTGTTGGCTATAAATAGCAGCCCATTGTTTACCCATAGTTTTAAGCAACTAGAACACACATTCCCTTCATCATTTCACACACTTAGATCAGTAGAAAACCATGTAGATTCATACATTAATCACCCTTTGCATAATGATCATAATGTTACTAACTTTCATTATGTTGTAAGCATACACTTGTTATGATCCTGTGAAGCAAGCTCAAGATCATGAGTCATCATCCATAGCATACTTCCTGATCTACCATGAAGGTTAGAAGATCTTGAAGTCATCCACCAAAGCATTCCAACATATGAAGATTCAAGGGCACTTGACATCCTCAATGATTGAAGACTTCTTATTTAAGAAGTTCATGTAGATTGCATATTCATATATAAAGATCCATCACAACAAGTTTAGGGAGCTTGTGATCTTCATCCATTGAAGGCTTCCCATCAATGGAAGTTCATTTAGATTAGCCATTCATATCCATGACCCATTTATGTCATGGATCATCATTGTAATCTATTCATAATAGATTAGATGGTTTATGTGTTTGTGCCATAAAACACAAGGTTTCTATGTTGGGCCATAAAACATAGCGGGAGTGGTTGTACCCTTGTAAAGAACTCGGTATCTAGCTTAGTACCGAAAAAAGGATAAGCGACGACGGGAGTGGTTGTACCCATGTAAAAGAACTCGACATCTAGCTTAGTGTCGGTAATTATATAAGCGACGTTAGGTTGGTTCTACCTCGAACTAGAACCCGGTATTTAGCTTTGTACCGGAAAAAGTGTAAGCGACGTGTGTAAGGTTTTCTCCGCCGAGAAGGGAGCTTGTTGATCTAGTGAAGTAACTCTCGAGTTGGGTACTCGGGGAGTGGAGTAGGGCGGAGAGGAGCTCCGTGACCGAACCACTATAAATCATCGTGTTCGGTTTGCGCTTTCTTTTACTTATCTCTTTACTTTTATATTTGCATTATGTGTTTGATTGTGGTGTGACTTGTTGATAATACTTTTGTGACAACATGTTTCAACTTACGCAAGTTAGAAACATCTTTCATATTAGAACAAGCTTAAATGGATATTTGATACAACGAGTTTTAAGATTTTAAAACGATAACGTATTCACCCCCCCCCCTCTACATTTTCACAAATTTCTTAATCAAAATATATGGAAGCTTGTGCCTTTACCTGATGGAAAGAATGTAATTGGGACAAAATGGATTCTAAAGAACAAGAGAGATGCTAGAGGTACTGTGATAAGGAATAAAGCAAGATTAGTAGCTCAAGTTCACAGGTAAGAGAAGGGTATTGATTATGATAAGGTGTTTGCTCTAGTGGCAAGAGTTGAGGCCATTAGGCTATTTTTAGCCTTTGCCTCATATATTGGATTTATGGTCTACCAGATGGATATAAAAAGTGCTTTTCTCTATGGAGAGATTCAAGAAGAGGTTTATGTGACTCAACCCAAAGGATTTGAGGACCCTCAGAATCCAAAATGGGTCTACAGGGTGGTGAAAGCACTCTATGGACTTCATCAAGCACCAAGGGCATGGTATACAAGATTGTCTACTTTTCTGTTGAAGCATGGATACCAAAGAGATACCATTGACAAGACACTTTTCACTAAGAAGAACTCAAGAGATATTATCCTAGTCCAGGTCTATGTGGATGACATCATCTTTGGTTCTACAAAGGAGGCTTGGTGTAGGGAATTTGAAGAATTGATGAAGGGTGAATTTGAGATGAGTGCTATGGGTGAGCTTACATTTTTCTTAGGCTTACAGGTCAAACAAAAGCCTGATGGGATTTTTATCAGCCAAGAAAAGTATGTGCAAGACATACTTAAGAAGTTTGATTTGAAATCTGTGAGAACTGCAACAACTCCATATGAAGCTCCCAAGCCTAAATCAAAGAATGAACCAGATGATCCTGTTAATGTTCATCTCTACAGATCAATGATAGGTTCACTTATGTATTTGACAGCTTCAAGACCAGATATAATGTTTGCAGTTAGTGCTTGTTCAAGACATCAAGTTACACCATTGACTTCCAACTTGAATGCTGTCAAGAAAATCTACAAGTATCTTAAAGGACAACCTAAGTTGGGTCTTTGGTACCCAAGAGATTCTCTTTTTGTGTTGGAAGCTTATAGTGATAGTGATTATGCTGGTGCTAATCTTGATAGAAAATCTACTACTGGTGGTTGTCAGTTTCTGGGTAGGAGATTGATTTCTTGGCAATGCAAGAAGCAGACCATTGTGGCTACATCTTCTACTGAGGCAGAGTATGTTGCTGTTGCTGCTAGTTGTTGTGGTCAGGTACTTTGGATACAAAATCAAATGCAGGACTATGGGTTCAATTTTATGAACACTAAAATCTTTATTGATAACCAAAGCACAATTTGCATTGTTAAAAACCCAGTTTTTCACCAAAGAACAAAGCACATTGAGATTCGGCACCATTTTATAAGAGATGCTAATGAAAAACATCTTATTCAAGTACTTAAAATACACACAGATGAAAATGTGGCTGATTTGTTAACTAAAGCTTTTGATGGCCCTAGGTTTAATTACTTAGTTGTCCACATTGGGATGATCAATCCCTAATTGCTGGGATTGAGGGGAGGCTTATTGTTGTATATTTTGTGTTAACTAACATTTTTTTTTTATTTGTGTTCACTAACTTTGTTGTGCAGATGTTGTATGCTTTGTTCACTAACTTTGTTTTGCAGATATTGATTTCACATTTTTGCTGGTATCAATGGCACATCATGGCTTAAAACAGAACAAATGCATTCATTATTATTCATTACAAAGACTTTGCATTCTTCTATGCAAATTACACGCCAGTTCTACCAACACAAAAGCTACATCAACAAACACCTAAACCTCTACCCCAAGCTCCTCTTCCCTTTCCCCTCAAAGTCAAGCATGTTCTTCTGGATTCCTCTCTCTTGGATTCTCTTCCACACGTGCTGATTAGCAAGTCCAAGCACTTGTTTCTCTGGTAAAAAAAAAAAAAAAAAAAAAAAAACATCTAACTAACTTGTATACTTTTAGCTGTTGGCATATACTATTTTCAGGGTTTGAGTGTTGGTTAATTACCACGCAACAAATGGTAATCAACTCACCATGTCTCACAGACAAGAAAGAGTTGACTCACCATGAGGGTACGGCTCTGGTGTGATTATCAAATCCGTTGACAGCTGTAATAGTTTGCTCAAAACTATTGGGTATTCAACTCACCCATGTTTCATTACTGAGAGTTGAAATGGTCATCAATTCACCATGGATGTTACCCTTTAGGGTTCCAAAGAATTGGCTAGCCCACAAGAGTATGGCTTGTGGTAAAGGCTGTGGAAATCCATAACTGGTCATCAATTCACCAAGGTGTTATATTCAACCAAAGAATTGGCTAGTCCTGAGCAAACGGCTACAGGTAAAGACATCTCAAATCCGTTTATGGCTGTGATGGTTTGCCAAAAATCATTAGGGTATTCCAACACACCATTGATTCATGTTCTAAGTGTTGGACTGGTTACTAGTTCACCAGGGTGATGACATGATTCCACCGAAGGACTAGCTAGCCTAAGAGTGAGTAGCTACTTGGTAAAGGCTCATCAAATCTACTCATGTTGCTGCTGGTTCCTGTTGTTGCTGATACTTCGAAGTTGCTGTTGGATCCTTGGTATTAATGATGGTTACTCGTTGTTGTTGGTTCTAATCATATTGCTGCTGGTTACCTAAGATTGCTGCTAACGTTCAATCCTCATGCTTTGGAAGTCAAAGATCTATCTAGAAACTTGAAGTTAACCTAGTCAAATTCAAGTTTAGGGGAGGATTGTTAGGAATTATTAAAATTGTATTTAGTTTCATTACTGCTGTTAGTGTAGTATTGGTTTCTGCTGGCAGGTATATAGTTCCTGCTGGTATAGTAGTTTTATTGTTTCTGCTGGTAGCGCATTATGGTTACTGCTGCTAGTATTGTTTCTGTGGGTTATAGAAATAGTCAAACCCGTATATTTAGAAGTTTGTTAGAGAAAGAGATATGCATGAGTTATATTAGGAAGTGATAATGCATATCTCCTCTACACGTTTTGTAGTGAATGCCGAATTAGGGTTTCTTGGAGTATAAAAGAAACACACGGCTATGAATAATGTACGACCTTGAGAACAATTTTAATAGTTAATATAGATCCATAGAGGATCAAGTGTTTATTAGTTATTTCTTCTTTAAATCTTGTGTTTATATTCAGCGTAAACATAAGTTTATTGTCAGAGATTCTCTTGTAGTTTGTTTGTGATTACATAAGCATTCTACCGGTTCCATAAGGCTCAAAGATCTATCTAGGACTGATCCTATAGTAAAGCATGGCGAAGGTGCCACATAAGCACGGCGAGCTACAACAAATTCGACACACAGTGCTCTAAGCGGGAAACATGACATGACTAGTCTTCAATGTAATGGTAGTGGAGAGATAAAAAATACAAATCGTGTAAAAGACTATAAAACCCTCCTGACTTAACGAGCTAAAGTAACGATTGTTAGAAACGAGTGGGTTAGCCGTGTGTTGCTGCGGGAATGTTTTTTATAATTTAAACTCGAAATAAAACGATTGTTAAAAAAAACTATTTTTGTTATTAAGGACTAACTATGCAAAAGAGCAATAACCGTAAGTACTATTTTCGTTAAGAATTTCTGAAAATAGTATATTTTTTTACAAAAAAAGTCCCTAAAGTTATTGGCATTTTGCAATGTTAGTCCTTAGGGACTAACATTGAAATTTATAAATAATCTGAGGGACTATTTGTGTAATTTGTGATGAATAGTAAATACTGTTCATGGCACTATTTTGCACTGTTTGGAACTTGATTGTACAATAAATTGCATGACCAGGCCTTCGATGATGATCAAAGGATATATGGGGTGTTGAGGCTGCGCCAAGCTTGTTCTTAACCTGAAATAAGAAATACTAAAACACTACGTTAAGTGATTGCGCAGGGGTTGGACCCTGCGAACCACCTCCGGCGTGCGAATAAGTATGTGATATGATAAGTTGGTAGTGAAATGAGAGAGTCTAGTTTGCATACCATTGTTCTTGCCCGTCTAAGCTATTTATAGGGGAGGAAATAGGCCTTAGAGAGCTCTTGCACATAATTCGGAGATCATGGGGGCGTCTCATGATTTGTGATAACCGCTAGGGCTTTGTGGCCCACGATCTCATCCTTGGTGGGAAAGCCTAAAGAAAGAGGGAACGTGGGTATGGCCAAGTCAATGTGGTTCTCCTTTCTAGTATCCTCGCAGGAGGTACCCCGAAGGGCTTAAGGCTTCGATTGGCGGCTTCCCACTTGGTAACCACTTCATAGATGAATGGTTTTACGCCAATGAAACGTTTTAGGAGATTGACCTGGGCCTTCGAAGAGGAGGCTTCGTACAGGCTCGAAGGGGTGTCCTTCGACCCGTTCGGAGGGTACATCATCAAGCCCCCCAGTCGAAAGTGATATATACGTACGAGTATATATTGCTTACGACTCAAAAATCATCGTACACCCTATCTTCTTTGTCACAAAATCGTACGGAAAAAAGATAAGTGCTTAAACAAACTACGCAATAAATGCGTTTAATGATCATCTAACTACCGCACCCTAGGCCATAACGGCTTGGATTTCGGTAACCACAAACGTCCTTTCAAAATTTAAAAACTGATTGAAGTCCGTATATGGATCAAATTAGGATTGCACATGGATTGTTGGGATAAGAACTACGAGGGATATATATAAACCCTGTATAATCTTAACCTTAAATTACTTTTGCCTTCCGCCCAAAATACACATACACAGCACCGTGCTTCATGCTTCATTGAAGTCGAAAGGTAATTCTCCCTCCCCCATTCTTTGACTTCTTGCTCTCATTGACAACGTCAGAGATCATAAGCGACGCTGTCAGAACGGCGACTTGCACAAGACGAAACCCTAATGGCGATGAGCTGACGGAGTCACAACCTATAAGGTGACGCCGTCACAAGTGTAAAACTATATATATTTTCGTATGTTTTCCATAATTCATGTAACATCTTGGAGTATCACTTAGGGAACGATTTTCTCAGCTTTTGTAAGGGTTTTACAGCCTCCAAAACTCATGTTTCAATGAAGATAAGTTATCCTTTTAATCATTCAATATGTCTATGTGTTGTTTGATTACTTGTTTCTCTTTTCTTCACTTTAACATGCTAGCTTAGATTAATTAATGTTTGCTTAGATCTAATAAAACCTAGTTATTGATCATTGATTTGTCGTCTCTTATTTAATTGATTGCCTCGCGTTAGGAGTAGAAAAACTGGCTATTTTCTTATATGTGTTAGCTTTAACATCTTACTGAACGCAACCATAAAGTGCACTATTGGTTTTTCTCGTTGTATTTATTGTGTGAATTGCGGCTGGTAGATCCTAGAAAACTTAATAGACTTTAAGGTTTTTAGGGGAGACTTATACGTTCAAAGAGTTGGGGACTTCGGCACCTCCCCACGACCAATATTAAGGAATATAACGCTTCAATTAAAACAAGGACGTGACAATTCGACCAATCAATAGGATTTAACTAGGGAGTAAAGAAATATAAGTTAACACACTTTCCCTATCATACGAGTTACCACCAATTTACTTTTCTTATTATTAGATTAAATTAGTTTAATTAGTAGTTTTGGTTTAATTAACTAGTAGTTAAACCGCCCACTCTTCCAAACCCCGAGATTTTACTTGCTTTTCATAAAATATAAAAATACAAAAAGAATCATCCCTCACCTTTAGACCTATCTCGACATACACTTCGGTTTAACGACACTATTCCCCTTGAAAACGATCAATCCCCCATGTCTTACCTATACTACACTACAACGGTTAGGTACACTGCATAGGAGGATTGTAAAACTTCTTGTGAAGGTTTGCAACCACCGCATCATGAACCTTTATCATATGCGACATTTTGGGCGACTAGTTTTAAGCTTGTGTGTTGTGGTATGGATGGTTTAGAGAAGAAAAAAAAATATGAGAAAAAAAATATGAGGAAGAGAAGAGAGAGAAGGGTGTGGATTGTTTAGAGAAAACGATGAGAAGTGAGAGAGAGGTGTGGATGGTTTAAAGTGAGTGAGTTACATTGGGAATGATGAAAAGGAAAAGAAGCAAAACAAAAACATTAAAAAATGTTTTATGTTAAAAGTACTGTGTCACGAATCTTAAAGGTTCATTTTGGTAAATTAATAGTTCATTTTGGTAATTTGTTTTTGTTTTTGTTTTTAACAGAAAAGAAAAGAAGCTCGGTTAACTTTTTAGGTAAAAGGGATTTTTCACCCTTGTAAAATATATTACTCCAAAAAACCGTTCAAAGTACAATGGAATGTGGCTGAAATACCACATTAACCTCAAGCAGCCGCTTGAACTACCACTAGATCATTTATGACAGGCCATAAACGAACAACTAGCTGCCAACAACTAGAACAACCAATAAACAACATAAGAAAACATGCCAATCTTATGAACTAACAAAATAAAAATTATTTCCTAGCACGGCCTTGGAGCTTGATATCAAACTAATCGCAAAACTCTTCCAATTGACCTGGTAAGTCATAAACCTGAGCCGCATAATAATCAGAAAGATAGTCTTCAAGATCGTTACCTCCACCTGCTGATGAAAAGTAACTTCCCATATGATCATTTGGCTCAAACACCTCATCATCATCACTATCAGAATCAACCACTTCACCCACCTTAGAAAATGGGTTGCCCTTCCTTTTACCATCAACCACCTGATTAGGAGTGCTCTTCATAGTCGATGGAGGAGGGGCATTGGAAGAACTAGGGATATCTTCAGGAGTACATGTAGTGCCAATCACAGGTTCCAAAACCGAATCTTGTTCCGTAAGCACATCAAAACTGTTCTTCAAATCAAAAAGGTTGATATCATCAACCCAATTATTATTCTTACCTTGGACATCCCGAGAAGGAGCCGTACTACTAGTAGGATCAGTAGTAGGTTTATTACTAGAAGTAGAACCTACATTAACTGTTGGTAAACCTGCATTCGATTGGACAGAAGGCTTAGAAGTCGATGCTCCTCCATTCTTTGGCTTAGTTACCGGCCTATAGTAATACGAAACCTTAGGCTTTTGAAATCGAATCCCATCAACCTGACGATTAGTACCCTGTAGTTTACCTTTTCCTTTCTTCTTATTAAGTTCAATGAAACCCTCATCATCAACCAACGGTTTATCAACCGGTTTCACACTTTTAGGACAACTATGATCATTGTGGTCAAAAATTTTACATGTTTCACACCTTGGCGGCTTCCACTCATATTCAATATCAAGAGTCTCCAATGAATGACCAGATCCACTAGGATATGGAATCGCTACCACAATTGAATCAAGTAAAGCTGTTTGAAGATGATACTTCAACAAGAGCACGAGCATAAGAATTTCTGCCCCACGATTAAAGGCACATCGCACTAGAATAAGCATCTAGCATGATGGGACGACCAAGTTGCGTAGTAATCAAGCTAAGACCCACTTCGGAATAAGCAACTAATGGAATATTGTGAATCTTAACCCATACCGGAGCTGATGTTATTTCATCCTTTGTTAATTTGAAATTAGGTGTCCAAATGTTCAGAAATATAGGCACAAGACGGATCAAGCACGGTCCCTCCTCCAACACCTTCTCCATACCCTCTTTAGTCGCAAATTGAAATAAAAAGAAACTGTTATTCAACATTACCTTTTGTAGACCAAACTTAGCCAAAGTATTTTTCTCATAATTTTCAACTATACGGAATGCTAGACATTTTCCAATAAAATATCCATAGAGAGTGTTAGCAAACCTGTTACTTACCTCGTCCACCACTTCCATAGGGATTGTTACATTTGCTCCAGCCGCACAATTCGCGTTCCTCATCTCCGAAATCTTCACAACTTTCTTAGGCGTAGTATCTTTAAACATAGACGCGAACGATGTAACCATAGGAACACTTGTAGTAGCTTTCTTAGGGCTAGTGGTAGTAGTACTCATTGGATCAGATGTAGGCCCTGTTTGATAGCCTTTGAATTGGACGATTCAGAGGAGAAATTCTGGATCGGTCAGTGCACTTCTTGTTTGATAAAAAAAGTAAATGATACTGAATCAATCTAAAAGTTCAAAATCATTCAGGCCTTAGAGCATGCAAAATCATTTAATGGTCCCCGTATTCCTATTCTATCCTTTTCTTTTTGTTGATAAATAATTCAAGTGGTCCCTGTATTCCTATTGTAACACCCCAACCCAATAAGGGTAAAGATGTCACACTAATGGTTTCACATCAGATCAAACAAAGCATACATTTCAAATAATACAGAAATTCTCAAAGGTTACAAATGAAATTCTGAAATTACAAGGTTACAAAAGCGAATACAAATTCTAACAATGTAGTAACTTCCAATCGCATCTAGGCCAAAATAATATTCAAGTCTTCTAAGTCCAAAAGCCTCTTCACTCATACCCACCTTCCAACTAAAACCTGCCGCACACGAAAAGAAAACGTGCGGCTGAGCTTACAAAGCTCAGTGAACAGATACATAATACAAGCAAAGATAACGAAACAGAAAATAGTGAAGTACAGGGAAATGTCATAAGGTATAATCAAAGTAAGAAGAAATAGAAGATTTATAGGATAGTCATCCACCACGAGCCCATACTCAAAGTCATATCTCAACATCATAATACTCAAAGTCAAGATCTCACAATCAGAGGGGATACCTCTCAGGCAACCAGATAATATGAGGGGTGGCCTCATGTATCAAAAGGGGTGGAGTGATCAGCTCCCATAAACGTGAAAGGCGTGTATAGCACACAGGCACCAGTCACCTCAAAGTCATACTCAAAGTCATAGTTAAATCCACTAAACATACATGCCTAGGATTGCAATCCATACGCCCCCACTCAAAGTCAATCTCAAAGTCATACTCAAAATCATAGTAGCCATGGCAGATAATATAAAAGGGACGGTGTGAGAAATCACTCCCCCACACAGGAGTCATGCCAGTGGTGCATCACAGACATGGCCAGGTTACCTTCCTGGCTAGGAAACAGAAAGGTGGCTCGGGTATCAAACTAAGAGTCAGGTCTCAATGTCATGCAAACGGGTTCATCTCAAAGTCATATCAGAAGTGAATCTCAAAGTCATATGAAAAAGGTTCATATCAAAAGGTGCATCTCAAAATCATATCACAAGGTCCATAGAAAGGGGTTCATATCGAATAGTTCATAATAGAGTGGTTCACCAAGGTCTTCCAAAGTTCATATCATAGTTTTAAAAACAGAGAGAATCAAAATTAAAGTTCAACGTCTGTATCAAAGGATCCATCTTCAAAGTCTTTATTCAACAGATTCATTTTAGAAAGCTTAATTAAGTTATTTAATTAAAATGGTCTTTAAATTGGTTTCATAAAGATAATCATTAAAATAGTCTTCGTAAAAGATAGTTCAAAACAAGTAGTTCAAAACCTTAGTTTAGTAAACCATTTCAAAATCTTAGTTTCTCACAAGGATAGTTCAGAACTTTAGCGCAACTTGGCAAAGGCATAGGTCAGATATACGAAGCTCAGATCATAATCAAGAGGAATATCAAAGGTTCACTCGAAGGGAACATAACAATGGCTTGGGAAATCTTAACTGAATCATAACTCAAAATCAATGCATAGGATATAAGAACCCTTACTGAAACAAGGGCAGAGTATCTGTACCTTATGACGAAAGCACAAACAGAACAAAGCACAGAAATAGGGAATGGCTCAAGATCTCTCCTTCTTCACACCTAGAGGAGTAGAAGGGAATTATAACTCATTCTTAATTAAGTGTCTTTCCATTTTAAGGTAACTTTCCATTTTTAGTAGGTTTCCATAAATAGTAAGTTTCCATTTTTAGAAAGTTTCCATAATTAGTAAGTTGAATCATTATTAATGGAAACAAGTATCTTTTAACATATTTTCACATTTGGTCCTTAGGGTCTCATAACTTTGCATTTTATACCCTTTACTTTCCAAAATTACACTTTAAACCTTTTTAGTTTCATAATTACACATTAAACCCTTATCTTATCCATTTTACACAATGATCCCTTATTTTAATATTTTATACGAATGGGTATTCAAGATTTCATAATTTACACTTTAAGTCCCTCAAGTTATCAAAGTTACATTTTTAACCCTTTTATTTACAATTTTAACCTTTAATTATCAATAATTACATATTAAGCCATTACATTATCAAAATGACACATAACCCCCTGAATATATTAAAATACTCAAAACAGCACTAACTTTCCAGAAATTACAAGTTTAGTCCCTCCATTTAATTATTTTCTAAATCGAACCAAAATTAAACCCTAAAAACATTTTAATCCTTTAAAATACAAAAATGACACTAGACCCCCTCCTCTTATATTTTATACAGTAAGTACATGTCCCAAAATAAGTTCTAAAAATAACCCTTGAGTTTTAAATGTTACAAAACTCACCCAAAACAATTTAAACAACTCGTATAACACTTTAATTAGCCAAAACCCTAACCCTAAAAATACAATTCATTACCCCATCATTATACCATCATTTGATACTCATTAAATAGCCAAGAACAAGCCCTAATCCTCAAACCCTAATCGAATTACATTTTATTTCTTTTTCTTCTTAATTTCCTTAAATCGGTAAAAACAATTAAATCAAAAATAAATATTTTAGGCCTTGATAATTCGAAATAGCATTTTTCCTAGATTAATATGATCATATAGAGTCCAAATAAAATAAATATGAAGCCTCAAAAATTCGGATTGAATTATTTAGGGTTTATACATGTTTTTAAGATTTAATTCACAAATAATTGTTAGATCATGCATGGATCGACTTTAACATTTTATTTGGTGTTCTTAACATATATAGGGTCTGAGAAAAATACCAAATCAAGATTTGAACGTTTGGAATGAGGTGTACGAATTCTTTTGTACGCGATTCGCCAAAACGGGTCAAAAATCACCACGACTTCAAAAACGATCTAAAAATCATGAAACCAATTTTCACAGGTCACATATGATGTGAGGGACTTAGGAAAAATAGAGAATAAATTTTACAAGAGTCGAAAGAATTAAAATGGAATATTACCTCACTTTTGAACAAAATTCGACAATAAAATATTTAGGCCTCTATAAATCGAAAGACCAATTTTCTTGGCTTCCTAGCACGACCAAGAACCCAGAAAAAATATGCTTGGACCTCAGAAAATTCGGATGGAATGAATGTGATTTATTTGGTGTTCTGGGATTTTCGGTTTTAGTTTTTGAAGGAAATTCATATGTATAATTATATGGGGAGATATGGCCGAGAAAAATGGAGTATAAGGAGCAAAATAATCGGCCATAACTTGTAAAGAATCAATCACACTTATTTTGATTTAATTTCCTTAATTTCTTTATACTTATCCATGGTTTATAATAATTTAAATATCAAATAACTACATACTTATAAATTTTCGGTTCAAGTGGCTTTGGTAATGTGTTACAATAATTTTTGTGGCTTGTACAATTATTTTATGATGCTCCATAATTTTTTTCATGTCATTTGTGATATATTTTCATAGCTTTTGTAATTAAATTATACTTTATAAGCTTTTAAATAAATTTTTAAACTTGTAGGGGCAATTTGGTCATTTTTCATGTTTTAGAATTTAGGGTTTTACAACTTCTTCCCCTCTAAAAAAAAAATTTCGTCCTCGAAATTTGAAGTCGCAAAGCTAGACGAAGTCGTAGCAAGTCGCAAAAGATCATCACAAACATTCTGACGCCCGGGGAGATTCTCCCAGAAGGATCTTCAAAACAATAGGTTTCTCATGACTCAGATCAAAACGAGGTAGGTTCAAATTTCTCAGAAGGAAACAGAATAAGTTGATTTCTGATCAAAAGGTCCATGCAACATAAAATGAACGATAGGCGAATCTTCTAGAAAGCTCATATGGAATACGAACAAGATTTCAAATCAAATTAACTGTTTCAACAGTAGAGAGCTCTACGAAGAGTTTAAGATTTATAACTGAGGTCAACAGAATGCAAAACGAGAGTTCAACTCAATCAGATATCTAATGAACGAAAGCAGAGTATACGCATAGGTAGAATGAACCTAAAGTCTCACTAATCACGGATAACCCAACGAAATCAAATTCTAAACTTCTTAGGTACTCCCCAAGATATCCTATGCCCACAACAAGTGCACGTTATATGATGTAAGTATTATCACGTTGGCCAGACGTCATAATACTGGCATCATATAAATATGCCCTCATGATGGTCATACTTTATCTCAAATCGTAATCAAAACCACCTATCTTAATCCACCTAGTACTTCTACAGTCTCATAGATCAACAAAATCAATTGCCACAGTCAAGAGAGAAACCAAAACTATTCGCAAGAGTCTCAAAATCCCAGATTATCTAGCAGAAGTGGGGTATGCCGTCACAAGCATCATATCTTCTACGAGTTGCCAAAATCTCTCAAAACAAGGTCATCACCGAATCATACGAAAGGTAACCACGAATGGAAGTGCTTCTAGGGAACTTAAATCATAAGAGGAACTTGATACTAGATAACGAAACTTAAGAGGGTCAACGGAAATGAAAGTTAGTCGCCAAACTTCTGCCTTCATAGAATCAATTATTCCAAGTATAGAGGGTCTGTTTCAAAATTTGCTCATTTAACACATCTAATCTCTTCAAGTCCGGTTGATCTGTCTTCGGCTGTCCATCCGTTGGGAAGTGAAACCAAAATCAGGAACTTGTGTCTGGTTCGTCGAGCCTCCTGCAGCTCTCCTTGGAATGTGATGGAGCAACGTGGACTTCTGGCACGGTCTTTAAATCTCTCCTTCCTCCCGTCTGCTCCCGCTCTCAATTCATCTCAGTACAACTAAGATGAATAGGGAAGGGGGACTGTATGTCTTCATCAGCTCCAGGTTCACCATCTTGACTAGAATTTCTTCTTCTGCATCGCCAATACTTCTGTCTTGTAAGGAATGTCTCCACTCTCCGGGGTAGTCTCCGTTGTCGTCAACTCCAGGTCAGGCAAGGAACACCGTTGTCTCACCCAACATCAATCTCTCAGAATACACAAATGATCATCAGATTTCTAACAAGGTGCAAAATAACCTCCATGCTCTTCCCTTTTTGTTTCAAATCAATAGATATGATCCGACAGACGTCTTTGTTAGATACCCAGACAATCATGTCAAATCTTACTTCCTACTCCGGTGCAAAACTTGGTGGTCCATCAGGAATCAAATTCAAAGGTCCAGGATGCTAAACAATGTTCAATACAATGCTCATGTTCAGAGAGTTCAAGCGCCAAAAGCTTCTAAGATAATGTTTAGTCGTTGAAATATGAAATGGTTTCTAGGAAAACTTCAGTACTCGAAACAACATATCTGTAAGGGATGCCAAAACAAATGTGGAAAGTTAAAGTTCTGGCTTATATAGCTGAGATGAGTCCTAACAGATTTACAAAGGTGAAGAACGTATCGCACAAAATTTATTTCAAACATTTCTCAAATCTTATTCGGGAAAATTTTCATAATTCAACGGAGGTACATGAAACGTTAATACCATAAGAAATTCGAGATAAAATTCTAAACAATACAGCTACTAGACTCCTAACTCCATGCTTAGATTGGTTTACTTGCAGTATATTCCAAGTCTGAATCCTTCTCCTCTTCCTCGCTGATCCATCCGTTCTGGTTCCCTTCTGGCTGGGGAAGTGGTTGACTTGCAAAACCCTCATAAGTGTCTCTTCCTTCATCTTCTATGCGGTCCACAAATCCGTACAAATTGCGAGGTTCGACTCGCACCACTCCTCCTTCTTCTGAAAACCTGGGGCATCTTCCCTGGTATCTAGTTACAATGCCCCCTCCATCTGTTATTTCCATCACGTGCCGCTGTTCTTCCGTCCCACTTATATTCATGACGGTCCTCCTTTCTTCGATCCGGCCCGGCCACATCCTAGTGGGGATCAATATCCTCTTGGCAATCCTCCTCAATTTTCCGGTCCTCTTTCGGCCGATGGCGAACCTAGTTGTCCAACTATATCTGCGGCGTGCTGGAGGTGCCATGCTGAAAATGACATAAACGATACTAGGTATTAGAATTCGGTAGGTGTCAAAATTTACTCGAAACTCAAGAAATTCACGCAAAATATCATCGAATGAGCGATCAGTCCAAATTAATCTTCCAATCAAGCAGATCGGCAGCGCAAATCTTATTATTCGGAAATGAGATGAGAATATCCTTATACTCGTAGTTATGAACTACAAAACTTCTCGCAAGAACATGGATGGGTGGAACAAACTCAAATAGGGTCAGGAGATTCATAGTTACTTATCAAGCAAAAGACAAATAACAAAACATATCCAGTACGTCATCGCCATGGAGGTTCTCGGAATGCCTGAAGAGGCGTCAAAGTGATTAACAAAAGGATCAGAGTGAAATGCGGGTCATTATCAGAGTGATTAACAAAAGGGATTTGAAGATAAGGATCAATTAGTGTCAGGCCATTATGTAATTCTCAATCTCTTCAAGATTTAATCAGGTTCAAAACTTAGGTGGTGCAAAACATAAGCTTTCACTTTCCAGAAGTGGTATCAACAGGATCAAACCAAAAGCAAGGCACGAATCAGAGTGATGCGGAAGCAATGATACTTAAACAAATGCCTTAGTCTACCCATTCCTCACTGGTCAAAACTTACGTTTCTATAGGGAAGTCCTAAAGCAATTCTTACAGGTTATCTTATGAGCGCCTACAGGGAAAACTTAGTGGTCCTAACTTACACAGGCCAAGGGTAAATGTATTACATATCGCAGCCTGTCTCTCTGATACCATAATTGTAACACCCCAACCCAATAAGGGTAAAGATGTCACACTAATGGTTTCACATCAGATCAAACAAAGCATACATTTCAAATAATACAGAAATTCTCAAAGGTTACAAATGAAATTCTGAAATTACAAGGTTACAAAAGCGAATACAAATTCTAACAATGTAGTAACTTCCAATCGCATCTAGGCCAAAATAATATTCAAGTCTTCTAAGTCCAAAAGCCTCTTCACTCATACCCACCTTCCAACTAAAACCTGCCGCACACGAAAAGAAAACGTGCGGCTGAGCTTACAAAGCTCAGTGAACAGAATACATAATACAAGCAAAGATAACGAAACAGAAAATAGTGAAGTACAGGGAAATGTCATAAGGTATAATCAAAGTAAGAAGAAATAGAAGATTTATAGGATAGTCATCCACCACGAGCCCATACTCAAAGTCATATCTCAACATCATAATACTCAAAGTCAAGATCTCACAATCAGAGGGGATACCTCTCAGGCAACCAGATAATATGAGGGGTGGCCTCATGTATCAAAAGGGGTGGAGTGATCAGCTCCCATAAACGTGAAAGGCGTGTATAGCACACAGGCACCAGTCACCTCAAAGTCATACTCAAAGTCATAGTTAAATCCACTAAACATACATGCCTAGGATTGCAATCCATACGCCCCCACTCAAAGTCAATCTCAAAGTCATACTCAAAATCATAGTAGCCATGGCAGATAATATAAAAGGGACGGTGTGAGAAATCACTCCCCCACACAGGAGTCATGCCAGTGGTGCATCACAGACATGGCCAAGTTACCTTCCTGGCTAGGAAACAGAAAGGTGGCTCGGGTATCAAACTAAGAGTCAGGTCTCAATGTCATGCAAACGGGTTCATCTCAAAGTCATATCAGAAGTGAATCTCAAAGTCATATGAAAAAGGTTCATATCAAAAGGTGCATCTCAAAATCATATCACAAGGTCCATAGAAAGGGGTTCATATCGAATAGTTCATAATAGAGTGGTTCACCAAGGTCTTCCAAAGTTCATATCATAGTTTTAAAAACAGAGAGAATCAAAATTAAAGTTCAACGTCTGTATCAAAGGATCCATCTTCAAAGTCTTTATTCAACAGATTCATTTTAGAAAGCTTAATTAAGTTATTTAATTAAAATGGTCTTTAAATTGGTTTCATAAAGATAATCATTAAAATAGTCTTCGTAAAAGATAGTTCAAAACAAGTAGTTCAAAACCTTAGTTTAGTAAACCATTTCAAAATCTTAGTTTCTCACAAGGATAGTTCAGAACTTTAGCGCAACTTGGCAAAGGCATAGGTCAGATATACGAAGCTCAGATCATAATCAAGAGGAATATCAAAGGTTCACTCGAAGGGAACATAGCAATGGCTTGGGAAATCTTAACTGAATCATAACTCAAAATCAATGCATAGGATATAAGAACCCTTACTGAAACAAGGGCAGAGTATCTGTACCTTATGACGAAAGCACAAACAGAACAAAGCACAGAAATAGGGAATGGCTCAAGATCTCTCCTTCTTCACACCTAGAGGAGTAGAAGGGAATTATAACTCATTCTTAATTAAGTGTCTTTCCATTTTAAGGTAACTTTCCATTTTTAGTAGGTTTTCATAAATAGTAAGTTTCCATTTTTAGAAAGTTTCCATAATTAGTAAGTTGAATCATTATTAATGGAAACAAGTATCTTTTAACATATTTTCACATTTGGTCCTTAGGGTCTCATAACTTTGCATTTTATACCCTTTACTTTCCAAAATTACACTTTAAACCTTTTTAGTTTCATAATTACACATTAAACCCTTATCTTATCCATTTTACACAATGATCCCTTATTTTAATATTTTATACGAATGGGTATTCAAGATTTCATAATTTACACTTTAAGTCCCTCAAGTTATCAAAGTTACATTTTTAACCCTTTTATTTACAATTTTAACCTTTAATTATCAATAATTACATATTAAGCCATTACATTATCAAAATGACACATAACCCCCTGAATATATTAAAATACTCAAAACAGCACTAACTTTCCAGAAATTACAAGTTTAGTCCCTCCATTTAATTATTTTCTAAATCGAACCAAAATTAAACCCTAAAAACATTTTAATCCTTTAAAATACAAAAATGACACTAGACCCCCTCCTCTTATATTTTATACAGTAAGTACATGTCCCAAAATAAGTTCTAAAAATAACCCTTGAGTTTTAAATGTTACAAAACTCACCCAAAACAATTTAAACAACTCGTATAACACTTTAATTAGCCAAAACCCTAACCCTAAAAATACAATTCATTACCCCATCATTATACCATCATTTGATACTCATTAAATAGCCAAGAACAAGCCCTAATCCTCAAACCCTAATCGAATTACATTTTATTTCTTTTTCTTCTTAATTTCCTTAAATCGGTAAAAATAATTAAATCGAAAATAAATATTTTAGGCCTTGATAATTCGAAATAGCATTTTTCCCAGATTAATATGATCATATAGAGTCCAAATAAAATAAATATGAAGCCTCAAAAATTCGGATTGAATTATTTAGGGTTTATACACGTTTTTAAGATTTAATTCACAAATAATTGTTAGATCATGCATGGATCGACTTTAACATTTTATTTGGTGTTCTTAACATATATAGGGTCTGAGAAAAATACCAAATCAAGATTTGAACGTGTGGAATGAGGTGTACGAATTCTTTTGTACGCGATTCGCCAAAATGGGTCAAAAATCACCACGACTTCAAAAACGATCTAAAAATCATGAAACCAATTTTCACAGGTCACATATGATGTGAGGGACTTAGGAAAAATAGAGAATAAATTTTACAAGAGTCGAAAGAATTAAAATGGAATATTACCTCACTTTTGAACAAAATTCGACAATAAAATATTTAGGCCTCTATAAATCGAAAGACCAATTTTCTTGGCTTCCTAGCACGACCAAGAACCCAGAAAAAAATATGCTTGGACCTCAGAAAATTCGGATGGAATGAATGTGATTTATTTGGTGTTCTGGGATTTTCGGTTTTAGTTTTTGAAGGAAATTCATATGTATAATTATATGGGGAGATATGGCCGAGCAAAATGGAGTATAAGGAGCAAAATAATCGGCCATAACTTGGAAAGAATCAATCACACTTATTTTGATTTAATTTCCTTAATTTCTTTATACTTATCCATGGTTTATAATAATTTAAATATCAAATAACTACATACTTATAAATTTTCGGTTCAAGTGGCTTTGGTAATGTGTTACAATAATTTTTGTGGCTTGTACAATTATTTTATGATGCTCCATAATTTTTTTCATGTCATTTGTGATATATTTTCATAGCTTTTGTAATTAAATTATACTTTATAAGCTTTTAAATAAATTTTTAAACTTGTAGGGGCAATTTGGTCATTTTTCATGTTTTAGAATTTAGGGTTTTACAACTTCTTCCCCTCTAAAAAAAAATTTCGTCCTCGAAATTTGAAGTCGCAAAGCTAGACGAAGTCGTAGCAAGTCGCAAAAGATCATCACAAACATTCTGACGCCCGGGGAGATTCTCCCAGAAGGATCTTCAAAACAATAGGTTTCTCATGACTCAGATCAAAACGAGGTAGGTTCAAATTTCTCAGAAGGAAACAGAATAAGTTGATTTCTGATCAAAAGGTCCATGCAACATAAAATGAACGATAGGCGAATCTTCTAGAAAGCTCATATGGAATACGAACAAGATTTCAAATCAAATTAACTGTTTCAACAGTAGAGAGCTCTACGAATAGTTTAAGATTTATAACTGAGGTCAACAGAATGCAAAACGAGAGTTCAACTCAATCAGATATCTAATGAACGAAAGCAGAGTATACGCATAGGTAGAATGAACCTAAAGTCTCACTAATCACGGATAACCCAACGAAATCAAATTCTAAACTTCTTAGGTACTCCCCAAGATATCCTATGCCCACAACAAGTGCACGTTATATGATGTAAGTATTATCACGTTGGCCAGACGTCATAATACTGGCATCATATAAATATGCCCTCATGATGGTCATACTTTATCTCAAATCGTAATCAAAACCACCTATCTTAATCCACCTAGTACTTCTACAGTCTCATAGATCAACAAAATCAATTGCCACAGTCAAGAGAGAAACCAAAACTATTCGCAAGAGTCTCAAAATCCCAGATTATCTAGCAGAAGTGGGGTATGCCGTCACAAGCATCATATCTTCTACGAGTTGCCAAAATCTCTCAAAACAAGGTCATCACCGAATCATACGAAAGGTAACCACGAATGGAAGTGCTTCTAGGGAACTTAAATCATAAGAGGAACTTGATACTAGATAACGAAACTTAAGAGGGTCAACGGAAATGAAAGTTAGTCGCCAAACTTCTGCCTTCATAGAATCAATTATTCCAAGTATAGAGGGTCTGTTTCAAAATTTGCTCATTTAACACATCTAATCTCTTCAAGTCCGGTTGATCTGTCTTCGGCTGTCCATCCGTTGGGAAGTGAAACCAAAATCAGGAACTTGTGTCTGGTTCGTCGAGCCTCCTGCAGCTCTCCTTGGAATGTGATGGAGCAACGTGGACTTCTGGCACGGTCTTTAAATCTCTCCTTCCTCCCGTCTGCTCCCGCTCTCAATTCATCTCAGTACAACTAAGATGAATAGGGAAGGGGGACTGTATGTCTTCATCAGCTCCAGGTTCACCATCTTGACTAGAATTTCTTCTTCTGCATCGCCAATACTTCTGTCTTGTAAGGAATGTCTCCACTCTCCGGGGTAGTCTCCGTTGTCGTCAACTCCAGGTCAGGCAAGGAACACCGTTGTCTCACCCAACATCAATCTCTCAGAATACACAAATGATCATCAGATTTCTAACAAGGTGCAAAATAACCTCCATGCTCTTCCCTTTTTGTTTCAAATCAATAGATATGATCCGACAGACGTCTTTGTTAGATACCCAGACAATCATGTCAAATCTTACTTCCTACTCCGGTGCAAAACTTGGTGGTCCATCAGGAATCAAATTCAAAGGTCCAGGATGCTAAACAATGTTCAATACAATGCTCATGTTCAGAGAGTTCAAGCGCCAAAAGCTTCTAAGATAATGTTTAGTCGTTGAAATATGAAATGGTTTCTAGGAAAACTTCAGTACTCGAAACAACATATCTGTAAGGGATGCCAAAACAAATGTGGAAAGTTAAAGTTCTGGCTTATATAGCTGAGATGAGTCCTAACAGATTTACAAAGGTGAAGAACGTATCGCACAAAATTTATTTCAAACATTTCTCAAATCTTATTCGGGAAAATTTTCATAATTCAACGGAGGTACATGAAACGTTAATACCATAAGAAATTCGAGATAAAATTCTAAACAATACAGCTACTAGACTCCTAACTCCATGCTTAGATTGGTTTACTTGCAGTATATTCCAAGTCTGAATCCTTCTCCTCTTCCTCGCTGATCCATCCGTTCTGGTTCCCTTCTGGCTGGGGAAGTGGTTGACTTGCAAAACCCTCATAAGTGTCTCTTCCTTCATCTTCTATGCGGTCCACAAATCCGTACAAATTGCGAGGTTCGACTCGCACCACTCCTCCTTCTTCTGAAAACCTGGGGCATCTTCCCTGGTATCTAGTTACAATGCCCCCTCCATCTGTTATTTCCATCACGTGCCGCTGTTCTTCCGTCCCACTTATATTCATGACAGTCCTCCTTTCTTCGATCCGGCCCGGCCACATCCTAGTGGGGATCAATATCCTCTTGGCAATCCTCCTCAATTTTCCGGTCCTCTTTCGGCCGATGGCGAACCTAGTTGTCCAACTATATCTGCGGCGTGCTGGAGGTGCCATGCTGAAAATGACATAAACGATACTAGGTATTAGAATTCGGTAGGTGTCAAAATTTACTCGAAACTCAAGAAATTCACGCAAAATATCATCGAATGAGCGATCAGTCCAAATTAATCTTCCAATCAAGCAGATCGGCAGCGCAAATCTTATTATTCGGAAATGAGATGAGAATATCCTTATACTCGTAGTTATGAACTACAAAACTTCTCGCAAGAACATGGATGGGTGGAACAAACTCAAATAGGGTCAGGAGATTCATAGTTACTTATCAAGCAAAAGACAAATAACAAAACATATCCAGTACGTCATCGCCATGGAGGTTCTCGGAATGCCTGAAGAGGCGTCAAAGTGATTAACAAAAGGATCAGAGTGAAATGCGGGTCATTATCAGAGTGATTAACAAAAGGGATTTGAAGATAAGGATCAATTAGTGTCAGGCCATTATGTAATTCTCAATCTCTTCAAGATTTAATCAGGTTCAAAACTTAGGTGGTGCAAAACATAAGCTTTCACTTTCCAGAAGTGGTATCAACAGGATCTAACCAAAAGCAAGGCACGAATCAGAGTGATGCGGAAGCAATGATACTTAAACAAATGCCTTAGTCTACCCATTCCTCACTGGTCAAAACTTACGTTTCTATAGGGAAGTCCTAAAGCAATTCTTACAGGTTATCTTATGAGCGCCTACAGGGAAAACTTAGTGGTCCTAACTTACACAGGCCAAGGGTAAATGTATTACATATCGCAGCCTGTCTCTCTGATACCATAATTGTAACACCCCAACCCAATAAGGGTAAAGATGTCACACTAATGGTTTCACATCAGATCAAACAAAGCATACATTTCAAATAATACAGAAATTCTCAAAGGTTACAAATGAAATTCTGAAATTACAAGGTTACAAAAGCGAATACAAATTCTAACAATGTAGTAACTTCCAATCGCATCTAGGCCAAAATAATATTCAAGTCTTCTAAGTCCAAAAGCCTCTTCACTCATACCCACCTTCCAACTAAAACCTGCCGCACACGAAAAGAAAACGTGCGGCTGAGCTTACAAAGCTCAGTGAACAGATACATAATACAAGCAAAGATAACGAAACAGAAAATAGTGAAGTACAGGGAAATGTCATAAGGTATAATCAAAGTAAGAAGAAATAGAAGATTTATAGGATAGTCATCCACCACGAGCCCATACTCAAAGTCATATCTCAACATCATAATACTCAAAGTCAAGATCTCACAATCAGAGGGGATACCTCTCAGGCAACCAGATAATATGAGGGGTGGCCTCATGTATCAAAAGGGGTGGAGTGATCAGCTCCCATAAACGTGAAAGGCGTGTATAGCACACAGGCACCAGTCACCTCAAAGTCATACTCAAAGTCATAGTTAAATCCACTAAACATACATGCCTAGGATTGCAATCCATACGCCCCCACTCAAAGTCAATCTCAAAGTCATACTCAAAATCATAGTAGCCATGGCAGATAATATAAAAGGGACGGTGTGAGAAATCACTCCCCCACACAGGAGTCATGCCAGTGGTGCATCACAGACATGGCCAAGTTACCTTCCTGGCTAGGAAACAGAAAGGTGGCTCGGGTATCAAACTAAGAGTCAGGTCTCAATGTCATGCAAACGGGTTCATCTCAAAGTCATATCAGAAGTGAATCTCAAAGTCATATGAAAAAGGTTCATATCAAAAGGTGCATCTCAAAATCATATCACAAGGTCCATAGAAAGGGGTTCATATCGAATAGTTCATAATAGAGTGGTTCACCAAGGTCTTCCAAAGTTCATATCATAGTTTTAAAAACAGAGAGAATCAAAATTAAAGTTCAACGTCTGTATCAAAGGATCCATCTTCAAAGTCTTTATTCAACAGATTCATTTTAGAAAGCTTAATTAAGTTATTTAATTAAAATGGTCTTTAAATTGGTTTCATAAAGATAATCATTAAAATAGTCTTCGTAAAAGATAGTTCAAAACAAGTAGTTCAAAACCTTAGTTTAGTAAACCATTTCAAAATCTTAGTTTCTCACAAGGATAGTTCAGAACTTTAGCGCAACTTGGCAAAGGCATAGGTCAGATATACGAAGCTCAGATCATAATCAAGAGGAATATCAAAGGTTCACTCGAAGGGAACATAGCAATGGCTTGGGAAATCTTAACTGAATCATAACTCAAAATCAATGCATAGGATATAAGAACCCTTACTGAAACAAGGGCAGAGTATCTGTACCTTATGACGAAAGCACAAACAGAACAAAGCACAGAAATAGGGAATGGCTCAAGATCTCTCCTTCTTCACACCTAGAGGAGTAGAAGGGAATTATAACTCATTCTTAATTAAGTGTCTTTCCATTTTAAGGTAACTTTCCATTTTTAGTAGGTTTTCATAAATAGTAAGTTTCCATTTTTAGAAAGTTTCCATAATTAGTAAGTTGAATCATTATTAATGGAAACAAGTATCTTTTAACATATTTTCACATTTGGTCCTTAGGGTCTCATAACTTTGCATTTTATACCCTTTACTTTCCAAAATTACACTTTAAACCTTTTTAGTTTCATAATTACACATTAAACCCTTATCTTATCCATTTTACACAATGATCCCTTATTTTAATATTTTATACGAATGGGTATTCAAGATTTCATAATTTACACTTTAAGTCCCTCAAGTTATCAAAGTTACATTTTTAACCCTTTTATTTACAATTTTAACCTTTAATTATCAATAATTACATATTAAGCCATTACATTATCAAATGACACATAACCCCCTGAATATATTAAAATACTCAAAACAACACTAACTTTCCAGAAATTACAAGTTTAGTCCCTCCATTTAATTATTTTCTAAATCGAACCAAAATTAAACCCTAAAAACATTTTAATCCTTTAAAATACAAAAATGACACTAGACCCCCTCCTCTTATATTTTATACAGTAAGTACATGTCCCAAAATAAGTTCTAAAAATAACCCTTGAGTTTTAAATGTTACAAAACTCACCCAAAACAATTTAAACAACTCGTATAACACTTTAATTAGCCAAAACCCTAACCCTAAAAATACAATTCATTACCCCATCATTATACCATCATTTGATACTCATTAAATAGCCAAGAACAATCCCTAATCCTCAAACCCTAATCGAATTACATTTTATTTCTTTTTCTTCTTAATTTCCTTAAATCGGTAAAAACAATTAAATCGAAAATAAATATTTTAGGCCTTGATAATTCGAAATAGCATTTTTCCCAGATTAATATGATCATATAGAGTCCAAATAAAATAAATATGAAGCCTCAAAAATTCGGATTGAATTATTTAGGGTTTATACACGTTTTTAAGATTTAATTCACAAATAATTGTTAGATCATGCATGGATCGACTTTAACATTTTATTTGGTGTTCTTAACATATATAGGGTCTGAGAAAAATACCAAATCAAGATTTGAACGTGTGGAATGAGGTGTACGAATTCTTTTGTACGCGATTCGCCAAAACGGGTCAAAAATCACCACGACTTCAAAAACGATCTAAAAATCATGAAACCAATTTTCACAGGTCACATATGATGTGAGGGACTTAGGAAAAATAGAGAATAAATTTTACAAGAGTCGAAAGAATTAAAATGGAATATTACCTCACTTTTGAACAAAATTCGACAATAAAATATTTAGGCCTCTATAAATCGAAAGACCAATTTTCTTGGCTTCCTAGCATGACCAAGAACCCAAAAAAAAATATGCTTGGACCTCAGAAAATTCGGATGGAATGAATGTGATTTATTTGGTGTTCTGGGATTTTCGGTTTTAGTTTTTGAAGGAAATTCATATGTATAATTATATGGGGAGATATGGCCGAGCAAAATGGAGTATAAGGAGCAAAATAATCGGCCATAACTTGGAAAGAATCAATCACACTTATTTTGATTTAATTTCCTTAATTTCTTTATACTTATCCATGGTTTATAATAATTTAAATATCAAATAACTACATACTTATAAATTTTCGGTTCAAGTGGCTTTGGTAATGTGTTACAATAATTTTTGTGGCTTGTACAATTATTTTATGATGCTCCATAATTTTTTTCATGTCATTTGTGATATATTTTCATAGCTTTTGTAATTAAATTATACTTTATAAGCTTTTAAATAAATTTTTAAACTTGTAGGGGCAATTTGGTCATTTTTCATGTTTTAGAATTTAGGGTTTTACAACTTCTTCCCCTCTAAAAAAAAAATTTCGTCCTCGAAATTTGAAGTCGCAAAGCTAGACGAAGTCGTAGCAAGTCGCAAAAGATCATCACAAACATTCTGACGCCCGGGGAGATTCTCCCAGAAGGATCTTCAAAACAATAGGTTTCTCATGACTCAGATCAAAACGAGGTAGGTTCAAATTTCTCAGAAGGAAACAGAATAAGTTGATTTCTGATCAAAAGGTCCATGCAACATAAAATGAACGATAGGCGAATCTTCTAGAAAGCTCATATGGAATACGAACAAGATTTCAAATCAAATTAACTGTTTCAACAGTAGAGAGCTCTACGAAGAGTTTAAGATTTATAACTGAGGTCAACAGAATGCAAAACGAGAGTTCAACTCAATCAGATATCTAATGAACGAAAGCAGAGTATACGCATAGGTAGAATGAACCTAAAGTCTCACTAATCACGGATAACCCAACGAAATCAAATTCTAAACTTCTTAGGTACTCCCCAAGATATCCTATGCCCACAACAAGTGCACGTTATATGATGTAAGTATTATCACGTTGGCCAGACGTCATAATACTGGCATCATATAAATATGCCCTCATGATGGTCATACTTTATCTCAAATCGTAATCAAAACCACCTATCTTAATCCACCTAGTACTTCTACAGTCTCATAGATCAACAAAATCAATTGCCACAGTCAAGAGAGAAACCAAAACTATTCGCAAGAGTCTCAAAATCCCAGATTATCTAGCAGAAGTGGGGTATGCCGTCACAAGCATCATATCTTCTACGAGTTGCCAAAATCTCTCAAAACAAGGTCATCACCGAATCATACGAAAGGTAACCACGAATGGAAGTGCTTCTAGGGAACTTAAATCATAAGAGGAACTTGATACTAGATAACGAAACTTAAGAGGGTCAACGGAAATGAAAGTTAGTCGCCAAACTTCTGCCTTCATAGAATCAATTATTCCAAGTATAGAGGGTCTGTTTCAAAATTTGCTCATTTAACACATCTAATCTCTTCAAGTCCGGTTGATCTGTCTTCGGCTGTCCATCCGTTGGGAAGTGAAACCAAAATCAGGAACTTGTGTCTGGTTCGTCGAGCCTCCTGCAGCTCTCCTTGGAATGTGATGGAGCAACGTGGACTTCTGGCACGGTCTTTAAATCTCTCCTTCCTCCCGTCTGCTCCCGCTCTCAATTCATCTCAGTACAACTAAGATGAATAGGGAAGGGGGACTGTATGTCTTCATCAGCTCCAGGTTCACCATCTTGACTAGAATTTCTTCTTCTGCATCGCCAATACTTCTGTCTTGTAAGGAATGTCTCCACTCTCCGGGGTAGTCTCCGTTGTCGTCAACTCCAGGTCAGGCAAGGAACACCGTTGTCTCACCCAACATCAATCTCTCAGAATACACAAATGATCATCAGATTTCTAACAAGGTGCAAAATAACCTCCATGCTCTTCCCTTTTTGTTTCAAATCAATAGATATGATCCGACAGACGTCTTTGTTAGATACCCAGACAATCATGTCAAATCTTACTTCCTACTCCGGTGCAAAACTTGGTGGTCCATCAGGAATCAAATTCAAAGGTCCAGGATGCTAAACAATGTTCAATACAATGCTCATGTTCAGAGAGTTCAAGCGCCAAAAGCTTCTAAGATAATGTTTAGTCGTTGAAATATGAAATGGTTTCTAGGAAAACTTCAGTACTCGAAACAACATATCTGTAAGGGATGCCAAAACAAATGTGGAAAGTTAAAGTTCTGGCTTATATAGCTGAGATGAGTCCTAACAGATTTACAAAGGTGAAGAACGTATCGCACAAAATTTATTTCAAACATTTCTCAAATCTTATTCGGGAAAATTTTCATAATTCAACGGAGGTACATGAAACGTTAATACCATAAGAAATTCGAGATAAAATTCTAAACAATACAGCTACTAGACTCCTAACTCCATGCTTAGATTGGTTTACTTGCAGTATATTCCAAGTCTGAATCCTTCTCCTCTTCCTCGCTGATCCATCCGTTCTGGTTCCCTTCTGGCTGGGGAAGTGGTTGACTTGCAAAACCCTCATAAGTGTCTCTTCCTTCATCTTCTATGCGGTCCACAAATCCGTACAAATTGCGAGGTTCGACTCGCACCACTCCTCCTTCTTCTGAAAACCTGGGGCATCTTCCCTGGTATCTAGTTACAATGCCCCCTCCATCTGTTATTTCCATCACGTGCCGCTGTTCTTCCGTCCCACTTATATTCATGACGGTCCTCCTTTCTTCGATCCGGCCCGGCCACATCCTAGTGGGGATCAATATCCTCTTGGCAATCCTCCTCAATTTTCCGGTCCTCTTTCGGCCGATGGCGAACCTAGTTGTCCAACTATATCTGCGGCGTGCTGGAGGTGCCATGCTGAAAATGACATAAACGATACTAGGTATTAGAATTCGGTAGGTGTCAAAATTTACTCGAAACTCAAGAAATTCACGCAAAATATCATCGAATGAGCGATCAGTCCAAATTAATCTTCCAATCAAGCAGATCGGCAGCGCAAATCTTATTATTCGGAAATGAGATGAGAATATCCTTATACTCGTAGTTATGAACTACAAAACTTCTCGCAAGAACATGGATGGGTGGAACAAACTCAAATAGGGTCAGGAGATTCATAGTTACTTATCAAGCAAAAGACAAATAACAAAACATATCCAGTACGTCATCGCCATGGAGGTTCTCGGAATGCCTGAAGAGGCGTCAAAGTGATTAACAAAAGGATCAGAGTGAAATGCGGGTCATTATCAGAGTGATTAACAAAAGGGATTTGAAGATAAGGATCAATTAGTGTCAGGCCATTATGTAATTCTCAATCTCTTCAAGATTTAATCAGGTTCAACACTTAGGTGGTGCAAAACATAAGCTTTCACTTTCCAGAAGTGGTATCAACAGGATCTAACCAAAAGCAAGGCACGAATCAGAGTGATGCGGAAGCAATGATACTTAAACAAATGCCTTAGTCTACCCATTCCTCACTGGTCAAAACTTACATTTCTATAGGGAAGTCCTAAAGCAATTCTTACAGGTTATCTTATGAGCGCCTACAGGGAAAACTTAGTGGTCCTAACTTACACAGGCCAAGGGTAAATGTATTACATATCGCAGCCTGTCTCTCTGATACCATAATTGTAACACCCCAACCCAATAAGGGTAAAGATGTCACACTAATGGTTTCACATCAGATCAAACAAAGCATACATTTCAAATAATACAGAAATTCTCAAAGGTTACAAATGAAATTCTGAAATTACAAGGTTACAAAAGCGAATACAAATTCTAACAATGTAGTAACTTCCAATCGCATCTAGGCCAAAATAATATTCAAGTCTTCTAAGTCCAAAAGCCTCTTCACTCATACCCACCTTCCAACTAAAACCTGCCGCACACGAAAAGAAAACGTGCGGCTGAGCTTACAAAGCTCAGTGAACAGATACATAATACAAGCAAAGATAACGAAACAGAAAATAGTGAAGTACAGGGAAATGTCATAAGGTATAATCAAAGTAAGAAGAAATAGAAGATTTATAGGATAGTCATCCACCACGAGCCCATACTCAAAGTCATATCTCAACATCATAATACTCAAAGTCAAGATCTCACAATCAGAGGGGATACCTCTCAGGCAACCAGATAATATGAGGGGTGGCCTCATGTATCAAAAGGGGTGGAGTGATCAGCTCCCATAAACGTGAAAGGCGTGTATAGCACACAAGCACCAGTCACCTCAAAGTCATACTCAAAGTCATAGTTAAATCCACTAAACATACATGCCTAGGATTGCAATCCATACGCCCCCACTCAAAGTCAATCTCAAAGTCATACTCAAAATCATAGTAGCCATGGCAGATAATATAAAAGGGACGGTGTGAGAAATCACTCCCCCACACAGGAGTCATGCCAGTGGTGCATCACAGACATGGCCAGGTTACCTTCCTGGCTAGGAAACAGAAAGGTGGCTCGGGTATCAAACTAAGAGTCAGGTCTCAATGTCATGCAAACGGGTTCATCTCAAAGTCATATCAGAAGTGAATCTCAAAGTCATATGAAAAAGGTTCATATCAAAAGGTGCATCTCAAAATCATATCACAAGGTCCATAGAAAGGGGTTCATATCGAATAGTTCATAATAGAGTGGTTCACCAAGGTCTTCCAAAGTTCATATCATAGTTTTAAAAATAGAGAGAATCAAAATTAAAGTTCAACGTCTGTATCAAAGGATCCATCTTCAAAGTCTTTATTCAACAGATTCATTTTAGAAAGCTTAATTAAGTTATTTAATTAAAATGGTCTTTAAATTGGTTTCATAAAGATAATCATTAAAATAGTCTTCGTAAAAGATAGTTCAAAACAAGTAGTTCAAAACCTTAGTTTAGTAAACCATTTCAAAATCTTAGTTTCTCACAAGGATAGTTCAGAACTTTAGCGCAACTTGGCAAAGGCATAGGTCAGATATACGAAGCTCAGATCATAATCAAGAGGAATATCAAAGGTTCACTCGAAGGGAACATAGCAATGGCTTGGGAAATCTTAACTGAATCATAACTCAAAATCAATGCATAGGATATAAGAACCCTTACTGAAACAAGGGCAGAGTATCTGTACCTTATGACGAAAGCACAAACAGAACAAAGCACAGAAATAGGGAATGGCTCAAGATCTCTCCTTCTTCACACCTAGAGGAGTAGAAGGGAATTATAACTCATTCTTAATTAAGTGTCTTTCCATTTTAAGGTAACTTTCCATTTTTAGTAGGTTTTCATAAATAGTAAGTTTCCATTTTTAGAAAGTTTCCATAATTAGTAAGTTGAATCATTATTAATGGAAACAAGTATCTTTTAACATATTTTCACATTTGGTCCTTAGGGTCTCATAACTTTGCATTTTATACCCTTTACTTTCCAAAATTACACTTTAAACCTTTTTAGTTTCATAATTACACATTAAACCCTTATCTTATCCATTTTACACAATGATCCCTTATTTTAATATTTTATACGAATGGGTATTCAAGATTTCATAATTTACACTTTAAGTCCCTCAAGTTATCAAAGTTACATTTTTAACCCTTTTATTTACAATTTTAACCTTTAATTATCAATAATTACATATTAAGCCATTACATTATCAAAATGACACATAACCCCCTGAATATATTAAAATACTCAAAACAGCACTAACTTTCCAGAAATTACAAGTTTAGTCCCTCCATTTAATTATTTTCTAAATCGAACCAAAATTAAACCCTAAAAACATTTTAATCCTTTAAAATACAAAAATGACACTAGACCCCCTCCTCTTATATTTTATACAGTAAGTACATGTCCCAAAATAAGTTCTAAAAATAACCCTTGAGTTTTAAATGTTACAAAACTCACCCAAAACAATTTAAACAACTCGTATAACACTTTAATTAGCCAAAACCCTAACCCTAAAAATACAATTCATTACCCCATCATTATACCATCATTTGATACTCATTAAATAGCCAAGAACAAGCCCTAATCCTCAAACCCTAATCGAATTACATTTTATTTCTTTTTCTTCTTAATTTCCTTAAATCGGTAAAAACAATTAAATCGAAAATAAATATTTTAGGCCTTGATAATTCGAAATAGCATTTTTCCCAGATTAATATGATCATATAGAGTCCAAATAAAATAAATATGAAGCCTCAAAAATTCGGATTGAATTATTTAGGGTTTATACACGTTTTTAAGATTTAATTCACAAATAATTGTTAGATCATGCATGGATCGACTTTAACATTTTATTTGGTGTTCTTAACATATATAGGGTCTGAGAAAAATACCAAATCAAGATTTGAACGTGTGGAATGAGGTGTACGAATTCTTTTGTACGCGATTCGCCAAAACGGGTCAAAAATCACCACGACTTCAAAAACGATCTAAAAATCATGAAACCAATTTTCACAGGTCACATATGATGTGAGGGACTTAGGAAAAATAGAGAATAAATTTTACAAGAGTCGAAAGAATTAAAATGGAATATTACCTCACTTTTGAACAAAATTCGACAATAAAATATTTAGGCCTCTATAAATCGAAAGACCAATTTTCTTGGCTTCCTAGCACGACCAAGAACCCAGAAAATAATATGCTTGGACCTCAGAAAATTCGGATGGAATGAATGTGATTTATTTGGTGTTCTGGGATTTTCGGTTTTAGTTTTTGAAGGAAATTCATATGTATAATTATATGGGGAGATATGGCCGAGCAAAATGGAGTATAAGGAGCAAAATAATCGGCCATAACTTGGAAAGAATCAATCACACTTATTTTGATTTAATTTCCTTAATTTCTTTATACTTATCCATGGTTTATAATAATTTAAATATCAAATAACTACATACTTATAAATTTTCGGTTCAAGTGGCTTTGGTAATGTGTTACAATAATTTTTGTGGCTTGTACAATTATTTTATGATGCACCATAATTTTTTTCATGTCATTTGTGATATATTTTCATAGCTTTTGTAATTAAATTATACTTTATAAGCTTTTAAATAAATTTTAAAACTTGTAGCGGCAATTTGGTCATTTTTCATGTTTTAGAATTTAGGGTTTTACACCTATTCTATCCTTTTTCTTTTTGTTGATAAATGATTCTCAGTTATCACATTTACTCCAAAAATAAAACTTATACCTTGCATGATGTTAACGAGTGTGGTAGCCCGCACGTTGCCGCGTGAGTGGTTTGTCGATAGTGTCGAGAGTTTTTTGTCTTATAAATTAGTACTATAATCAAAATAGTATTACCTAGGCCCTATTTTGAAGCAAATGCTGTTAGATATTATATTTTCAACCTTGTTACTGCTACCTTGTGGTGTATACTCGAAATGCATTAAGGACCATGTGATGTTCAATGTCAGCAGACCAACTGGCATAGGTCTCAGTTTGTCTTTTGGTGCATCAGGTAGTTGAGGTAGGGATGAGCATTTGGACCCGAATCTCGGTACCGAACAGGTACCATACCGAAATGGTACCGACTCCCAATACATGGTACGGTACGGTACCGGTACCATGAATTGAGACCAAAAAAAATCGGTACCACTAATATGATCTTTCGATAAGACTATTTACATTTTTTTTTTTTTTTATTCCAATATTACTTTGTTTATATTATATTTTTATTCGAGTTAATAACTTTTTTATCAGACGATATATTTTGTTCAATACAAAATTAGACAGAAGGTTAAATTGGTAATTTCAGGCAACTCAGATTGCTCATTCAGAACAAATATCAAACAATTATTTTCACTCAGAATTAGATTCACTCAGCATCTTGAAATCATTCAGCAGCTTTGATTCATTCAACGCAAAATCATATTTTTTATCAAACAGCCCCGTAGTCTAGGATCACTATTCGACCCCTTGCCCACATTCACAGCCTTATCATCTACACCTTCAATGTTCAAATAGAATTAAAAAAAAAAAAAAAAAAAAAAAAAAAAAAAATTTGGTGAGATTTACGGGTAAGGTTTGACTTGGATATACACGGCCTGATTGTGACTTCATATATTTGTTTACTGAATGGGATTGAATTAAAGACAACCCGGCCCTAATAAGGTTAGGGCCGTAGGGGTTACTCGGATTCGGGTTAATCTGAATAAAGCTCTTATTCGAAACCCCCTAATAAGAGTTCGGCTAACCTCAAGAAAATGTTTTTCGATGTGTATAACCCGAACTAAATAAGCTTATTCACGTGAGGATGGTACCACTCGGCAACCTTTTTGTTTGTTGAAGCAATTTCTTGCAACCACTTCAAACAAATAAAGATAGCCTTCCGGTTGAACTTAGCTAGGGTTCTTCCGGCAAGCTTGGGTGTTGGTCCTTTCGACTATCGGAGGTCTTCCGGATATCTGCACAAGACAGCACACGTTAGGCTCGCCCCGGGTGTTATCCCAGGACCCACCTCCGGTGTGAGAGTAAGTATTTGGTATTCCGGAAGGCCTATAAAGTATGGTAAGAAATAAATGCAGGTTGTATGTTAGTTGAGAGTAGTAAATGAGCTGAGTATTTATAGTACTCAGCCTCGATACCTGAAATGGCGGCGCCGCATTTTCAGGGAACATGTCCCCGACATAATCCTGTAAATCCTGGGCGGCGACGGCGGTGTCTGTAGCTGCCACTTGTACAAGAGAAGATGCCACTTGTCTCATGCTTTAAACCTGTACGTATCCGGACGGCCTTGGGGTCGTCCGGATTACTCCGGAGCTCCTTGTTTCGTCCGGCCAACCGAGAGGCCTAGTCCATTCGGACACATACGTCAACATGTCCCCCCAGTATCATAATATCGGTTTCGCCGATGTTGTGATACTTGTAAAATTCCAGAAGTTCCAATTTACTAGTTCCGAAAGGACCGAACCGTTCGGCATTCATAGGGCTGATCTTTTCGCAAACCGCCAAAAAACATTATTACCTATTTTTAAGGACCGCCGCCATTTTTACAGAGGCTCTGAGATGTCAACACGTGTATATGTATATATCGTGCGAGCGAGGAAATGCCACCTCATTCGCTGACAGTGCACGTCGTTTCGCTCTCTCTCTTTTCGCCTATAAATAGCGTCATTTCTGCGATTTTTTACCACTTGTAACTTTCGCTCTCTTTGTAAATTTTCCGAGAGATTCTCCCTGAATTATATCCGAACGATTTTGTTTACCATCCAGTTAATCATGTCGAACTCTCCCTCTTCTCTTTATGAAGAAGACATCCAGGAGGCCGAAGGGTATCTTCCTAAGTTCGACGTCCAGAAATATACTTCCCAGATGAGTGAGGAGGATTTGTTTATGGTGAGGACGGACGCAGGCATCCCGGATGAGCTGCGCCCCAGATTACCCCCGTCGGATATGACGATGGACCAACTGCCGAGAGATGTCATCGGCTTGTATCTGGAGTATTTTTACGAGGGAGGCCTCAGTGTGCCCTTCTCCACTTTTTTGCTGGGCGTCATCAGGTATTTCAAAGTGCATATCTCTCAGATGGTTCCTCTGGGTGTGCATCGCGCCACACTCTTCGAGGTGTACTGTCGGAGTTTGGACATTGTTCCCACCACTCCGCTCTTCCGGGCCTTTTATAAGTTAAGCAAGCAGGGCCACTGGTTTTCCTTCGAGAAACGAGGTGGGAAGGGAAAGTGGGTTTGTTTCCGAGAGATTCTCACTGGGTTGAAGGGCTGGAAAAATAATTTTTTCCTGATAGATAGGCGGGCGATCCCTTTTGCTATGCCTTGGAGGCATAATGATTCTGACATTTCGGATCCCTATCCGGACGGTGAGTTTGTTATCGCGGATGCCGAAAAGTTAGCCGCCAACATAATCGATCTCATTCAGATTCCGAGAGGCTTTCTTTATTCTTTGGGATTAACTTCTCATTGGGAACATCCAGGCTTCCGAGCCGTTCTCGAAGACTCCGAGGGCAGAGGTACGCCCTTCTTCCTTTTCCCTTTAGCCGATTCGTGTTATGTATACTTGTATCTAAACGCTTCGCTTCCTCTTTTTGCAGTTGTGCCAATGTCTGAGTATTTGATCAACCCTGATGCCCGCCAGGATGCTTCCATGGCGAAAGGTGAGGAGTATGCCGAGGGGGAGCATCGTGAACTATTTGTGACCCTCCCGGCCGCATCAAATGCCGATGTACCTGAACTGACGGCCGAGGAAGAGGAGGTTGAGAGGGCTAATAGCCGGGTTGTCGCGGCAAAGATGAGAAAGCAGAGGCAGGCCGCCACCCGGCGGGCCTTGCAGGCCGAAAGGCGTGCCGAACGTGGTGAGGGGAGCGGTGGAACGACCCGAGCGGTCAAAAGAAGGAGAACGAGGAGGACTCCCGTGGAGGATCCAGGGTCTGACTCGCCGGATGTTGAGGTCATCCCTAACCCTTCCCCCCTCCGTTCTATCCGACCGGAAGACATTGGGCCCCGTCCGGAAGGGGCAGGTTTTACTGAAGGGAGTTCCCGTGCTGGTAAGTTGTTCGACTATTTCTCTTGTGTTACCTATTTCCTTTCATGCCTTTGATTATGACGCCTTGTTCTTTTCAGGGGGTGCTCCCGTGGCCGCTTCTGGTCGGGGTAAGATTAAAGCCATGGCCGAAGGTGACCCGGCGGCGCTGTTCGTTCCGGAATGGTCGGTCAAGAGGGGAGACCGTTTGAACTCCTCGGCTGTCTGCAGGGATCTGATGTCGAACCTACCCACCCCTCGCGAGGAGATTCATTTTCAAAGCATGGGCAACCCGGCGGCTATCCGGAGGGGGTGGGTGTTATTGGGTCGAGGAGCAACGGCCCAAGCTGAAATTCTGGGCCGGCATGAGGTCCTTCTTAAAGAATACCAACAGCTGCGCCATGCTCATGCGGAATGTGAGAGCGCAGCTCAAGAGGAGGAGGAGCTTCGGCAGCTAAAGCATGAGCATACGGGTTGCCTGGTTAGGGAGTCGGACTTAAAAATTCGGTTCTCTCAGCTGGAAAAAGTAAGGGATGAAGGGAGGAAGTCCTCAGCCGAAAGGGTCAGAGCCCTGGAGGCCGAGTTGGGTGATGCTAAAGGCAAACTTGCAGCCGAGAAAAAGACCAGCACCGATCTGTACAAGGAGAGGATGGACATAGCTGTAAAGCTGGGCCAGACGGAGGTCGAGCGTAACAAGCTTGTAAGAGAATTCCTTCCGGAAATGGTTCGTCGGCTTCTGAATAGCCATGAATACAAACAACGCTTGGCCGAGCCTTTCAGCTTGTCCTCTCAATCTGGGTTTTTGGAAGCCATTTACGATGGTCTCTTGAAGCGGAGGCGAAACTTGACCCTTTGTACGATGGTCTCTTCTCTGCAGAATATCCGTATGTATCAAAAGTTAGTGATGCTGCGGACAGGTCTCTTTCGGAGATAATGGATTTGTTTCCCGACCCTGCTCCCGCTGATTCTTCTGACGGCCCCTCGTCTTGACTTGCTCCGGACCGTTAGATTGGTTTATGCTGTTAATATATACATTTTTCTTTTTGAGCAAATGTAATGATCAATCGGTTGCGCAACTGTTAGCGCTTTTTGTCTGTTTACAAATGATGTAACGCCACTTGATTCATTATAAGCTGTTGACATTTTATGTATTTCGTTCATATTATTTCATGTGTTTTGCTTACTTTTCTTTTGGTCGCATGACCCTTTTCTTCCTGAACACTGACCACAAATTCTCCGGAGGGCACGAACCTCTCGGAGGGGTCACTTTCCACTTGTGTCCCAAATTATACAGGTGGTTCAGCCTTTCCGCCAGGATTATGGCAACTCCCTTTTCTGGGTATCAACCATCTTTGAACATTGACCACACACTCCCCGGAGGGCGTGAACCTCTCGGGGGGGGCATTTTCTAATTATGTTCAGAAACAAGGAACATTGATCACTGATCTCCGGAGGGCACGAACCTCTCGGAGGGACCATTTTCTACTTATGTTCAAGATATTACAGATGGTTCAGCCTTTCCGCCAGGATTATGGCAACCCCCTTTTCTGGGTATCAACCATCTTTGAACATTGACCACACACTCCCCGGAGGGCGTGAACCTCTCGGGGGGGCCATTTTCTAATTATGTTCAGAAACAAGGAACATTGATCACTGATCTCCGGAGGGCACGAACCTCTCGGAGGGACCATTTTCTACTTATGTTCAAGATATTACAGATGGTTCAGCCTTTCCGCCAGGATTATGGCAACCCCCTTTTCTGGGTATCAACCATCTTTGAACATTGACCACACACTCCCCGGAGGGCGTGAACCTCTCGGGGGGCCATTTTCTAATTATGTTCAGAAACAAGGAACATTGATCACTGATCTCCGGAGGGCACGAACCTCTCGGAGGGACCATTTTCTACTTATGTTCAAGATATTACAGATGGTTCAGCCTTTCCGCCAGGATTATGGCAACCCCCTTTTCTGGGTATCAACCATCTTTGAACATTGACCACACACTCCCCGGAGGGCGTGAACCTCTCGGGGGGGCCATTTTCTAATTATGTTCAGAAACAATGAATTAATGTAAAAGTCCAGAACATAACACAAAGGCTTTCCCATAACTGAAGTAAACTGTGCTTATCATTGAAATTAGTCAAATAGCCCCTTTCGGAAGCTTACATTAGACATTTTTAATTGTTTACAAAAAGCATTTTCTGAGGTTAACAGCGTGCCAAGTTCGGGGCACTTCCTTTTCTTCCATCGTTTCTAATTTATAGGATCCAGTCTGGTATGCCTCCACAACTCGGTAACGCCCTTCCCAATTTGGCCCTAACTTTCCTTGATTCTCCACCCTGCTGGCTTCGTTCCTTCGGTATACAAAATCACCGACCTTGAACGACTCAGGATGGACCCTTCGGTTGTAGTATTGCTCGATCTTCTTTTTGTACTTCGCCTCCCGTATTGCGGCCATTTCCCTTCGTTCCTGTAGGAGGTCGAGATTCATGAAGATCTCCTCGCCATTTTCTTTTTCACTGACCTTCATGGTTCGAAAGGTTGGCATCCCTATTTCCGCCGGTATGACCGCTTCGCTACCATAAGTGAGGCTGAATGGTGTTTCACCGTTGCTCGTCTTTAGTGACGTTTGGTGCGCCCATAGGACATTCGGTAGCTCATCCACCCATCCAGCTCTTTCCCTGCCGAGTCTCGTCTTGAATCCTTTCATCAGACTTTTGTTCGCTCCTTCCACTAGTCCGTTGGCTTGAGCGTGTGCCACGGCCGTGTTTATTTGAGTTATGTTCAGTCGTTCGCACCAGCTTTTGAAAGGGTCATGGATGAAATTGCTTCCATTGTCCGTCACGATCACCTTAGGCAAACCGAATCTGCATACTATGTTTTCCCAAACAAACTTCTTTACTTCTTTCCCAGTCGTGCGGGCCAGCGGCTTGGCCTCTATCCATTTGGTGAAGTAGTCAATGGCCACAATGACGAATTTGATTTTTCCCGGGGCTTCTGGCAGGGGACCCAAAACGTCCATCCCCCACTGGTAGAAGGGCCAAGGGGCCATTATTGAAGTTAAAACAGTTTTGGGGAGCCTCGGAACGGGTGCATGTATTTGACAAGAATCACATTTCCGAATCACTTCTCTGGTATCTCGGTGCATGGTGGGCCAGTAGTACCCTTGCCGCATTAACTTTCCCACCACGGATCGCGGCCCGGAGTGCATTCCGCATGCTCCTTCATGTACCTCTCGGATAACATAGTTGGCTTGAAGCGGCCCCACACATCTTAGCATCGAGCCTAAATAGGATTTTTTGAAAAGCACATCGTCCACCAAAGTATATTGGTTTATTTTCATCCGAAGAGATCGAGCTTCGTTTTGGTCTTCCGGCCAGATGCCTTCTTGCTTGCATCGAATGATCGGGGTCATCCAGTTTTCCCCTTCCTCTTCCACGATTGCGTTGACTATCTCCTCCTCCGTCGACGGCCTCTCTAAAACTTCCACCATGGTTTCCTTTGTCAGATGGTCGAAGGCCATGGACGCCAGTTTGCTGAGTATATCCGCTTTTTGGTTTTGCCCCCTTGGGATGCTTCGGATTTTAAACTGATTAAAGTATGCAACGTATTCCTTGGCTTTGGCTAAATATTTTATCATGTTATCCTTGATTGCTACGAATTCCCCATTGATCTGACTCGCTACCAAATTGGAATCCACTCTAACTTCCAACATCTGAATTTCCATTTTCCGAGCGACTCTTAACCCTGCTAGTAAGGCTTCGTATTCTGCTTCGTTGTTAGTGCTTTTGAAGTTCAGTCGGATGGCGTAAGTGTATTCCGTTTGATCTGGACTAATCAGTACCAGGCCTGCTCCGGCGCCTGATTTGCTGGAGGCTCCATCGGTATACAGTATCCATGGTTCTTGGTTGGAGACGTTACATATTTCCTTGCCCACCTCTTTCACGCTTCGACTCAATGCTTCCACGGGTATTTCCGTTATGAAGTCCGCAAGGACTTGTCCCTTAATGGCACTCCGAGGTATATAAGTGATATCGTAGGCTCCCAATTCCACGGAGTACTTGACCATCCTCCCGGAGGCTTCTGCCTTGTTTAATATTTGCTTGATAGGTTGGTCAGTGATGACTTTTATTGGATGAGCTTCGAAATATCTTCGTAGCCTTCTGGCCATGTGTAGTAGGGCTAGGGCTAACTTCTCAACGGGGGCGTATTTTTGTTCGGCCTCGTGTAATGTCCGGCTAACGTAATGTATTGGTACCTGCTTCCCTTCTCTTTCTAGTAACAATACCCCGCTCATTGCCCCTTTCGACGCCGAGAGGTATACATATAGGTCTTCCTTCGGCCTTGGCGTTGCCAGATAAGGTAATTCAAGGATCATCTTCTTCATCTCTTGGAAGGCCGCCTCTGCTTGACTTGTCCATCGGTACTTGTCCTGGTTTTCTTTCGTGACGTTCCTCAACGTCTCAAAGAAAGGTAGCGCTTTTTCTGCCGATTTGGATAGGAAGCGGTTCAGAGCTGCTAGCTTACCACTTAAACTTTGCATCTCCTTGAGTGACTTGGAGGACTGCATGTCCACTATAGCCCTCGTCTTTTTCGGGTTTGCCCTTATTCCTTCGGACGTTACCACATATCCAAGGAACATTCCTTCCTCTACCCCGAAGGAGCACTTCTTGGGATTTAGCTTCATATTAATCCTTCGCAGATTGTCGAATGTCTCCGCTACATCGGCAAGTAACTCTTTTTCGGTTTTGCTTTTTATGACCATATCGTCCACATACGCCTCAAGATTTCTCCCTATCTGTGACCGAAAGGCGGAATCCACTAAACACTGGTATGTGGCCCCAGCGTTCTTTAAACCGAAAGGCATCTTGGTATAACAGTATGTCCCGTGTTCGGTATAGAAAGCTGTTTTTTCCTCGTCCTCCTTGGCCATCTGTACTTGATGGTATCCCTTGTAAGCGTCTAAAAAACACTTGTACTTGAATCCCATAACCGACTCTATTTTCCAATCAATATCAGGCAGAGGGTAATAATCCTTTCGGCAAGATGAGTTGAGGTTCTTGAAGTCGATGCACATTCGCCAACTACCATCGGACTTCTTTACCAACACCGGGTTTGAGATCCACGTAAGGTATTGCACCGGCCGAACTATTCCGGCCTTTACCCAATCCTCCACTTCCTTGGCTATAGCATGATTCTTTTCGGCGGAGTAAGTTCTTTTCTTTTGTGCCACTGGGCGGTCCTGAACATTCACATTGAGCTTGTGTTCGATGATCCGACGGGGAACTCCCGTCATATCGGATGGCTCCCAAGCAAATACGTCCCGGTTGTCTCTGAGGAGCGTGATTAACTGTCTTCGGCACTCCGAGGAGAAGTTTCCCCCTATCATAACTAGTTGATCCGGGTAAGCCGGGTGCACCATAACTTCTTCTGTTTTTCTGACTACCGCATCCGTCAGTCCGGCCTCACTAGGTTTTTTTTTTACTTCCTTTTTTGCCATCTGCTCCTCTTCTAGCTTGCGGCATTCTGAGATAATTACGGACCGAGTAGTAAGGGTTGCTATGCCTTTCGGTGTGGGGAATTTCACCATCGAGTGGATAGTTGATGGGATGGCCCGTAATTTCTTTAAACCTGAGCGCCCTAGTATGATATTGTATGGAGAAGGGGATCTTATTACGGCGAACTTCATCATTGTTCGGCGAGACAAGCCTTGGCTTCCGAAACAGACTTCCAATTCAATCTTCCCCAACGGCTTTATGGATTCCCCCGCGAATCCTATTAACGGTGTGCTGGTTTCTTTCAGCTTGGCCTTAATGGAAGGGCACAAATGCTCGAAACAGTGTTCGTACATCACCTCGACCGAAGCGCCTTGATCCACATAGACCCTTCGGATTGTGTAACCTTCCACTTCGGCCTCGACTATTAACGGTCCATCCGACACATCTCCCGGAAGGATGGGTGGAAAACCGATCGGGACATTCATCCATTCCTCCTCGGCTTCCATGGTTTTTCTTTTTTGGGATGTAGGTCCAGCCATATCGAACTATAGGTAGATCGAGCAGTTGGTCCCACGGATGGCGCCAATTTGTTGAAGCAATTTCTTGCAACCGCTTCAAACAAATAAAGATAGCCTTCCGGTTGAACTTAGCTAGGGTTCTTCCGGCAAGCTTGGGTGTTGGTCCTTTCGACTATCGGAGGTCTTCCGGATATCTGCACAAGACAGCACACGTTAGGCTCGCCCCGGGTGTTATCCCAGGACCCACCTCCGGTGTGAGAGTAAGTATTTGGTATTCCGGAAGGGCTATAAAGTATGGTAAGAAATAAATGCAGGTTGTATGTTAGTTGAGAGTAGTAAATGAGCTGAGTATTTATAGTACTCAGCCTCGATACCTGGAATGGCGGCGCCGGATTTTCAGGGAACATGTCCCCGACATAATCCCGTAAATCCTGGGCGGCGACGGCGGTGTCTGTAGCTGCCACTTGTACAAGAGAAGATGCCACTTGTCTCATGCTTTAAACCTGTACGTATCCGGACGGCCTTGGGGTCGTCCGGATTACTCCGGAGCTCCTTGTTCCGTCCGGCCAACCGAGAGGCCTAGTCCATTCGGACACATACGTCAGGATGGTACCACACAGCAACCTTTTTGTTTGTTGGTGAGATTTACATGTAACATAATAACTGAATTAACGGTCTTGGACTATGGCCGTTATACATTTCTGTAGGCCCTCATTCATCTTTGCCAAATAATAATACAAAAATAAAAAAGTTTTCCAGATTTTCTGTTTCAAAATCTTCAAATCAAATCATAAATTCACCTTTTTAGCAGCTCAGCTTCAGCATCCAACTCTTTCACATCAATTCTTATAAGCTCATTTTCGAGCTTTTTTCGATATTTATTGGGAATTTTACCAAAATTGCTGATTATTGTATGAATTTTGTCAAGTTTGGGTTTGTGGGTATTGCTAAGTTTGGATTTTTAGGTTATATAATATATATATCATTCAAAATCTGAGATTTTTATGAATTAATAAGAAATAATAGGGAATGAGGTGGTATTATGGAATGAAAAGATAGATTAAGAAATCGATGGGCGCGAAAAGGGTCCATTCTTTTGGTAATCTTCTTCTAGCTGCATTTTTCGTTTTCTGCATGTTGGTGACTGGTTTTTCTCAAGAGAGTCGCGTTTTCGTGAAAGAGGAGGATTCTTTTCAGGAAATCGACGAAAATACTGTATGATTCCTTGTTGTGCTTTTAATTTAGATTGTGATGTTTATATCATTATATGCATGATTTAGTTGTTCTTGTAAAAGAATATTATCAAGTAATAATCATTCAAGGTTATATTTGTATGCAAGTTGCTTAAAAAGCTTGGATACAGAGCCATGTCAAATTTTAGAAACACAAATAGTATAAAGCATGTTATTATTCTTAAATCTTGCTAGGAGTCCCATATTTTTCTGGGTGGGGGGGGGAGGAGGGGGGGAGGGGAGGCAAATATTCACAGACCTAAATACCGCAATATCTTGGTTGGTGGCCAACTCACATACTGCTGTGAGTCCTATTATATCTTACAAAGTATAGTCATTGAAGAAAGACGAGCTTTGTTCTCATTACTTAATAGTGTATGAGGCCTTGGAATTTATAATGTTCTAGTTGGTTTAAAGGGTTCCATTTGGTTTATAGGGTCTAGTTTTGTAGGTTCCATGAGTATTCATTTAGTCCGGATCCATAATATGAAGATGAGAAATGAAATGAACGCTTAAATGGATTGATTCTTGTAGCTTTATGAATACTTGTTATGAAAGCCGTCTTTATGATCGATAATCACACACAATAAGAGTTTCAACTTCAAGAACGGAATTTAAAATTTGTGTTAATTTCATATTTTTGAGAATAACTCTAGATGAATTTTAGTCCATGATCAGTCTAAAGTTTGGCTCCATGTTCAACAACTCCTAAATTGAAACTAGTCTAAGCTTCCATCAATTTTGAGCATGCACTTCAGTTCTACACATAGAGGCCATTTTTATTGTCTTATTTGGTTTCAATAAGGGGGCGGGTTGGATGACGTGTCAAAATGGGTAATTTTGGAACAGTCAATATGGATCAAGTCGGGCTGACCCGCAAGCACTTTTTATCTTTTCTTTTCTTTAAATTTACAAATAATTAAGTTTTACAATATCATGTGGATGTATTTTATTACAATGAATCTAATTTTCGAAATAAAGCGATATAGGAGGTTTAACGCATTTTTACTTTGTACCCATTTAACCCGCTCAAGTTGTTGAACATTTCTCCATCTTAGCCAATGTTTTTCTAGATTATACCCATTTGACCCGTTTACCTGTAGATGAGTCTGATTTCCACCTGCAGTTTGGACAGATTTGAAGATGTCACCGTCTTGCAGTTAGCATCCAAGAGAACTAAAATTGTATAAGTGAGATTTCTGCTTTATCTAATGGAATTTTTTGGTCCAGGCAGAGCAAGTGTGGATACATTGTAGGAAAGAGCTTGAAGAAATCGCTAAAACTATCAAAGATTCTAACCTATACTCCAATGATAACCCAAAACAATCAAGAAAAACACTTGTGCATAATGCATTTACCGATCTGCCTCCACAACTGAAACGATCTCTTTTGCACTCTTTGAAATCAAAAAAATTTCCTTCTCATGTTTCTGGCCAAGATGAATGTCAAGAATGTCTATCTAAACTCTATATTCGTAATATTCATTCAACTAAAACTCCCACAAGACGTACACACCTGTCAAGTCAATCTTCTCATAAGCATTCATCTTTTCAAGATTCTATACGACTTGATAAAACTGCAATTCGACGTGACTTGAAATCACAAAAAAAGCCTCCTAATCATGTACTACTAATAGGGATTGTTGTTTCAACTGCAGTGGCAACACTGGCCCTTTTTGTTTTGTTATTGTTTTGCTGTCTTGGAGGTGATGAGCGGAAAGGTGGATCCGAGTTTGCAGAAAATGACGAGAAACCCATTGTGGACATATGCCATGGTCGCATTTCGTGTATATTATTATTTTATTTTTTTTCGAATAACAAAGAAGTGCATAGTATATGAATAGCAAAGTTCTCGTTTTTCAGGTGCATCTCAAACATCCCAGGCAGAAGGCGATAAAGATTTGCTTAATTCTTTCGACATGAACAATGCGTCTGGCAATGCTGCTTTTCAGACACCAGAAGATGGAAAATTACCACTTCCACCAGGAAGAACAGCTCCTCCATCTTCACAACCTCCACCAGCTGCTCCACCACCAGTACCACCTAAACCTCCTGCCCCAAAAGCACCTCCACCACCACCGTCCCGAAGCGGTGCTCGCCCACCTGAACCACCAAAACCTGGTAATGTGAAAAGACCACTTGGCCCACGCTCCACTTCTGGCGATGAAAATGATCCATCTGGCAGTTCTAATAGTTCAAAATCCAAGTTAAAGCCATTTTTCTGGGAGAAAATGAACATGAATCCTAATCAGTCGATGGTGTGGGACGAAGTTAAGGCTGGATCATTTCAGTGCGGCTCGAAACTCATAATTATTGTTTTGATGTAGGTTGCAAAATGGGCAGGCGGGCAGGTTGGGTGATGGGTCAAATTGGGTAATCTTTGGACGGGTTCAAGTCATCACATATGATTGCAATTTTTTTATTATTTCAACACTACTATGATATTTTGAGTAAAATGAGTTACGATATTTTATGAAATAAAAGTACTCTTTGGGCGACTTTCAACCCGTTTACAGTTTAGCTACTTTTAGGTTTACCCGTTTGACCCTTTAGCTACTAACCCGAATCAATCCACTCTTATGTTAACGGGTTCAAATTGCCAAATACATTACATATAACTAAAATACTTTGTTAATGGACAGATTAAACGAAGAGATGATGGAATCTCTGTTTGGTTATGCTTCTCAAAATAAGGGCGAGCGTGGGAAATCCTTAGCAAATTTGAATTCTCAGCCAAAGTTGATTCAGATTATTGATCCCAAAAGAGCACAGAATTTGGCCATTACTCTAAAAGCATTGAACGTGACGACAACAAAAGTCTGCTATGCCCTCAAGGAAGGTGGAGCCTCCTGATATGCACATTTGTATTCCAAATTATTGACTTCTTGAATCATTGTACTTGTTTTTCATTGCAACTAAACTATAGTTATGAAAATGCAAAAAGGAGCACTACATTTGGAAAAAATGGGTGAGAAGTTTACAATCGGTCCAAAGTTATTTGATTCTGAAAAAAATTGTAGATACTTCATTTCTGGCTTTGTAACGGCCTAACGAGACTTTACAAAAACTTCTAACTTCTGTCAGCCATTATAAAAACCCTTTAACTTAAATAAACTGCTATAGAAACCATCAAACTTTGAAAAACTGTTAATAAACAGATTAGCCACATCAGCAACTAACAGGCCTCTGGTAAGAATTACCCAAAATAATCATTTCTGAAACCTATAGTGGTCTTAGTAATGGTTTTCAATGTCTAGTGACCAATCAAATAAGAAATGTTCTGAAATGTATGCTCCTAGTTATAGCAATATGTACTTTTCTCCTTAGCATTGCATTTTTGCAAGGACAATGTATGATTATTAAAAGTAGATACCTTTTTGTAACGTTTTTTTTGTGATGATCAATTGCTTATTTTTGTTAATGTTTATACTATATATTATTGTTATTAGGTACTAAGCTTCCGGTAGAGCTGATTTCGACTCTGATAAAGATGGCACCAACTCAAGAAGAAGAACTAAAACTTCGGTTATATAATGGCGACCTTACACTACTTGGGCCTGCTGAACGTTTCCTTAAAGTTGTGGTTGAAATCCCGTTTGTTTATAAACGTCTTGAAGCTTTGTTGTTTATGAGTTCTCTTCACGAGGAATCTTCTCCCCTTAAAGATGCATTTGTGACTTTAGAGGTGCAATGCCATCTTCAGTTAACGAAATGTTTGGTTGTGCGTTTTAAAAGTATCTGATTATTGCAAATTCAAGTCACAATAACTAGTTTCTTGTGTTTGAGTAACATACTTTTACTTATAATTTTCAGTTCTGAATTTAGCAAAGGTTAGACTGGTAGAGTATACTTTTGAATATCACATAAGTTCCATAAAAACGCACATCCAAACACCCACTAATTACTAGATTATACTTCTTACGATGTAATTTAGATGAAATAAGTGTTTACCCTTTCTGCGTGATCTTATAATCATCTTTCACAGGTAGCATGCACAAAGCTGAAAAACAGCAGACTCTTCCTGAAACTTCTTGAAGCAGTTCTAAAGACAGGCAATCGTATGAACGTTGGTACATATCGTGGTGGGGCCCAAGCTATCAAGCTCGACACCCTTTTAAAACTCTCGGACGTTAAAGGCACTGACGGCAAGACAACACTCTTAACCTTTGTGGTTCAAGAAATCAGCCATTCAGAAGGAATTAAAGCTGCCCAAACCAAACATCAAGAATCATCGGAATATTACCGAAAAATAGGTCTCGAAGTCGTTTCCCAACTAAGCAACGAGCTCCATGATGTCAAAAGAGCAGCAATGATTGATGGCGATCATATTACATCAACAGTTGTGAGATTAGGAAACATGTTGAGTAAAACAAAAGACTTATTAAACGATGAGTTGAGTTCCACAGAAGAAGCTAAGGAGTTCTATGTCGCTTTGAATAGTTTTCTGGAGCATGCAGACACCGAGATCAAATGGATGTTCGATGAAGAGAAGAGGATAATGGCTCTAGTCAAGAGTACGGGGGATTATTTTCACGGGAACTCAGCGAAGGATGAAGGGTTACGGTTGTTTGTTATTGTCCGTGATTTCTTGAAATTGTTGGATATAGTATGTACTGAGATTAGGAAAACGGATGAGATTAATAGAAAGAAGAAAAATGTTCCGGCTGGTAAAATAGAAGCTTTGTCCCGTGAGAAGTCTCAGCAGCATTCGTGGCTAAATATACGTGACAAACTGTTTCCGGCTTTGAAAGAACAAAAGATGGATTATTCAAGTTCAGATGATGACGACGACATGTCTCCTTAGTTTTCTGCTTCCACTTTGAGCAGGTAAAAAAGTTCTAGCATCATTATAGAATATGAATGGCAAAACCGACGGGATGTGTAGTGGGTTAAAATGGTTCGGGTAAAAATGGGTAGCTTTTGTGTGGTTCAGATCAGGTTGACCTTAAAATCTTTTTGTCCAAAAAGATTAATATGTGAATAAAAAGTATGTATCAAATATTATTACAAAATGTTATAATTATAAATCAACGTTAACCTAATCCCGTCTTCCATGAGTATGGAGGAGCAAAGGTGTTTGTAGGGAGTGAGGATCGAACGCTCAACCTCTGTGTCCAAAGGAGAGTGGTTTTCTAACTGATCCAATCCTACTATGTTATAATTATAGTAATAATATATTGCTTTTTTGAATAAAATGAATTACGAGGTTTTATGGATTAGAAATACACTTTGGACAGATTTTGATCTGTTTGACCTAGGCAACCAGTTTGACTCGTTTCCTTGGCTATTTTTGTACCTGTTTAACCAGTTAGTTAGTAAATTGTACGATGAATCGCCATGTCAAAATTGCCACATTAAAATAAACATGATTAACATTTTATTGCAAAAAGATGGCATTAATGCAAAAGCACTAGCGGTTCTTAACAAAATGTGACAATGTAAAAAAAAACGTAGAAACAGTTTTACAAAATGTTCAGGATTTCTTTTTTAAGTAAAGAGACGTTAAGGATTCCTAGCAGGTTCTGGGCTTTTTCTACCTAACGTAAGCTTTAGCCTAGCTATAAAAGGTTTCATGAGTAGTGATTTTACATACGTATATGATTATGAAGTACGAAATCTGTAAAACTATGACTCGAGAGTCTCTTTAGTTACTAGTCTCGTGTTTGTAATGCTCTTCAACAAGGCCGAAACAGGGAAACTTGGGAGCTCGAGTGTAACCCATAAATAAAACGTGATAAAAGTCATCTATATACTTTCTATTTTCACTTTGTTACGAAATAGTATGTGACAAGTTTTATAAAACGGAACAAATAGTTCCTCTAAGGCTCTAATCTTAGAGTAATTGAACGGCTTGTTTTTGTAAATAATATGTCCAAAACTATTCTTTTTGACATCTTTCGTTTTACTTTATCAGGTATAGACTATTGTTGAGGCTATACAAGTAGATAAAACTATACAAAAGATCAAAGATGACATATGTACATGCCCAAAAAGGAAGAAGATGATACCAAAGAAGACACAAAAAGAAGAGGATAATAAAAAAGATAGTGTTGAGGTAAACTAGTTTATTGTACATAAAGCGTGTAAAACAGTTGTCATCATGCTAGTTGTAAAAGTACAGGGACTGTTATGTAGCATTTCTAGAATAGAAGGACTAATCATGTAAATAATTTTCTTTTAAATAGCTTGTAATCCCTCTTATTTTGATAACTGAAATACAACAACCTTTCCCTCCAAATAATTCATCTTCTTCATTTCCCCTGTTTTCTCTCTGTTTTGCCATTGTCATCATGGTATCAGATATTATCAACAATGGCGATTTCACCTATTGATCATTACAGAAGTGTGTGTTAACTGTAATTGATCATTTCTTGTGTTGTTTTAGCGCGTAAATCAGTCAAATTAGGTCAATTTCTTGTGTTTTTTGTTGTAATTGAACAACATGGCTGATCAAGTGAACCCTAATGCACCTACTTTGTTCCAAAACCCTCTTTATCTTCATCCCTCAGATGGCCTTGGATCTTTGACAGTTCAAGAAAAGTTGATTCGATCACAGAACTATAGGGCATGGCGTAGGGCTGTTGAGATTGGTCTTTCAACAAAGAGGAAATTGGGATTCATCAAAGGTACTTTTCTTCGTTCTACAACTGATCCTAATCTTGCTGAATTGTGGGATACTTGTAACAATATGGTGATTTGTTGGATATTGGGATCTGTTAGTGAATAAATTGCTAGATCTGTTATGTTTGTTGATACTACAAGTGATATGTGGTTACAGCTGGAAAAGAGGTTTGCATTAAGTGATGGTTCAAGAAAGTACAAATTGAACAAAGATACTTATGCAATCAGTCAATCAAGAGGTTCAATTAGTGAGTACTTTACTAAGATGAAGTGTGTTTGGGAGGAATTAGATAATGTGAATGTGTTGCCTGCAATTATTGTTACTCCTGAGATTTCAGTGTTCTTGACTGCATTGAATCAACAAAAAGAGGAACAAAGATTGTTTCAGTTTCTGAATGGACTTGATGAGCATTTTGGGAATTTGAGTAGTCAGTTATTGTTAATGTCACCATTACCAAGTGTGGAAAGTGCATGTTCAATGCTTCAACAAGAAGAGTCACAGAGAGTGTTGTTTGGTACAAGTTCTTTTGAGTCTACAGCATTGTACAGCAAGGGTGTGGTTAAAGATAAGTGTGGAATTTGTTGCTTTAAGTGGCATCCTCCTGAGAAGTGTTGGGAGAAAGTGGAATATCCTGCATGGCATCCAAAGTCAAAATTCAATGTCAACAAGCAGGTCAAACCAAAGGAAGTGCAACCAGTGCAGAACAAGTCACAACCCAAAACTGTTGCAATTGTGGAAACTGGCAACATCAGTTTTACACCACAACAATTTGAGATGCTCTTGAAAAGTGTTCAGCAGATGAGACTTGACTCAGATGATGGATTTGGTCACCAATTTGCAGCAGGTATAGCTTGTCTTAATAGTCAATTAGATAGGCTAGAACTGCTTGATGATTGGATATATGACACAGGGCAAGTGACCATATGACTCCTGAAAATGACCATATTTTGGACCCTTATTTGCTGAAAATTAAGCCTCAAATTAGATTGCCAGATGGTAATACTTCAGTTATTTCACATGTTGGGAGAGTCAATTTGAAAAATGGTCTTTCTCTCAAAGATGTTATGGTTGTCCCTTGATATGTGTTAAATTACACATATCTTTTACCAGATAAAACGGACCAAAAAGACCAAAAACATATAAAAAAATGGCATATATATGCTTGTTTTGGTGTTTGTACATGTGCAGGTACGGATATGAGAAAAAGACAAAAAGAAAGACAAAATAGTAAAAAACCGAGCACGAGATTGGAAAGAGCACGGAATTGCGAGTCTATCGTTAATTTTATTTGGAGCATCGAGGCAAAAGAAGAGAAGTTTAAAGATTATTTATTTCAAGGACCAATGAATTAAATATAAAGAACGATGAGGGACCAAAAGCGTTTAATTCATATGAAGTTTTATAAGACAATGACTAAAATTGAAGACCAAGGGTGTGAAATGACAAATCAAACCAAAGTTGAAATAAATTACCTTCTAGAAGGTGGGTCCCATGGAGCTAGTACAAGTTGCGTTTAAAATTGTTATTTGTTTCAAAAAGTTGCAAATAAGACGTGAACCATTTTATTTTGCTGTGGGATCACGACAAAATCAAGAAAAGAAGAAAAAAAAGAAAGAAGAAAAGATAAGCATGGCACGTGATCCTCACTGCTTAAATTAATTCAAAGTGGCGCGTGGCCTTTGTGCCGCCTCCACTCTCACACGCACTAGCAAGTATCCAGCCAATCAAAAGCTGACACGTGGCATAGCTTAGCAAATCAACCGACTCAATTGCCTATAAATAGAGGCGCAATCTCAACGAAGAGTAGTACTCCCTCTGTCCCAAAATTATTGTCACCAGACAAAAAACACATTCTTTTAGAAAAATGTCACTATCACTACTTTCTCTCTCTTACTTTTTTGCCAAATGACAAGTTTACCTTTAACCAATTAATTAACACATCTTTAAAGTTTGCAATATTAATTTCAACCATGGATAATATAGTAACTTTAACAAACTCCACTACCTATTCACTTTCTATTTATGGTATGTGACAATAATTTTGGGACAGACAGAAAAGGAAAATGTGACAATAAAATTGGGACGGAGGGAGTAGTTTTTTTTTAGTACAGTTAGTTTTAGTCGTAGTTTTTTTTTTATAGCTTTTATTTTTTTTTTTTTCTCTTCAAGTATTTTTATTTTTCAGTAGCAGTCTTTAGCTTATAATTCTCTCTTGACATTTATTTTACTCAGTTCAGTTCTTTATGTATTCAAGTATCTTTTAATTTTCTCTTCATTATTTTTCATTTGTACTTCTTTGAAATAGAATAACAGTAGTCACTCTTCAGTTTAATTTTCTGCAACAGTTATTACTTTCAATTTATATTATGTTTTAATTTTATGTTTAGCATTTAATTTCTGTTTGTGATAAAAGAGCTCTTATGATGGTGTAGGTGTAAAATCTTGTTTTACACATTGGTCACACACACTCTTTTACACTTTTACTTTTTATAAAAGTTTATATATTTTTCTTGTTTTTTCTTGAACAATAAGCTATTTAATAGCTTGTTCATTTGGATCTAGTCCTTAAACATACCCGATTCGCGTCTATTCTTCGGAGTGGGCAACTTAGCTTCAGGTGGACTTAGATCTAATAGTTTTAGTTATAAAGTTTTAATCGTTTTACTTTTTAGATTACTTTTAGTTTATTTCATATAATAGTATTACTTATTATTGTTTATTATTGCTAACCTTTAAATCTCGTTTGTCGATGCGTGTTTTGAAGACCCTTCTTCCAAGAAGTTATCGTTTTCTATCGTAAATATTTTCTTATAAAAAACCCAAAAAGATTTTCTTTTCAAAATTTATTTTCCTTTTTCCCTTTATGTTTTTAAAATTATAAAAACCCAAAAATAATCTTCTCATCCCACTTACACGTTTAATTCTTTTTATGTCTTCATCTTACAACTATGGTTGTGAATGGTGTGGGGGACCTCCAAATGGTGAAAATTGCCCCGGTTGTAGCATTGTAAATTCTGGAAACGGGTTTGTCTATGACCAAAATCCCTACAATGAAACAACCAATTTCTTTAACCAACCCCCACACCATGAGATGGAAACATATTATTGTGAAATTTGTGGAGGTCCACACCAAGGTTTTGATTGTCAAACAGGGAACACGCTTGTCTATGAGCATGGCCCTTGTAACAATTATGATTATTCTTATCATGACCAACCTCCAAGAAGATAGTCATGGTAAATCTATGGAAGATTTACTTGCCATAGAACGAGCAGCACAAAAGCGTTTCTTGTTTAATAAGGCTGCCATGCTCGATGACGAAGATGAGGACGACGCGGAGAGTGCTATTCTTATGAATAATACCATTTTTCAACTCCCTCAGTCCATTGCAACCACATCCATCTTGCCAACTATAGAATCCGAGGACTCTCTCATTATGGGGGATGAGCATCTTAGCACTATTCCTGAAAAGGAATCGGACGAATTCATACAGTCTAGTGTTGAGAACCTTATCCCAATCCCAAGTGAGTCTGAAGATATATCGGACAATGAATGTGATTTGTCAATTTGTGATGATCATCCTCTTGACACTACTGATGATTTTTCCGGGATTTTCTCTAACCCTCTTTTCAATTCAAACGATGATTTTTCCTCTAGTGATGACGAATCACTTTCTGATGAGGACGTTCAAAATGAAAGTCTGAAAGTTTATTCGAATTCTATTTTTGAATTTGATGATGAGTACTTTTCTAGCAAAATAAATCCTCTCTTTGATGAAGTGTTAGAGAATGATGAGGTCAATGACTCTATTATTCCTAAACTTGATGATATGACCTCAATTCTTAATCCCGAGATTCATAAGGACATTCTTTCTCCGACATATGTGACATTTCCCTCTGAGGATCGCCATTATATCGACTTCACATATGTCGTTCGAGTTTTTCTACCTTTCTTCACCTATAAGGTAGATTGTCCTTTCCTTCACTCGTGTGGGAGTGAAGACAAAAATTTTGACCCCGGCATCTCCATTCATCATCCTTTTGAGCCGGATGTATCTCATCGGAGTGGAACTTTCAAGAACTTCAATGTTTATCCAAACATTTTGAATGAAAGTCCGATGGATATTTTCTCTTCCACATGCTTCCCCAAGAACAAATGAATTCGGGGCAAGTCTAGCTAACGACTTGATCATAAACAAGCGCTTCGTGGGTGGCAACCCATGCTTATCATTTTATTTTCCCTTTGTGTGCTAATAAGTGTGACGTGAGGAGGACTATATCTTCCATTTCTTGTGTTTTGTGTTTCTTGTCTTGTGCATGTTTTGCCCGATATCGGAAGACTCTCGTGCTCATGGTTTTGTCTATCACTCAAGTTTCAGGAAATCTGGTATCTTTTAATCTTTTCGACTAACGTTATCTATTAGGCATAATTCATAAATGGCCTTAGATTTGCGTAGAATAACCTTTACCTTTAAAACATTGAGGACAATGTTTCGTTTTAGTCTGGGGGGTGATCTTTCGATTTGATTGTACCTTGCATTTTGCCGTTTACCCTCGCAACCCTGTTTTTTCCACCAAAAATCCAAAAAAATGAGAAAATTTAAAAAATTTTGCAAAAATATCATAAGTGTTTTGACACATTGTTGATTTTCCGTTGGTTAGAGTAGGAATAAAATTTTGACTTGACCGGGCGTGTTGAGCCCTAACTTGTCCCCTTAACATTTTTGACTAAGCATTCGCGGATCTTTTTTATTAAAGATTTTAAATTTGCGAAGAACGAGAAATGATAGAGTTGATTATAAGTTGTGATGCTAAGCAAGGATTAGTTGGTTATCTTAAAAGTTCATCAGTGTAATTTGTAGTTTTTCCTCCCATAAGCTAAATTAGTGTTGTTTTCAAATTTTTAAACTTAGAAATCGTTTTATTACAAATTTTTATACAACTTTGATAAAGAGTACGAGTTCAACTTTTTATTTAAATTTTCGAACAAGCATACTTTCTTAAAATCGGAATAATGTTGCAAAAGCAAGTGAGTAAAATCACAAGTATGATGCAAATATATGTATGTCTTTAAATATTTAAAAAAAAAAAAAAAAAAAAAAAAAAAAAAAAAAAAAAAAAAAAAAAAGATGTTGAAAAAAGAAAAAATATATATGTGTGTTATGTGAATAAAATGTTGTTATGAATAAATGTATGAAGCTTGTTTTTTCTTAAATTAAATCGGAAGTTGAACTAGTATTCGTCGATTTTGTGTTAAAAGTTTAATGGGAATTTGGTAGATTGTTGATTTCAAAAGACCCCGAAAGCTCCGATACTATTCTCGAGGGTGTGAAAACCTAGCCTCCTAAGCTTTGCTAAAAGGACAAGCTGAGAAGAAAGTCGTTACATGGAGTGATCTCATCTTTGCGTCTTTAATCTCCAAATGATCGTCGGTTATTGTTTATTTAAGTATTTAATATTAACTTAGCGGGAATCTTAGAAATCTTTGAAATCGAAATCCCGCTGATTTCGGTACTATTCTCTGTGGGGTGTCAAAAGCCTGGTCACCTAAAACCAACTGGTTTGGGATGTGCCGAGAAGAAAGCCGCTGCATGGAAAAGGCCCTTTTGATCCTTAGATTTCAAGATTCCCGGTGAACTAATATTTGACTTAAACAAGTAATAACCATAATGATGTCGATTTCTTTGATAAAACTTTTGAAAATGAGCACACGTGCCAAACGTATAGAATAATTGGGTAGTGAAAAGTTTACAAATTACATTCATGAGTAGCGTTAGCATCTTAACTTGTACTTAACAATGATTTCGTTTTTAAGCTTGGTTTGGGGACTTGTGAAAAATCAGGGACGATGAATTTTATCCGAATGGTCACTTCTTTATGAGTTGTGTTTCCTACTCTGTGATCCTAAAAGTTATTGTGAAATAATGAAAGTCAACATCCCGTCACAAGAAAAAGAGAAAAGTACAAAAATAGAATAAGTGTGAATAAAATGGAAAAACGGGGCGTTTTTAGAACTTTTGATATCTTAATCTCTTTTGAATATTTTGCTACTTTTCAAAGTTAGTAAAAAGAGGTTTGAAATTTTTGGTTTCAAAAGCGTGAGTTGATAACATTGCGTGAGGACACTGCAATACTTTAGTCTGGGGGATTTTGATATGTGTTAAATTACACATATCTTTTACCAGATAAAACGGACCAAAAAGACCAAAAACATATAAAAAATGCCATATATATGCTTGTTTTGGTGTTTGTACATGTGCAGGTACGGATATGAGAAAAAGACAAAAAGAAAGACAAAATAGTAAAAAACCGAGCACGAGATTGGAAAGAGCACGGAATTGCGAGTCTATCGTTAATTTTATTTGGAGCATCGAGGCAAAAGAAGAGAAGTTTAAAGATTATTTATTTTAAGGACCAATGAATTAAACATAAAGAACGATGAGGGACCAAAAGCGTTTAATTCATATGAAGTTTTATAAGACAAGGACTAAAATTGAAGACCAAGGGTGTGAAATGACAAATTAAACCAAAGTTTAAATAAATTACCTTCTAGAAGGTGGGTCCCATGGAGCTAGTACAAGTTGCGTTTAAAATTGTTATTTGTTTCAAAAAGTTGCAAAGAAGACGTGAACCATTTTATTTTGCTGTGGGATGACGACAAAATCAAGAAAAGAAGAAAAAAAAAAAAGAAGAAAAGATAGCATGGCACGTGATCCTCACTGCTTAAATTAATTCAAAGTGGTGCGTGGCCTTTGTGCCGCCTCCACTCTCACACGCACTAGCAAGTATCCAGCCAATCAAAAGCTGACACGTGGCATAGCTTAGCAAATCAACCGACTCAATTGCCTATAAATAAAGGCGCAATATCAACGAAGAGCAGTAGTTTTTTTTTAGTACAGTTAGTTTTAGTCGTAGTTTTTTTTTTATAGCTTTTATTTTTTTTTTCTCTTCAAGTATTTTTATTTTTCAGTAGCAGTCTTTAGCTTATAATTCTCTCTTGACATTTATTTTACTCAGTTCAGTTCTTTATGTATTCAAGTATCTTTTAATTTTCTCTTCATTATTTTTCATTTGTACTTCTTTGAATTAGAATAACAGTAGTCACTCTTCAGTTTAATTTTCTGCAACAGTTATTACTTTCAATTTATATTATGTTTTAACTTTATGTTTAGCATTTAATTTCTGTTTGTGATAAAAGAGCTCTTATGATGGTGTAGGTGTAAAATCTTGTTTTACACATTGGTCACACACACTCTTTTACACTTTTACTTTTTATAAAAGTTTATATATTTTTCTTTTTTTTTCTTGAACAATAAGCTATTTAATAGCTTGTTCATTTGGATCTAGTCCTTAAACATACCCGATTCGCGTCTATTCTTCGGAGTGGGCAACTTAGCTTCGGGTGGACTTAGATCTAATAGTTTTAGTTATAAAGTTTTAATCGTTTTACTTTTTAGATTACTTTTAGTTTATTTCATATAATAGTATTGCTTATTATTGTTTATTATTGCTAACCTTTAATAAAGTTCTTGTTTTTCTTTGATCTCTTATCTTTCGCGACCTAAGGCGTGGAGCTTAAGGGTCTTATAAGCATAAAAATCATTAAAGTTTACAACTTTAATAACTTTTACTAAGCTATTTAGTTAACAAAGCTTTCAACTTTATTAACAAATTAGTAAAATTAAAGTTAATTAAGTTTACAACTTTAATCATTTATTTAGTTTATAAGATTGGGTGGTTATTCTCTCGTATAAATCAACGGGTCTTAATCTCCTACCTTTTTATCATTTTTAGTTTAAATACCTAGTTTAATATTATGTTTACTATTGTAGAATTAATTGTTATTAGTTTAATTATTGCTTCATAACTCGCTGTTAATTTATGTTCACATATTTTAGCGTAAAAAATCCAAAATATCCCTTTTCACTATTCATCACACAATCACGACTTGAATTCACGAAATTCCATTCAATCCTTCGTTGGGGATAATGACTCGGGATTACAACTTGCCTTGTATTCCTTGGACATATTTATGCATTTATTTTCGCGAATCATCCCTTCCTTTAAGTTCAGCCTTTTGTCAGTCCCAAAGCTTATAGAAGATGACCAATGTGTTGTGTCATTTTACCCTAAATTTTGTGTTGTCCAGGACTTGACAACCAAGAAGGTGAAGGGACTGGATAAGAAGATAGCTGGACTATATCATCTTGTGAATGAGCCACTTGAAGAGGTTGATAGTGTGTTTACTACTTTAGTTACTGCTACTCTTGGAAAAATAGCATTGTCTGCTGTAAGTAAGCTTGTTTCCTTGAATAAAGATGCTTAGGGTTTGTGGCATCATAGGCTTGGACATGTTTCTGATTCAAATTGCAGTATATGAATGATTTTCCTGTAACATTGTCTAAGTCTTGTGTAGATAACTGTTTGTCTTGCCCTATGGCTAAATTCTCTAAGCTGTCATATTCATTGTAGTAGTTCACATTTGTCGTTTTAAGTATATATTTTTTCAAAGGAAAACGCAACGGATGTATTTTCCCCAGGTCGTATCCCAACGAAGGTTGAATTCGAGTTTTCGTTTCAGAGTCGAATTGTGTGGTGAATGTGAGTGAAAGAGTGATGATTGGTGATTTTACACTACGAACAATGAAATATTAAATGAAAACAACTAATTATGCTAAGGGTACAATTAAGCTAAGCATACGATCCTAAAAACGAAAATTGAATTTAAAAACGTTACGCGACGAATTTTAAAAACGTAATTAAAAAGTGATTTTCTAAATTTTAAACTCTAAAAATATAAAATAATTTTTCCTAAACTCTAAATATAAAAAGAAAATTTTAGAAAAAAGAAAATTATTTTTTTGACTTTTTATGAATTTTTTATGAATTAAAAACTAATTAAAACTATTTAATTGATTTAAAAATAGTAAAAAGCTTTGTAAAAATCTGAAAAATTCTGAGTAAATCTAATTTTTAATTCTCTATCTAGGAAAAATAAATTCAGGAACTGATTAAACCCTAATAAGCAGAACAGTGTAAATAAGCACTATGAAATAAGCCAAAAATTAAGCAAAAGTGAACCAAAAATTCCCAAAAGCTCAGAACTAGTGTAAAGGACTTGTTTAAGCTCAGAACAATCAATGGTTTTCAAATAGCACAGGAATTAAGCAGAAAAAGCAGAAACACAGTAGCAAAATAATTGTAGTAGCAGTGACCAAACAAGCAGTTTTGCAGCTTAATTATAAGCTAACCAGAGCTTAATTGGGAAAACCAGAAGCTACTACTGAGAGCCTATGTGAAATACTACAACCAGGCCAAAAATGCCCAAATTCCTATGTCATTTGCTTATTAAAATGAGCATTAGTGCAGATGGGGTACAAAAGAAATGCAGATTAAGCAGTTAAACTAGGCTTATTTGCAGACTGTTATAAGCTATCTATTAAGCCAGAAACTCAAATCCCATATACTGAACTAAATCCTTGTTGTGCAAACTAACTATGAACCAAATAGGAGGGGCCCAGCTTAATTAAATAAGCTACAGAAATGCTTAGATCAGCAGCTATAAAAACTAGAAACCTGCACAAACCTACTGTGACAGCAGTGTTGGATTTTTGGCGCAACTTGTGCAAACTTCAATGATACAACTCCTACTCTTGGAAACTGACTTAAACCTACCAAAGTTACTTAGAAATACCAAATCAGGGGTCCCAATAAGCTCAGCGTATCCTGAGCTTATTGAGGGCAGTTTATACCTCAAAAATCCACTTAAAGGCTAAACACCCACAGATAAGCTAAATCATACTAAATTCTCACTGATTAATGATCACCACACCTAATTTTAGCTTAATCAAACCTCACCTTAATGTAATTGAACAGTAAAGAGCCACAAAGCCTTAAAACCAAACACTACTTTATCTATATTACTAGCAAAATTACCCTTAACCTAACTGATTTAAGCTAAGATACCAACTAATCTATCATTACCTAAGCTACTAAATAACTAACAAACAGAAATCAACAAGCAATAATCACTGAATCTACTGAACTTAAATTGTGCAGAAAATTAAGCTAGAAATGAAATAGAACTTACAAACTGCCCCTTAGCTAGAACAAAGGGGTTTTCCTATGTAGCCTATCTTTAGATAGGCCAAGCACTTCCCAAACTTCCTTGATCTACCAGAAATTTCCCAAGTTCATCACCTTGATGCCACAGTTGACTTTTTGGACTTTTTGTGTTTTAAACAGAATTTAATATAACAATCACTTACAATAAGCTATTGAGCTTATATAAGCTTATACAATTCAGAAATCAGCTTATTGAAGCTGGACTTTAATATTTTTTTGAATTTTGAATTATTTTCTTCTAATATTTTTTTGATTTTCTTAAACAACCTTGAACACTTATGAATATAAAAGCTAAGATAAGATGAGTTTGAATAACATAAACCACTAAAACAACTTTAAGCTAAGATGAGATTATCCACTTAAAAGGAACAGAATCAATAGAAATTAAAAATGAACTTTCATTAATCAAAATTCAAATTACAGAATGAAATTGAAAATTACAACTGAAATGTAAATGATTATACTAAAACAGTAAATAAAGTGGCAACAATTTTCTAAAGCATAAAAATTGGACAAGCTTAGCTAATGAGGAGAACTCTTCTATTTATAGCCGATCAAGGATCATTCTAGACCTGCCATGTCATCAATCCACGTGCATTTGAGCTACTTTGAATCATTCTCATCCATCTGATCATTTCTTGGACGCCAATCTAGCAACCTTAGCCCTTGGATCAAATCTGTGAGGTGTTCGGTCCAATGAGATGCTGCCATGTGTCCATTCGTGTGCTTCTCTGACATCTGACATCTTCTAGAACCCCAATGATTAGACAATCTTGCCCTTAATTGCTGTAATTGTATGGGGTAATTTCTAGGGTTCTTCAAACAGTAACTTATCTGGGTAAAAGGGGGATAAGAGTGGCGGGTGTGGTGTTTTTATTATATAATTTTTTTGACTGAGTGTTTATAATCAAGGTTGACCGGATATAAGGTGGGCTGGGAATGGATCGGGTATAGGGAATAAGAGGTGGACTGGGCTGTTTTGATTGGGTTGTGGTGGGTTAGATTTATTTAAGAGGTGTTATAAGTTTTAAGGGTTTTAAGGATTTAGGATTTTAACGGACCATTTGTGTAATTTGCTGAATTCTGAGGGACCTTTGCTGTCATTTTTCAAAACTAAATCCAAGGGCTGAATTTGACAATCTTTGATACTTGGAGGACCTTGGTTGACTTTTTGACCATATCTTCTTTCCGGTTCTGGTTCTAAGCCTTTTCCGTATCCCGTGCTCGTTTTTCCGGTTTTTCCGTGTCTTTTGTCGTTTTTCACGATATCCGTGCCTGCACATAAATAAACACAAAAACACAAAATATTTGGCATAATTGGTCGGGTTTTTGGTTATTTTGGTCTTAATTTGGTAAATAAAAGGTATGTGTTTTAGCACATACCATTCACATAAGTCAACTGTGTTTGAGCTTATTCATATGGATGTGTGGGGTCCTTATAGGGTACCTACAGATGGCAAATATAAGTATTTCTTGACCATAGTGGATGATTGTAGCAGGGCAACATGGACTTATTTGCTTGTTAATAAGTCAGACAATTTTGTGGTTTTAAAGAATTTTCTCAAGATGGTTTCTACTCAATTTGATAAGAAATTCAAAACTGTGAGGTCTGATAATGCCTTGGAATTTGTTAAAGGAGAGTGTGGAGTGTATTTGTCTCAGTTGGGTATTGAACATCAGACATCTTGTGCTCACAGACCTCAACAGAATGGTAGGGTGGAAAGAAAACACATGCATGTTTTAGACACTGCAAGAGCATTAAGACTGCACTCTCACAAGCCTTTGAAGTTCTGAGGTGACTGTGTTATTATTGCTGCTTATCTCATCAACAGAATTCCTTCTTCTGTGCTTGATAATAAAACTCCTTATGAAGTTTTGCTGAGTAAGAAACCTGTTTATGACCATTTGAGGGTGTTTGGATGTTTTGCAGTGGTGAGTAATCATGTTGTTACTACTAAAATATTTGAATCTATGGGTATTCCTTGTGTATTTCTAGGGTATATAAATCATCAAAATGGATATGTTCTATAATTTGCTCACACACACATTTTTTGTGTCTAGAGATGCAATTTTTTATGAGTAAATTTTCCCTTTCTCTGCAAAAAGTATTCATTAGTTCTTGTCTCCTCTTCCTACTACATTACCTTGTCAGTAAACTACATCTGATGTGTATGAAGATGAGAATTGTACTCCTAATGTTGTACCTACACCTGTATCATCAACTACTCTACCTGCACACAGTGATCCTATTGCAACCAATGAACCTTCTCAACCATCCACTTCCTCTCAAGTTCCACTTAGAAGGTCTTCTAGAACCTCTACTTTGCCTACTAAGTTGAAGTATTTTGTTTTACCTCACATACCTAGAGCAAACCAAGTGTGCCAAACACCCCTGCAACCAGATTTTCAAGCTTTACTTAGTGCTCTGATATCTCAAAAGGATCCAAAGTCATTTAAAGAGGCTGTCAAAGACCCTGATTGGTGTGCTGCTATGGACTCTGAGATTGCAGCTTTGGATGAAAATGGTACTTGGGAGTTGACTGTTCTACCCACAGGAAAGAAAGCCATTGCTGCTCATTGGTTGTTCAAGACAAAAGTGAAGGCAGATGGAACTGTGGACAGAAAGAAGGCAAGATTGGTGATTCAAGGCAATAGACAAAAGCATGGAGAAGACTATACTCAGACTTTTGCACCTGTGGATAAAATGGTTACTGTAAGGTCTTTGTTGGCAGTTGCAGCCTTAAAGGATTGATACACATGTCAAATGGATGTGTCCAATGCCTTTTTACATGGTGATCTCTATGAGGAAGTCTATATGAAAGTGCCTTTAGGATATTCTGGTATAGGGGAGAGCGTGAAAGAAACCTCTTCACTAGATCCTAATTTGGTTTGTAAACTGAAGAAGAGTTTGTATGGTCTCAAACAAGCACTTAGACAGTGGTTTGCTAAGCTGTCTTCTGCTTTGTTATCTTTTGGCTTCACTCAATCCAAAAATGATTACTCCTTGTTCACAAAGAAAGTGGGAGATAAGTTCACTGCCATCTTAGTCTATGTTGATGATCTGCTAATCACAGGCAATGATACAGTACAGATAGCTGATCTAAAGTCTCAATTGAGTTCAGTATTTCATATGAAGGACTTGGGAGATCTCAATTACTTTCTAGGATTGGAAGTCTCCAAAACATCCCAAGGTATCTTCATATCTCAATATAAGTATGCTATGGATTTGCTAAAAGAAGCTCGTGTGTTGAATAGCAAACCATATAAACTGCCTATGGATCCACATTTGAAGTTACAAACAGATGTTGGTACTCCTTTGACTGGTCCAGAGGTTTATAGAAGATATATTGGGAAACTCATCTATTTGACAATCACAAGGCCAGATATATGTTACACTGTACAGTTACTAAGTCAATTTATGCAGTCTCCTACTTCTGTACATATGCAAGCAGTCATGCATTTTTTGAGATACATTCTTCTTTCACCAATTCAAGGTATTCTCTTGGCAAAAGACTCAACAGTGAAATTGAAGGCCTTTTGTGATTCAGATTGGCCAGTTGTCCTTTTTCTAGAATGTCAACAACTGGTTACTGTGTACTACTGGGAGATTCACCAATCTCTTGGAAATCCAAAAAACAAGCAGTGGTTGCTAGATCTTCAGCTGAGGCTGAGTATAGAGCTATGGCTCTTACATGTTGTGAAGTTACTTGGTTAGTTAGTCTCCTCAAAGATTTGGGTATTAAAGACTTGCAGCCTATGGACTTGTTTTGTGATAACCAAGCAGCCCTTTACATAGTTGCCAATCCAGTCTTCCATGCTAGAACAAAGCATATAAAAGTGGACTGTCATTATGTCAGAGATCAAATGAAGGCAGACCAAATTAATCCATCATATGTTAACACAAAATCTTAGTTGGCCGATGTGTTTACCAAAGTAGTCACTGTGGAGCAGCAGCATCAACTTTTGTCCAAGTTGGGAGTGTGTGTGCCACCCCACTCTCCACTTGAGGGGGAGTGTGAAAGTACAGGGACTGTTATGTAGCATTTCTAGAATAGAAGGACTAATCATGTAAATAGTTTTCTTTTAAATAGCTTGTAATCCCTCTTATTTTGATGACTGAAATACAACAACCTTTCCATCCAAATAATTCATCTTCTTCATTTCCTCTGTTTTCTCTCTGTTTTGCCATTGTCATCACTAGTTTTAGTTGCATAGTGCGACCATAGTCACATTTTCATTTGCTGATATGTTTTACAACAAATGTGAGATTTTTGTTGTTTTGGGTGAAATGACATGATTCTTTGAGTCCTTATTTGTTGAACAAGTGCGATGAACCAAGTGTAAATGTTGGATTTCAAGGAAATGAGGCAATATGGTTATCAAATTTGGGTAAAATTTAACAACACAAGGTTATGAAATTGATAGAAAAAGTTTAAAACCAGTTTAGTCAATAGAAACCCATGATAAATTTTCGTAATTTCTTACTTGTTATGATTCCATCAATAATCCAATTTACTGTGTCAGTTAATAAAATATGACATTTTTGGTTTGGAACTTTAACTTTCATTTTGTCTATTCAAATACTTAAAAGATATAAAATACAAGGGTGCCGAGTGTAATTATGGAAGTTTGAGTACTGAAATTGTCAAAATGGAAACTGAAAGGTTTGCAGAAGGAACTTAAAAACCAAGGGTGCAAAGTGTAACATAATAAAAAAAATAAAACCCTACACTAGAATTAGGTATTTAATTCACAAATTATCTCACACACAATTTACAAACATAGTTTTCTCTCTTTTGTTCTTCTCTACATTCATGTGTTAGGGTATGTTATTTTCTTGTTGAAATATCTTTATCATCTTGTTGATATTATTACTTCTGCATACAGGATCTTATGTTTAATTCATAGGTTAATTGTTTATTTTTCTTTAGAGGCTTGGTTATCTGTAGATCTAGATCTATGTTCATAAACATAGAGAAATTTTATAACGTTTAATAATTATGTCATCAGGTGTTTAGCGTGTTGATCTTTAGTATCAGATCTAACAAAAAATAAAGATGTTGGTTGTTTTTGTAGCTCCAATCTGTCAATGATTTATTTATTTGGTACTTGTAAGTTGTAACTTCATTGAATCTTTTGCTGATGAAAAGAAGATGCAAGGATTTCAAGCAATACAAACAGAATTTGGTATTTTTGAGGAACAATATATTTTAAGCGCAGATCATCACAAAGTAACGTTCATATACATATACTTCAGAAAATGTTGTTTCTAAGCCACCAGACAAGATGTAGAGAAAATGAATGCTCAAAAATTGATTCTTCCGATAGCAGACAACCAAAAAGAGGTCACAATTTTGTACCACAAATAAGCCTCCTACATAATTATGAGCTTAACAATACAAACATGGAGATTTGCAACATATTCACGAGTCAAACTATGAGGACTAACAAAAATAGTTATAAAACCCTCAAAAAATGACAACAAAGGTGATTGTTCTTTATCTTCCCTATTCCACTTATCATATAGTGAGGTTAACCAAAAAGAAATAAAAAGAAAATTTTACTTATACTTCAACTACCCAATAATGAATTACATATTACAAGACCTACAAAGGGGGCAAAAAGGGACTGTACACAAGAATGGGGGTATTGCTATTGCCTGCCCATAATGCTTCTTTGACTGCCTGCCTGTCTGTTGGCTGGTCGGGAATCGAATCTAATGCTAGTTTCTGAAAGTTAAGTCGTTTGTTATCGGTCCCACATGGCCTGGTAAATAGGTGGTCTATGTTTCAACCAATGCATCAGGCCATCATCTAATGATGGAGCTTTGCTTAATAAAACATCTAACATTGGACTACCAAAAACTTTTGGGGAATCCTTAAATGACCAAATTTTGCCCTTAGGCCATGGCTTTTGGGGCTCTTTCTCCTGCAAAAAACAATTCAGAATGCACGGATTAAATACCAGAAATGTTTCAACCAATGCATCAGGCCATGGCTTTTGGGGCTCTTTTACCTTAAAAATTAATTTGGGTTGTATTTTGTCGCACAAATAAGTTAAAAATAGTTCAATGTCACCCAAGTCATACTCGATCCTTAATCGTTTTTTCCTTTAAAAAAAATATTTTTATTTGAAATCCCAAAAATTAACCATCTTGATCTCAACCCATTTTGACCCATTACACAACCGCATGAACTGCTCTGAAATAACAGGGCCACTGATGTAAATGAAAAGAAGAAAAATGGATATCCCAAGAGAGGAAAAGAATGAAACTTACCATCCTAGAAAGCATAGATTTCACGGTTCTTGGGCCATAAACACGTTCTGGTGATGGTTTCTGGTATTTAACATAAAATGATCCAATTTCTGGCAATGATAAGCAACCTCTACTCGCTCTAATCAGGTTAGTGTCTGGTTCTGCATACGCTTGGTTATGCCAAAAGATCAACTGTCCTAAACAGTAGTTCTTGCCATATGTCTTGCGATATTCATGCAATCCGGGTCCCATTTTTTCAGCCGCCTTAGGGCCAAGGTCGAGAGGACTAATGTAAACAGGTGGCGATACTACAGTCTCGTATTCCTACACAATGATTTTTTAGACAGCATGAGAATATGACTTATTTAAACAAAGTCACACAATTAAAGGGAATAGGACTCACCCGAACTCTAAAAAAGAACTTTGTGTGAGCATAAATGTGTATCAAGTCTGCAGCAGCATCATGTCGACATTTAAGTGAACAAGGAAGACTTCGGACCTCATCTCGCAACCTGAAGAACAAACATAGCTCAATACCTTCCACAGTTGACTTAGTTTTATGTTTTATCTCTAAAAGGTCACAGAGGTCAAACAATGAACTGCTTTTAATCCTTTTATAGACGCAGTTGGAACCCAAAGTGTATATGTAATGTACAAAACATTCTAAATCATTTAAAGATTTTATGTTGCTTTTGTAATCGTAAAATTTTTGTAAATCGTATATAATGGACAAAAAATGTTTGGGTCAAGACCCAAACCTTTGTGAATCATATAAAAAAGTAACCGTTTTGACCTGTTCTTCAAAATTGCTTAAAGTATCAGTTGTTTACCATATCAAAGATTTTCGAAGTGACCCTTGGATGTCGTCAGAAGAAGATGGATCACGAGCACGAATGTTAGACCTCAGTTCATTTAAGTACCCATCTTCCATTTGAGGCCCGATGCATTGCATAAGCTCGTCCACCAACGACCCTTCACCTTTCCAGATGAAAGAAACAACTTCTTTCGGAGTAAGTTTCTCTAATAGCGGCGGAGCTCTTTTTGGATCTCCAAACACGGTTTTCATCACATATCGTACCTACAAACAAAACAGAAAGAGTTCACATAAAAACATCAAGAAAAGCTAAAGTGTTGTTACAGGATTCCAATAAAGAAAAAGGAGTTACCTTGTCCAGTGTGAGAGCCAAATTCTGTATCCTTTGATTAAAGACACCCTCAGCCTGTCTCGGTCAAAAAGAAAGGAGTAGCCATGAGCCAAGTGAAAGAATATACAATTTGAAGAATGGAAGGAAAGGTAGAAATCAGTTTGTTATTATATCTCTAATGAGTCGAACAATTAAAACAAATTGAGTGGCTTAAAAGAAAACGGGTTAAACGGATCAAAAGTAGCCAAAGTGTATATTCAATGCATAGAACTTCCTAAATCATTTTATTCAAAAAAGAAATCTATTAGTTAAATAACACAAAACTTGTAATAGTATCACACAACAAAGTAAAGTATCCTAAAAAATTTTAAAAATAAATAAATAAATAAATAAATAATAAATAAAAACAAACACCCTATTGCCACCTCCGCGACAGTTGTTTTGAGATGGTGGTTAATCCAATCTACCTGAATTTCAGCTTCGTTTCTCTCAGTATCCATGCATATATCTGTAAAGTATTTCTTCTTCTCTTCCACATTATGAGCTAAAATCACTTTTGGAAGCTTTGTTCTTTCAGAATGGATGAACCTTACCTGCAATAAGAATGAAAGTTCACAAGTGAGTCGGTGTTTTTCAGGAGTATTCTATTCACTGACCAGTTAAATAGAGAGAGTTCATACCACACGAGCTGAGTATGCAACAAGCCAATCTGGCAACCCACTAAGCAAACAACTACCGAGTCCTGCTTTACTCAATTCAATATAGTCTTCTTCTGATACAGAATTTAATTCACAAGCTTCTAGCATCATCTGATGTCGATTTAGAATTCCATGGTCTTCTTTAAGTATCTGGAAGAAACAACACCACGAGTAAAAAAAATTGTAAAAGTAAATCATTTAGGTATTGTACGAGTCACTTTTAATCAATTATTACCACTTCTTTAAATAATTGCCGTGTCAAATTTGATTATAAAAATTACATTATTTCAATTAAAAAAAAAAAAAAAAACTGGTTCTTTAGTAGAATAAATTAGTAGGTTTTATGATTTGAAAAAACACACTTTAGGCGAGTTTTGACCCATTTAACCAAACTTTCAATTTCATTTTTAGTCATGTTATTTAATTATAACCCATATTAACTTATAATGTAACCCAAATTGACCCATTCATAAATAAAAGGGGTCAAACTTACTTTTTGAAAAGCCCCTTCACAGGTCAGATTGAGAAAGCTCCCTCGGCAAACTTGGCTGCCACATAAACAGACAGATGCTTCGTATTCTTCTTTACTCTGTATCAAAATAAGACGCAGATATCTCATCATCATCTGAACAAACATATATTTTTTTAATTTGATAATGTAGACACTCACCTCTGTAACTGAGTTGTAATCAAAAGTGACTTCTTCTCCATACACGATAGGCCGCACGCTATAGATACCAATTTGATACTGACCAGCAACAGCAGTAACTCTGATGTCAAGATGAACCAAGAAGACTGTAATTAGTATTTTGACTTTGGATGTCAAATAAACTACTTTCAGTTTCAAAATTGGTATGCTTATATTTAGAATTTGGCGTATAATACTACACCGAAAAATTTACATGTCCACTACTAGATATATTACTGATATTCAAATTTTAAATGTGCGCTAGACGCCTAGACTTACTTTGCTTCACAATTCGGCCTACAGGAATGACAAATACGGCTAGCATAGTTGGCTTTATGCATTGCATCAACAACAACCAATTCATAACCATCACCATCCCCCTAAAAGAACACAACAAAAAACATGATGAGTAAACTTTTTTTAAGTCAGTTAAACCATGAATCTGATTAACGACATTTCTTTAAGAATATATACCTTCGGCCTTTCAAGATAGATATTGTAAAACTCAGGTGCCGGTTCTTTACTGTCTTTTTGCAGAGCACGGACACCATCTTGTTTCTCAAACCATCTCCAAGCAGGATATACCTATAAAAATATAACCCATGCTTAAAAAATAATATATATATATATATAAGCTTCAAATTTTTGAAACAATTGCTAAAGCAATAGTATCCTTACCTCTCCTAAGAACTCCACAACAAAATCATCCTCACCAAAACCAGCTTCTTTGTTACAAACAACACCAAGCCCCTGAATTAAAAAAAAATAAATAAAAAAATCCCGGTAAGATTCAGATATCTCAGTAAGGCTGCGTTTGTTTGTTGTCTGAATGCCTCTCAACAACGTCTGAACGGGCAAAATGTCTGAATCGGTCAGACATTTTGTCGTTCAGACCGTTTGTTTTTTTGCATCTGAACAGTGTCTGAACGGCACTATTTGATCTTAATGGTCAAGACTTGAGAGGGGTGTCTTAACGCGTCTGAATGCCTCTTGTTGACACAAAATAACAAAAAAAAAAAAAAAAAATTCCCGTTCAAACACGAGTTTTTTTTTCCCGTTCAGATGCGTTCAGATTCAGACATTTACGCCTCAGATTCAGATTCAGACGTGCGGTTCAGATTCAGATTCAGACCCTCTTAATAAACAAACACTACCTAAGGTGCTGTTTGTTTATTCAGACATTTTATGTCTGAATCTGAATTAGTGGTCCAAAAGTCTGAATCTGAATTATTTTAGACTGTTTGTTTTTATAAAATGTCTGAATAAACAAAAAACAATCCTTTCGCTATAAAACAAACCAAAAGACCCTCCATTCATGATTATTAATAAAAAATCAAGACCAAGATGAGGATATAAGGATTAAAAAGAAGTAGGTGTAAAGTTTAGACTTTTCAGATATAATCAGACATATTCAAATGTCTGAATGAATCAGACCCTATTCAGATGTATTCAGACTTCAGATCCGGAAAAAAACAAACAGTCTGAATCTGATTACGTCTGACCAAATCAGACTTTAGACGTATTCAGATCTGAATGAAGCAAAACAAACAGCACCTAACACAATAAAATGTCTGAAGCAGTACCTTTCTGTAAGCAACATAATTGTCGTCAGGACGGCTGCTCATAGACTTCAACATATACTGACAAAGTTCTAATGTCCGTGTATCATGATCTACTTTGGCCTTTTTTAGTATATCTTCAATAACAGGCTTCAACGGATACTTCATAGGGGTATTACCAGTGCCTGTGAAAGCTCTAACTTGCTTATTCAAGGTACGGAGAAGCATATCTTCGATAAAAACATGTTTATCCAAAAGATGCCAATCTGATTCCTCTGGCATGGAATCTAATAGAAGATTATGAGTGTATGGATCTATGCCATAAACTTCTTGTTCTATCACTTCATCTCCAAGCTGTTTTCTAGGTTTATAATCCTTAACTTCAGGGAAATCCATGTCAGATTCCTCTGTCCCATTCTTTTGTGCAATTAGCTTCTCAGAATAATCTTCAGGTAAAGTAACTTGCATTTTTCTTTGCACGTTTTCATGATCAGTTACAATAACATAGTGGTCTATTACTTCATATTTTCGGGTAACAGGTGGAACCAGACTCGCTTTTGTCATGCGTGCACCCCATTCACGGTCATCAACAAATGAATCAAATCCATCATCTTGGCTAACATAACCGTCCCCTCTCGACTCCCCTTGCCCACTTGCTGACCGTGTATCCAAGTCACTATTTGAATCAGAGGAAGTACCATCACTGTCGGTTTCTGTCTCTTCAGAGGATCTTGACCGGTCATCAGATGTATCACTTCCAGAATCCAACGCTTTCCTGTTTAACTTGGATAGACGTTTTCTAATTTCACGATCAGATGCATAATATCCATGTTCGTTATTGCCGTTGACAAACGACCCGCTATTTCGACTAGTGTATTTTCTCTCTCTGTTGACCTTCTTTGACTTTGATGAAAAAGAATTGAACCCTGGAGGTGAGTCGTCTTTCCAATTCTTCATCATAGCATCTTTCTCGATGGAAAATTTGGAACGGTCTTCTAAACTTGTGGCGAGCCGGATAAATAAATTAATGATGTGATTCATCTCTTTAGCATCCCCCTTGCCTTTCACTCTAGAGAAACAAACAAAAAATGGTGAATAAAGTAAGTTTACAGAAATTGAAACACTGGTAGCTTTGTCTTATATATCCAGAAACCTATATTACATTTTAAGTCACTTTCCACCCATTTCCAATTCTATTGTTCATTAAAAAGAGTGAAGAATTGTAGTTCATTCATATATAAAATGTTTATAAGAAGCACAAAATACAGTAGTGAAATATCCTCAAAAGTTAAAGAACTAGTTTTGGGTAGAGTAGGTACAAACATAATCCATGAGCATGCACAAGAAAGTGAAAAAGTTCTAATTTAAAAAATAAAATAAAAAAAGGACTTACTTGATTGCTTCCCTACACATTCGTCTTATATCATCTTTCACAGAGCCCAAACCCCGACCAGCATAATAACCATTTCTTATTTTACCTTCAATGTCAGAAACCTGGCCATAAAAAGAATAAGAAAGCACATCTGGTGATTAATAAGTGTTAGGAAAAAGTATTTTTAAAAAAATTAGGCAAATGATATTTACTTTTGGAATGAAAAATTCAAATGTATTCTCCCTCATGATGTCCTTCAGACCAAGAGCTAAAAATTCTTTCATCCTCTTGTACCCATTTTCAGATTTCTTCATCGCCAAACGCCTCAGTTGAGCATCTCTAGATAGCATTGATGATGATTTTCTAGCATCAAATACTTTTGAACGTTTGTATAAGCTTCTTCGAAACAACTGATTTGATGCATCTCTCTTGTCCAGACTTTCAAAATAATCTCGAAGACCACTAGAATCCTCCACATGGCTACTTTCGGCCAACTGCTTGTTTCTCATTGCTGAATGTGAAGTACGGCTCTTGACCCATATTATATTCGAAAACTTACTAGCCAAGTCTTCAAACTGGCTGCAACCTCTGATATCTACAGATGAGAGACAAGGAAGCAAGCCCAAAACTTCTTCAAGCATGCTAGCAGTTATTTTTGTGCATCCACGTAGAACCAAGGAAGTAATTTTATCTTTATTATAACCATTCTGCATGAGAAGAGATAAGAATTTAGAACAAGAAAATATTTCACTGTAAAAAACACCAAGGATAGGAACAGAAATACTTATAAATGTAACTATTACTAAAAAATAAAAATAACATAAAACAAAATAAAAAGGAGAAAAAACTCTTAAGGGGCAGATAAACAAACCATTATGTTGTGAATCATAGAGTCTGTGCAATTTGACACTGAAGACAAGTCAGCCTGTCTAGAGATATCCTTGTAGAACTTTACCGCATATCTCCAGTGCTTACAAGTCAAATTGGCATAAACAAGGGCTTTTATATCAGCTCTAAGGAAATGAAAAACCCGTGCCAACACCTGTCCATCTAGCAGACCCCAGTTTTCATTCTCCACCACAGAATCCAGACTTTTTCCTCTGCAGAATGTAGCATCACCACACAAATCTTCAAACACGCATACTTCCTTGTCCAATGGAGTTGCATCATCTTCTAACTCGTAATCACCATCAACTCCATCAGCCATAAACCGAGCTGTTTTGCTAGCTTGATCTGTGCAAATAATCATAAATTAAATTTTAAGGAGTCCGATAAATAACAGGAGTTGGAAGAAGTTAAAGGAAAGCTGGAAAAAAATTTAAGTGTTGCTCCCCGCATAGAAGAACCTTCATACACAACAATGACAGATAAATTACAGTGTTTGACATAGAAACGTTGTAGAATTGATAAACTATAATTATCGATTAAATGTAAATAATGTTGATCAAACTCTCAAATCGGTATCCTCAAATAAAACTTATTTTGAAATCTGCATTATACATCATCAAATTCCCCGTTTTGACTAGTGTAAAGGTAGGTACTAGGTTGCAAATGACCTGACTGACTGGAAAACCAAATAACCAAGACATCCTATGGATTGCAAAGGGTTTGACCAAGTGAAATTTGAGGCACAAAATAGATTTTTTGAAAAAGAAAGCTGGGGTGAGCCGAAGTGTCCCACACGTGTACAACAATATGAGCTCAAATTGATGGCTAAATATAGCAACAAGAAAGAAAGAATATACTGAAATTCAGAAGCGTTCATAATACCTGATCTTGAGAATTTGTTAGTGATGGCTGGATTATATATATTTTTCTCCATTTCTTTTTTTGGCTGTCTCAAATTAATCCATGGGTCTAAGACCTCATTTATCGCTGCAGCAAACTCCCGACTCTTGTATGACTTCATAATTAATTCATGAAGCTTTCCTCGAGTATAACCAATAAACTGAGGATGCAAATTATGAAATGCACTAGAACTTGCAGAGCTACTACTTTGGATAAGGTCTGTTGTTTCCAAAACCGACACTCCAGATGTATCACTAGAGTTCTCATTTTCAATCTTTCTCGTGCCTTCCAAAGTAGAGGCAACAGGGACCCAAAGTTTATCAAATTTCCTGAAAACACTACTATGCTTATGGATGATACCTTGATCAGCCAAGACCTGCATTTCCGAGTAAGACAATGGCCCCCGCTCATGACCGGCACCATCAAGATAATACCAATCACCAAGATGTAACTGCAGGTCATCCTTAGTGGAAAGATGATCCTTGGGCGTATTAATGGGGACGATGCTCTTCCAGGAGCCATGATGTCCTGGTTCATGAGTACTTTTCCTGCGAGAAACGCTTTCCTCTGATGATCTCTTAGAATCACTACTTGCACCATGGCGGTGACTAGGCCTCGAAGAGTATCTTTCCTTTCCTCTAGATTTCGCACGAGGTTCAGATACAAATGAACCATGGTCCTTAACAACACAAGTGTTTATCCTGATCACTGGAAGCATCATTCCTCTCACTCCCCTTGTATTAAAACTTTTTGCTGGATTTGACCTGTGCTCGGTAGATTCATCCAACGGGTTAAATGCCCAAAAAGGAAGATCAAGCCTCTTACCATGAGAAGGCTGATACAACTCATCCTTTTGATGCCGGCGAGGGTCTTCAAGCCCAGATTTTGGCATCTGACACAGAGGATACCCATCATTAAGAACATGCTTCTTTTTACAAAACCTATCTTGAGTAGCCTCGTCAATCCTCTTCCAGTCCCCACCCTTGCATGACCACTGGCCAGAAAACCAGTCACTGGTATCTCCAGATTCCAACAAATAATCCTTGTCAGAATGTGCAGGTCCACTTGGCATTATATCTGCAACTTCTTCAGATGGAAACTCAGGCTGACCACTAACATCGTCACTCATTTTGAGACTTCCACGATCCTCAACTTCACACTGATGAAATGTTAAACCTGTAAATAAATAAAGCAATACACTTATTAATAATCATGTCATAAATGAGCCAATGTCATGCACACAATCCAAGCATAGTTATCATGTCATGTATTTGTCAAAACAATATATGAATTTACATTCCTTACTTAAACGCAGTATAAAGATAAAGAAATTTTACATAACAAATGTAGAGAACATGTATAACGCCATCTCCATACATGAAAAAGCCATGTCATTATTTTCACACTTTTTCGCAGGCTTTTTACATACATTCGGTTGGCTGCTAGTACTTCCTATATCCCATATAGATGTGCCACTTCTATTTTAGGTTGTCACCAAAAAAAAAAATGGAATGCAGCTTATCCTATTTCTCAAAGATTATTTTCCAAAATTTAATTATTTCCCCATTAGACTAATAATAAGAAGATTTTGTGAGGATATTCCAGGTGTTCGCTAATGTATCAGACTTTCCCACAGTCCACAAATTTTCCCAGATTCATCTTTTTAAAGGGTAGTGTCCAGGTGTTTAATCATTAATCAAAAGCTTTTATAGAATGAATAAACTAACACAATGTATAATAAATAGCATGTACAAATCAAGTGTTTTCTCATCTTAAGAAACAGAACAGTACTAATGCTATCAACTAGCAAATAAGCTTTTTATCAAGAGAAAGGAAAAGAGACGGAACCATCTTAGATGTTGCAACAACTTCTGAAACTGTAAATTTAATATGAGAGCAAGATACACATAGATAGGCTATAGGATTTAATGATGTTAGCCTAAACTCAACATACATACAGAAAAACCTACGTCTGGTTTAATTGAAGTACTCTTAGATACAGATTTAATGTCTAGATCTACACTTACCAACACATACATCCTAACATTATCAGGCTACATATCTTAGTATCAGGTGTACAGGTAAAATCGTTGTATATCTTACCCATCTGAATCTGCAGATATGGAACTCAAAACCAAAACAATTAATATAAAATATTCTTTAGGTTATCAATGCACACAACCGATTGGGCAAGAATTGGCACCTCTAGATAGTATTAATATAATCAACCAGAGGATACATGATGATGAAAAACGTGGTTTTTTAAGTAAACATGGAAAACGATGCCAAAGAAAGACATGATATCCGGAAAAAACACATATATTAGGCATATATATAGCTGAGGACACGCTCTATGTCCTAACACCATCATGTCACGTTTCTTAGCATATGTAACCTACAGTATGTCATGTTTCAACACCATCACGTCACGTGTTTTATACATAAGATAACCGACAATACAAAACATATCAGCAAAGTGTGTCGGCCTCTAGACAAATGATGTTTTACTTCACGTGTAACATCACTATGATTTAAGATTTAACCAAGATTGCCAATTTTTTAAAGGGAATTAAATATCTAAAAGTGGTACCTTCAGAGTATCCCCATCTCTGCAGCTCACCATGGTCAAAAGTGATTTGCAGCACTTCTGCAGAAAGTTATTTTAAATCCTTATCGTTAATACAGAGATCAGAGCAGAAAACTTTTATAAAAAAAGAGAATACAGAAGGGAAAAAAACAATTACCAGCAACCGTCTCAAGTTCTTTGCCTGGAACACAGGTAAAACCGTCAAATAGAGCTGCAACTCTTTCATCAATTCTAAGATCTTCTTTCGGCTCTGAGTCATCACTAGTTTCTACAGTAGAAACGGGCAAAGCCTCTTCATCTGTCTGATTACTAGCTGGAACTAACTCACCCGCCTCTACTAACAAATTTCCAGGAGCTTCGGGCGGACTAACCAGCTCAGTAACAGAGTCAACAAAACTGGACGTGAAATTAGTTGTCACTACTGGTGAAACTGCATTTTCAACAGTTACCCATCTTTGACTATCGAGATGTTTAATAAAATGGTCTGAGACAAGAAAACCTTCTTCCACAAGCATCTTCAAGTCCGACAGCCTCGACGGCCCCTGTTGCACACCAAAATGATCCAAATAAAACCATTTTCCGGAGGTTGAAACTGATGTTTCTGACTCGGGAACATGTGGTGGGGTATCACATATATCCATATCTTCTTCCATCGAAAGCAGTTCCTCAGCAGCTCCGTTCACTTCCTGGGTTTGCTTAACGTCTTCTTTCTGAGATGTCGGCCGGCTAATTTTCTCAGCAGATACATCACATGCATCGACAGCGGTTTTTATCTCAGACTCTTTAGACACGATTTGTGTCTCCCTTGATTTCACTTTTTCGTCTTGGCTTTTACTATGATTCTTCCGTTTTTCACTGGAACCCGTCTTTTTATTATTCGACCTACCACGATTAGGTGGTGGCGGCGGGGGAGGAGGTGGCGGCGTTAAACTCAGAGTTCGCTCCCTGCGATCATAACCCCTAGCATGATCATATGGGGATCGTTCAGAATAACTTGGAGTTCGCTCTCTACGATCATAATGCGGGGATCGTTCAGAATAACTGGGAGTTCGCTCCCTACGATCATAACCGCGGGCTTGCTCATACGGGGACCGTTCAGAATAACTCGGAGTGCGCTCCCTATAACTAGGAGTGCGCTCCCTGCGATCATAACCCCGAGTTTGGTCATGTGGGGACCGTTCAGAATAACTGGGACTTCTATTTCTGTAATCATAATGACGGTTCCTACCAACATACGGAGACCTCTCACGTCGAACTGGGCTCCTGTTTTCATGATCACGGTAATCATACTGACGACGCGGTGGGGACCGGTCAACATGGCGTGGACTGGTATTACTATTATACCTATCATACCCTCTAGAAGACGACACTGGAGATTCACAGTTTCTAGAAGAATATCTTTCCGAATTTACATTCCTCGCAGACGCAGGATTTTTATACGACTGATCCACATTATACCTGCTCCCGTCATCAGAAATTCTCCTACTTTTATACGGAGCGTATTCATTAAACTCACCATGATGCTTCCTGTCACTATTATCCACATGAACGTTAGGTCGTTTCAAACGATTCCCTAACGGAAATTCTCTTCCAGTTCCATGACTCTTCCCGTTACTAAAATCCTCCTTTATCTGCCCATCCTCGTCAACTATTTTCGAACTTATCCTCGGCGTCCTCTCTCTGCTGTTATTCCCCTCCCACCTCGCATTACTCTTCTTCGTAAACTGACTACTCCCATTTTTTTCACCCGAATACTTCCCAGACGGCGCGTTTCTCCCAGTTTTCCATCCTTTACTATTCTTCGCATTCGCAGAATCATATCTCTTCGTCGTTTTCACGTAACCACTCTCCTCATTTCTATTCCACCTATCCGGAATAAACTCACCTTTCTCCACCTCATCCGAAACCTCGTAATCTCTCCTCCCTCCACTCGCACTCGAACCTTTCCGCCACGAAACAAACTCGTCATCGCCTTTCCGCCACCTGTCAGATATAATCTCACCTTTCTCGATCTCACTCCTAATCTCGAACTTCCTCGGCTCATCCCAGCTCCCCAGCTCACCTTCCTCCACCTCATCATCCTCCTCATTACCAAAACCGTAACCGTTTTTCGCGCTTTTATTATTATCTTCTTCAACTAACACCTCCTCTTCACTACCATAATCCACATTACCAGCAGCACCACTACTACTTAAACTAAAAAACTTTTTACTATTATTATTACTTTTACTAAACTTCTTCATACTTTTCACATTCTCATTACTTTCGCCGTAAAACGTATCGAAACGAAGCGAATAAACACATGCAACTCCACCATCGCCCATGGAAATAACAACTTTTCAATATCTTCTACCTCCAGGACTATTCAAACTCATACTTTTCAAGCCCTAATTTCCTGCATAAACACAAATTAGTCCAAATTAATAAGGGCGAACACATTAACAAGCATTCAATTGAAAATTAAATAGTTTGAATTGGTCAAAACTGGTCAAAATTGAATAGGATTGAAAAAACCCTAGGGTTTGGTTGGTTAACTTACGGAGATGAGATGAGATGAGATCGGAATGTGTGGATTTGAGATTTAGTAATTCAATAGATCAACCAATTATTGAATGATTAAATCAAAAGGTGAATATGAAGAAGATGAATCTGTGTTAATTTTTATAAAAAAAATTTTATAAAAATTGCTTTTGTTTTGAGAGTTTCGGTGTGGGAGACGAACATAAAAGAAAATAAATAAGTTTTTTTTTTATATATTACGAAGGAAGTATGTACCGTATCTATTTGTACGGGGTGTGAATGGTGCGAGTTGGCGTCGTAATTGCGGTTTTTAAAAAGAGAGAATTCGCAACAGCTCGGTTTTATTTTGCGGTTTTTAAAGTTTTTTTTCTCAAATTATATTTTTCGTATATATTTATTATGGTAAGGTTACATGATGGGTTGAAACATATATACAAAATGTTCTTAATTAGTACTCCCTCCGTCTCAATTTATTTGTCAGGAGAGAGAAAACATAAAGTTTAATAAAAGTGGGGTCACTTTAATTTTCAACCACTAAAATGGAATATTCCTCCACTAGATTCTCTAGTTTTTACTAAATAAGGAAAGTGGACAATTAATTTGAGACATCCATAAAAAGAAATATGGACAATTAAATTGAGACAGAGGGAGTATGAAATTATAAATTTATACAATAGTAAAAGTCAAATGAGGTGAAGAATTTTAAAAACTTTAATGATAAATTGATAGAAAATAAAATTATATGACCTAAAAACTCAAACAATAATTAACCTATAAAATTTGTTTAAAATAACTAATTATGAAAGTATAACAAAAGCATTTTATCATACAAAAATTATGAAATTTAGTTGGTTTTTTTAGAAAAAAAATATATATATTTGAATATGTCTTTGCGGTGCGGTTATTGCGGTGCGGTCTTTCAGGAACCGCACCGCGGTTTTTGTTGCGGTGTAGCTTTTGCGGTTTTTTTGTTGTTTGCAGTTTGCAGTGCGGTTCCTGCTCACCTTTATCTATTTGTATAACGGCGAGGTTGGATTTGTCTTTTTACTTTTGGCGGACTTGTGATTTTTACTTCTTTTTTGCTAATTGTCACAGTGATTGATTGTCTTTGAAAAAGTACTCTTGTTTTTGCTTTAAAGAGAAATAGAAATTGGGTTTGAATAATTAAGTCACAAGTTAAGCATATCAAAAAGACTTAAGAACTGTATTTTTGTATGAGTCTTTGAGTCTTTTTTCGTAGGTGTTTGAGTCCTTTTGATGTGCTTAACTTGTGACCCTAAAGGCACAAGTTAGAAAAATCCATATAAACTTTGATATAATAGTGTGAGTTTCTTATACTATTTACGTCTCAAATTTATTGATTACATTTTCCTTTTTGTTTGTTTTAAATTAATTTTTTGCTTTTAAAAATAGATAAGGAATTTATATCAATTTTACTATATTACTCTCACTACAGATTATCATTATAAATTTTTAAGAAAGTTATATATTTATTAGTTAAAGTTAAACTATTATTCTGCAAAAAATAAGAAATATAAAGTTGTAATAATTATGTTTTTCTTAAATTGTGTGTTTTTTTGTCTGTGAATAATTATTTTGAGACAGAAAAAGTAATATTTTAGTGTGTTAGTGCAAATATTACGATATTTAATCTATACAGTCTCGTTTGTTTTGATCGATGACAAACATGTAACTTGATATATAACGTAAAATGTACAAGTTACTCTTAATCATATTTTGTCTTAACATACATTCAACACCTCTCAACGTCTCAAGTCCTCGTATGCTACAACACAGGTTCGTACATATTTGTTATGTGACATTATGATCAAACCCCTTAACAAATCATTTAGAATGTTTAAAAAACGTTTAGAGTCACTAAGTATATTAATAGGTTAACCATTCTATTTTGAACCTCATTTTACATTTTGCATTCAGTACTAAAGTTTACTTACACTTGACAAAATACATTTTATTTTATTTTGACAAGTACTTAAAATAGACATTTTCTTGAACTAGTTATATTTAGACATTTGGCTAAACTAGTTACAATTCATTTTACAAGTTAACTTTCCTATATACTTAAGTCAAAAAGAAAATGGTTTATTACATCATGCATTAAATCATCCTAGTCTAGCAAAATCTAAGAATATATCTTGGTTAGATTTCATGTAAGATTATGAAAAGATCTTGGAAAGATTTAGATTTGATTTTGGAAAGATTTGATAAAGATTTTTAGATTTTCTGTCAGACACCCGCGGAACCAAAATTATACAAGGACGGAACCAAATATTTGGTTCCGCCTGATCCGTGGTTTGCTGAGGCTGTTTGCCTATAAATAGCAAGCCAAACTTAGTTGTTTCTAACCACTTCAACACATTCTCTCTATCATTTTACATACATTTTGATCAGTAGATAACAATGTAGTAACATACATTAATCGCTATTAACTTTCATTATGTTGTATGCATACTCCCGAAATGATCCTGTGAAGCAAGCTTAGAGATCTTGAGTCATCATCCACCACAAGCATACATATATGAAGATCTATCACAACAAGCTTAGGGAACTTGTGATCTTCATCCATTGAAGGCTTTCTATCAATGGAAGTTCATTTAGATTAGTCATTCATATCCATTAGACATTTGTGTCATGGATCGTCATTGTAAACATCATTGTATCATCACAATCTATTCACCAAACTAGATTAAACGGTTTATGTGTTTGTGCCATAAAATACATGAATTTTATGTTGGGCCATAAAACATAACCGGAGTGGTTGTACCCTTGTAAAAGAACTCGACATCTAGCTTAGTGTCGGAAATATTGTATAGGCGACGTTAGGTTGGTTCTACCTTGAACTAAAACCCGGTATTTAGCTTTGTACTGGAAAAAATGTAAGCGACGTTTGTAAGGTTTTCTCCGCCAAGAAGGGAGCTTGTTGATCTAGTGAAGTAACTCTCGAGTTGTTTACTGATGAACTCAAATAAGTACATTTTATTATCATCATTTATCCTATTTATTTGACTTGTTTTATTATATTATATATGAGAATCGATACATTAATGTTTACTTTAGTGATTCTCAGGTAAAAACAAGCATTATGTGAAACTTGGCGATTTTGGACTAATTATGGAGCAAGATGTCAAAAGTCTACTAGATCAAGCTCGTTCTACTCCAGATACGCCGCAATATACTTCTAACATACGGCGTATCACTATCAAGATTTCACAAGTTACAATCCAAGTACATGCGCCGCATACAAAGAGCAAGATACGCCGCATCTGAAGACGGTGTACGAATATTCCAGAATATATTAATCTTGGACCCCACGCGAAGTTAAGTCAATGCGCCGCATCTATCAACTCTATGCGCCGCATCGATCCCTCATGCAGAAACTATAAATACCCCAAGGCCAGACGAATTTCGAGAGCTTAGTCTTGGACAGTGTGAAGAAATAACCCTAGAGCCGAATTCAGACGACCAAGCAGCACAAGACACACCTCGAACAAAGATACAAGAGCTGTAAGAAGGTCCTGCATGTATTCAATTCATTAAGTAGTTTTGTTTTATTGTATTAGTACACTTTAATTCATCAGGATTGATGGGCTTGTGTCACGTGACTACGAAAAATCATGCACTCCCCTTAATATTGCTTTCCCATTAATTAAAGTTTATATGTTGATGTCTTTGGTGACTTTTATTAGTGCATTGATAACACCTGTGTCTAGCTGAGTCTTGCTTGGGTCGCCATGCCCCTTCCTCGCTTATCTATTCTAGTGTATACGAGACGTGGGCATCACAAATGCCCAATACTCTAGAAAAATATGATAGACATAAGTAATCATTAATGGTTTACTCGCCGATAAGATTAGAGCCAACGAGAAAGGTTTAATTATATACACTTCATATAAAACTAGCAATAAAACAAGTGACAAGCTACTTAATTATCAGGACAGGTCTTCTTATTGTCTCGAGTATCTATCTGTGTACGTGTGTGCTAATCGCTGATTCATGCTCATTAGTTTAGTTTTATATTTAATCATAACCAAACCGTGCCAGTCTCTCAGGCTGAACCCCCTTGCGTTAGATTAGGTTGTATAGCTAACTTAGGATATTAAAATACTGATTAGAATAACTAGATAATACGTTCCACTCTTAGTGATCGACACTCTACTTACCATTATATTCATACTGACCGGGTACACTGCTCGTTAAGTGTGTGTGTTATTGATAAGTCGGCTAAATATAAATTTAAAACTTGAGTAAGCATTAATATTGCTAAACCGCAACGACATGCACGCGCATCAGGTACTCGGGTAGTGGAGTAGGGCAGAGAGGAACTCCGTGACCGAACCACTATAAATCATCGTGTCCGATTTGCACTTTCTTTTACTTACTGCTTTACTTTTATACTTGCACCATATTATTATTTGTGTTGTGGCTTGATGGTTATGCTTGTGTGACAACTTGTTTACTATATGCTTTATATTAGTCATAAGACTATAATTGACATTTTTCATATTATGGCAAGCTTGATTGGATATTTGATACAAAAGATTTAAAATTTTTAAACGGTAACGTATTCACCCCCTCCCCCCCCCCCTCTACGTTTTCACAATTGGTATCAGAACTTCGTGGCTCTTATTTTTAAAACAAATGGTTTTTAAAATGGAGTACGATTCATGTATCAAATTACCACTGAAGCGGAATATAATATGAAAAATGTTTCGCTAATTATACTTATAAATTTTGTTGTTAAATGTTACTTTGTATACAAGCTTGAAGGTTTTCTTGAAAAATAAAAGAATATATTTCTTAAAAAATTTGTAAGTGTAAAATTATGTGCTCAAAGCAAATTTACGAAAAATACGGTTTTAAAAGGAGCGTTTGGGATAACTATAAATTTAGTTGAAAAATCACCTACGTAAATGTTTAGATAAGTCACATTAGTAGAAATAAAGTTAAATAAGTATATTGTAAGTTTACTATCTAATCTAGTAAGTCCCACACATTTTCTCTATGTCAAAATACTAGTTTTGTTGAATCTGGTACAGAGACCCGCGGAACCTTTCTCTTAAAAAGACGGAACCCTTAAAATGGTTCCTTGAAATCTGTCTGTATAGTATACAGTTTTGTCCAACTTCAAAAATTCATAACTAATTAACCGTAAGTCCGTAGGAGTCGTGCCACCTATCATTTTAAAGAGAATTGAGTCTAATTTCTTTTAAAAATACTCTTATGGCCTAAATCTAATTTGAAGTTAGTAGAATAAACCAAATACTACAGTGTGTCAAAAAGATTAAGTTTTGTTTTGTCATAGAAACTCAAACTTTTGAGTTAGGCAATTTAAGTTGGTATCATTTGAACATTTATATAATTTCTTTTGAAACTAAAGAATTTGGTGATATTTATATATGTAAAGGAAACTAATCAAGCTTGGTACACATCGTCATATTTAAATGCAAAGTGACGAAAAGTATATTTCTTTTTATGCTATGCTAAATGACTACTTGTTTTGGTTTATGTTGTTTGCATATATGTTGCTTACTTATTGCAAATTGTTGTGAACACTTGTCTGATTATGTAACATAAGTATCAATCTTGCCATGTTATTTATTCGCTTGTTTGATTTTTTGTTTATGCACAATAGGACATTTGCTAGATTTTGTGCACTAAGTTGGTAAATTGTTTTTGCATTGCTTATAGACTTAGATAATTTTCTTTGCATATGTTATATTAAAATCTTGCATAATTCACTTAGAAATGAGAACTAAGTAAAACTAGTCAGGTACTTTGAAAAATGTTGTTTTGCACAAACTCCCACCTAATAGTTCAAGTGTTAAAATGTGTCACTACTTTCAATGATTATCGAAGCATTCAGTATCTTTGAAAAGGGTGTGTGAAACAATGATGTATGAACCATTATATGCCTTATAGGATGTTAACCTGTTATTTAACGCTTTGTGAACTAACCAAGTGTCGTGCAGGTGGATAACATCATTATGTTATCAATTTTCATTTTTCACGTTTTAGTGAAATTTCTAGCCCTTGCATGATATATACCCATACATGTGTTTATACCTGTTTCATTGTTGTTTCCTAATCACAACTAATTAATTACATATGTTTTAGAATAAATTACGGGATTTGAACGGGTTTCGGGGGTCGAAAAATGCCCACTGTTAAGGATTTTGGCTCGGCGGATGGGGCGAAACCAAAAATTTGGTTCCGCCTTTGTAATTTTTTGGTACAGCCAAAATTTTACCCGCGGATGAGGCGGAACCAAATTAGGGGTTCCGCCCGTTATGTCGAAAGGTAACTTTAGCCTGCATTTAAATTTTTTAATTTTTATTTTCATCTAAATCCCGCACTCTAGATCACTCACTTTTGTTACTAGTATTATTTTCACTGATATTCACTCATATTAGGATTATGTCATCTCACTTGCACCAATAGGATAACCATCTCTGATCATACTTTCAAATTTCATTAAAATACTCCAAGGTACCTTTCTCTATAAATGAAGGAACCCTATAATTGGTTCCTTGCAATCCGTGGACTACTGTTCACAAATATTTTGTAATCATTACACACATTAACTGCATTCTTCCATCATTTACTCATCATTCACCCATTAGCTTGACTTGTTTTGTGACTTGACAACTTCCTAACAAATCTGGACTCATTATTTGCAAAGATTACATACAATATCAAAATCACAAGTCTAACTTATGACTATAGATATTGTCTTGTATCTACATATGTTACCTCACTTGGTTAACAAGAAAATAATGTGTCATCCTTTAAGACGATAAGGATTTACATCAAGTCATAACTCACACTTAGGTTATAGATGTATTATCAAGTCTTGCTATCCTTGAGTGCTATCCAATCTCAACAAAGTAGGATTGACAACTTAAGTATTTTGTTCAAAATATTCAAGTAAATTTGACTTACGATTGTAGTCATTAAAAGTCATGTCCGAAAAATTAACACCCAAGTATTTTAACAACATATGTTAAAACACTTATCTTATCACGACTTTAACACCTATCCAAGACAAACACCTACTGTGGCACTTACCCCACTTTGACACTTATCCTAACACTCTCCAAATCAATAGGAATAAAGCAAATGTCAATAGGTTTTCATCCTTGAACATTTATCACTTAAGTTCACTTGTTCTTTCACCATCATCCCATCACATTCACCTCTGTGATATGTCTCAGCCCCTAAGCTTCACAAACATGACCAAAACTTCAAAGAACTTCACCCACTAGTTGTACCAACCTATAGGGACTTAGATGATTCATTATGGCTAGAACCTCCACTATCAAATGAGCATGATGCTCGCGTTCATTTTTATCAATTTCCACTAGGTATAAGTAGTACTACTTTCACAAGTTATCAAAGTATTAGTAATACTTTGTCGCTAAACTTCTGCATAAGTTTCGTTAAACCTTAAATCAACATTTTAACAACATATGTTAAAATGCAATCTCAAAGCCAATCTCATGCACCCCGAGCGACAATGACTCTTGAGGAGTATACATAAGAAACTCGAGTGAATTCCTCTTGTCATCATCTAGTGAATATAATCTTGAGACCAAGTATATTTAGGATAGGACTATCCGATTCAAACACTTTGGCTTTATATCTTCATTTAGGAAAACATGATGTTTCGGAAAACATTATGCCTAAGAAATCAGGCGTTTAGTTTTCATCTTGTTAAAAGGATAATGTATATCCTATGCATCATTCTCTCCTTGCGACATGAACGGTTGTGCTGCAAGAGATTTCATTAAACCTCATTGGCTAAATGATCTTGAACAAACATCTGCAAGTTATATGAACTAGCGTATCTCCTTCATCTTGTCATACTTGTTTTCATAAGCATGATAACTTTATCCCATGGGATAATCTTATGTTTTGAAAGATACTATTTGTATCTATTTCCTTCAAGCGTACATCAAAACCTAACCTTGCTCATAATCTAGTTTAAACCTTGTGCACATCCACGGTTGAAACTACACATCTCTAGAGCATACACAAGATCTATTGAAGTTGGTAACCTTATTTAGATTCTTGTTGAATAAAATTCCAAAGAACTTTCTTGAGAACGTTCTTGATTTAACATATTCCATTGGCACACAAACACACCCACACTTTCCTGGAACATTTTGGAAGATGTAGGAAGTGTGTATCTATTTATTAGTTAGAACTTTGCTTAGTTGGCAACTTTAGTCCCTTTGGCACTTTAATAATTCATTCTTAGTGCTAAAATAAGTTGGTTCTAGTGATAGTTTAAGGATTTGGCAAGAATAGTCCCTACAGGCTAGAACAAGGTGGTTCTAGTACTAAAACAAGCAAGTTCTTGTTCTAGTTTGATCGTTTGGAAACTTAGGTCCCTCAAGTCCCTTTTCTTTCTACTTTGATCGCATTAACTTTATAACTAATTTAGCACTTGACAACTTAAATCCCTTAAGTCCTTCTTTCTTATAAAAGTAACACATCAATCTTTCTATAACCTTATCACACATTCTTTGACCATTAGTTTGGCTATTGGGCCAAGTATTGGTAAACTATCATCTTTTATATACTTCAATAGGCAAAAATAGGAATTCCAATCTTTCTAACATGAGAGTGACTACTGGAGAACCTATTGCACTAGAAACTCAATTTAACCTAACGGTTAAATTGCTTCCAGGAGAGAAGTTGGGAATCACCCGTAAAAATGGTCGTGTTTAGCCTTAATTGAGCACCGCTAGTAATAGTCTCATATTCATTCTCCAACTTGAAAAATCTTTATTCCTATACTTGCCTAAAGTAAGTGTTAAAATAAGATATTTTGTCTCGCCTTAGTAATATTAATCAAACAAGTAGTAGATATGCCTTTTCTTTATTTAGTTTATTAAAATCACTTGCATTACACATATATTTATTGATTACATGTTTTTGTTTGATATGATTAAGTATCTTGACGTTATCATGATTTTTTCATTCTTTCCTTATATGATATTTCGCAAGATTAACATGTTACTTGTTAACTCATGTTATGTCATTTTGATACATGATGTTTTTATATGATGTATCTATATTTAAATGCTCTTGTCTTTTGTTGGCATTCATTAAATCTATACATAAGATGGTCTAAATAATACATGTTCCTAAATGTTATAATTTAAACATGGTTTGCATGAATTTTTCGTTTTGCTTCTTTTGTGACTTTGTCACACTATTTGTTCGCTACGTGTGCACTTATAATTTGTCGAAGTGTTTTTGGTATGATTAACATTTAGAAGTCGTTTTATCCTACAAATTAATCACATGGATTATTATATGCTTAAGTGTCTAAGCCTAATGACAAAACAATCTCACAATGAAGTATTTCATATAATGTCATGCTCTTGCATAATATGATTGTTTGTCTTGATGCTATCATGTTGTGTCGTGTTTTTTGTCTAGTAGTCGAATATGTTGTTTTTGTTTATATAGGATGTTATCTTATGATTTCTATCATATTCACATCTTTTATCACTAACACTTCTGTCTTATAGGTTGATAACAAATTATTTGTTATCTCACTTCGTTCTAACTATTATATACCTATTTCGCATAATTGTAATCCCTTTATTGCTACGTAGATTAGTAATATGTTTATGGGACCCATTCACTTGCATATAGTTTTTAAAGCATATAGAATTAAGTTTTAGAGGCCATTGCATTTGTGTATCTTTCAATTGACCTATTTCCAAATTTTATTATTGCTTCCGCTTTCCAAAAATCACCTCCAGTACTATTTAGCTATAACAATACTCTAATCCTTTCCACCTCCTATGAGAAAACCACATGCCTCGTCATGCGATCATCTCGCATTGATAGAGAAGAGCTACGTGACTTCAAGGATGAAGTTCTTTGTATGCTAACCAACATCCGCAAAAATATTACTAAACTCATCGCTTTCATTAACCTGCAACCTCCTAAACACTTTATCGTAATTCTTCATTCGATACATTATACATTATGTTGGATGTCCACCAATTAAGGCAGAAAGAAATTCATTCACACAATTGTCTTTGTCAAAATGTATTAAAGAACACTTACTTATGTTTCTTACACCCTAAAATACGAACACATAGGTACACACCACTTAGTTAAAATCGGTTCACAAAACCACAAGTGTTTTAAGTCTTTTTTCACAAGTTTGAACCAATACCTCATCAAGTGAAAAACACATCATGTGTTTGACAAACTTCTTCATCTCCACAACCAACAACTAATTTAAATGGAGTCTAGGATTTTTCTTAAACCAGGACCTCACAACTTCACTGTCTAGAACACCATCATAGGTGTTAATACAAATATCGTTCTAAAAACGTTATTTATATTTTACGATCTTTGCTTAGTTTTGTTAATGACAATTACAAAGTTTATCTTTAAGCAAAGCATAAATAAGATTAAGTCTTTTACATTTATAGTGATAAGCATTTTACAAACACATTTTACATTACAAAGTTTTCTAGAAATGACATATACAAGTTTACATGTTTATTTCTTAAAATGGAAACTTTATTAGTTAAATATTAGGATGACATCATGGCATGCATCATCTACACAATCTTGGTAAGATTTTGTGATATTTTGTTTAGATCTTCAAGCCAAAGAGTCAGCATTTGAAGATATGGAAAGATATGGCAAGATTTGGAAAGATTTGGAGATCTTTTAGCTGGCCTGACACGGCGGATCCAAAAGCATATACGGACGGATCCAATTTTGGGGATCCGCCGCCTGTTCATCAGCTTTTGTTGGGAATTAAATATTCAAGATGTCTAATATCGGGTTCTAATCCAAGAAATACTCTAAGTGTAATTCTGCTGCTAATGTTGTTCCTGCTGATAGAACATTTCACTCTGCTGATAGTGATAAATGATTCTGCTGATAGGCTTAGCATTCTGCTGATTGATTCTGCTGATAATGATACTTGTTCATGCTGATAGCGATAACTCATTGCTGCTGATAGTGAACATTCTGCTGATGAAAGGATAAGATCGAAAAGATATTTATTGTATTTTGGTCAACAATATACGGTAGATAATATCTTACCCCATGTGCTTAGTTAACAAGTTGTATACATAGATACATGTTGTATCTTATGTACTGACACTCAAAAGGATAAGTTAACAAAGTAAGTCGGCTAAGACTTTAAGCAATATGTAAAGATCTTTTGACTATAAAAGAGATCTTAGTTGTGATGTTAGATAGTAACAGAGAGAATAGAGTAGTTGTCAAGTGTCCATGCATATATGTTATTTTGCAAGAACATATAACTGTTAGATAAGAACAAACACAAAAACATCACAAGTTAGAAAAACTTAAGGTTCAAGGTTGTAACCCTAGTGATAGTTCAAGATCACTCGTATTATTATCCTTAATAATATTGAATCGTTTGGTGATAATCTTTATGTGTTCATTGCTAACTAACAAACATAACAATTCCATTTCCATAACATACACAACATTCTAAGTTTGGTTGAGTGAATTCCGCGCACTTAATCATTTTAACACAACATATCATACACACAAAGTTACAAGGTTTAACCACCTTAATCGTGTGTCCAGGATCCTAGCAGATTTGCCTATAAATAGCAAGCTGATCATTTGGCCATTTCATCACTTACATAGCTTAAATTAGATATCATTTCATTTACATATAACTAACCCTTAGCATACTAACATTACATAGATCTTTCCTTTTGTAGCAAAGAAGATCTCAACATAGAAGGATCAACATACTATTGTCATCCTGTAGTATAGAGTCTGTGTGATCTTGCATCAGTTCACACATCATAGTTGCATCTTTTATTCAGTAGAAACCGGTTAGTGTTTTAGTCCTCAAAACACATAGAGTGTCGGGAGTGGTTGTACCATTGTAAAGAACCAAACGGGAGTGGTTGTACCCTTGTAAAGAACTCGACATCTAGCTTAGTGTCGGTAATCATTTAGGCGACGTCAGGTTGGTTCTTCCTTAAACAAGAACTCGGTATTTAGCTTTGTACAGGAAAAAGGTGTAAGCGACGTGTATTAAGGTTTTCTCCGCCGAGAAGGGAGCTTTGTTTCTTAGTGAAGAATAACTCTCGAGTTAGAGGCTCGAGGAGTGGAGTAGGGCAAGGATAAGAGTCCTTGTAGCCGAACCACTATAAACATCCGTGTTATGTGGTTTGATATTTCCTCTCTTTACTTATTTACTTACATTACTTGTTTGTGTGCTTCATTGTTTACTTTACTTTGAAATCACGATAAGTAACAAAGCGAATTAATTTTAAACGATAAAAACTATTCAACCCCCCTTCTAGTTTTCCACAATTGATATCAGAGCAGTGTTACTCAAGATTTTCAAAATATATTGTATTTTAAAAACTTGAAATGATCAATGGATTTTGAAAACTTTAAAGAAGGGCAATCCATGCAAAGACCACCACTATTTGAACCTAATTGTTTCATATATTGGAAAAATCGCTTTGAGACATATGTGAAGTCAAAGGACATAGATCTGTGGTATATTATTGTAGAGGGTGATTACAAACCCATAAGTAGTGATATTTCAGGTGGTCGGGATATAGGTAACTCTTTTATTCGTCACAGTGATGAACAAAAGAAATTGATTGCCAAAAATAATGAAGCCAAAATGATGCTTTACAATGCCTTACCTAAGAAAGAATATGAAAGAGTTTTCATGTGTAAAACGGCTAAAGATATTTGGCAATCACTAATTATCACTCATCAAGGGAACTCACAGGTCAAAGATAACAAAATTGATCTTCTTGTTCAACAATATGAACAATTTGTTATCTCTGAGGATGAAACAATTGATAGTGCTTTTTCTAGGTTTAATACTATTATTACATCTCTCAAAGCACTTGACGAATCTTTTTCTAGTAAGAATTTTGTCAGGAAATTTCTAAGAGCACTCCACCCGAAGTGGAGAGCTAAGGTGACAGCTATTGAAGAATCCAAGGATCTTTCAAGCATGACACTGGATGAGCTCATTGGAAACCTCAAAGTTCACGAGATGGTAATGGAAAAAGATTTAGAATTAGTCAAAGGAAAAAAGGAGAAGTCCATTGCCTTGAAAGCTAGGGTAGAATCAAGTAGTGATGCAGAATCTAGTGCTAGTAGTGAAGATGAAGAGTATGCCATGGCTGTAAGAGATTTCAAGAAATTCTTCAGGAGACGAGAAAAGTTCGTTAGACCACCTCGTGAAGAAAAGAAATCCTTCCGGAAAGACCATGATAATAGGAAAGGAAATGTAGATAGAAAGTGTTTTAGATGTGGAGATTCTAGTCACTTTACAGGAGAATGTCCAAAGCCTCCAAAGAACAAGTCTCAAAGAGCCCTTATCAGTGGAGCTTGGAGTGATAGTGAAGGAGATGACGACGAGCCTAAGTACGACGAAGTTGCTCTAATGGCTCATGACACAGAAGAGGTACTTTCTGACTCGTCATACTCTTTTATTAGTGATAACACATTAAATATAGAATATAGCAAACTATGTGAAATCACTCTAAAAATCATAAGCAAAAATAAGTTCTTAAAAACTAAAAAAGATTTTTTAGAAAACGAAATTCATCAGTTAAAAGAGAAAGCTATAAGGTTAGAAAGAGCTAGAGGTATTAGAGAAACATTTGTTTTATGTCAAAAACTAAAACTTGAAATAGACACATTAAAATCCACACAGGAGAGTCTTGTCAGACAAAACTCCAAATTCAAAAGGATTGACAAACACTTAAGTTGTACTGATGACATAATGAAAATACAAAGAATACCTCATGGTAGGTTCAAACCAGATTTTATGAGAAATGGAAACTTTAGTGACTTTCAGGAACAAACGGCAAAAGAAAAAGAAATTGTTCCAACTACTTCTGATAACCACGGATCTGGCGGATCCAAAATTTTGGTTCCGCCATGTGTATCCAAAGGATCCGCGGAAACAGAAGTTGAACAGAAGGCTATTAAATTAGATCGTACAAATTCTGTTAATGTCACTAGAAAACCCAGCACGAGTACAACTAATAACAAACAAAAATCATCAGTCTCTATAGGAAAAGTTCAAAATAAGAATATGGTTAAAACAATTGTAGACTCCTCATCTTATGAAGGAACCATGCCTAGGGAAAAATTTGTGGCAATTCCCTTTGATTATATGCTAGATATCAGTGAACCATGGTAATGTCGTGTCTAACCCAAACGGACCCATGAGATATTGGGAACCAAACGTTTGAGCTTTGTCTTGAACTAAGGTATGCTTAAAAGTAAAGTTAGAATCAAATTAGTGGATCAAAGATAGTAAGTATTCAAGATACATGATGAGAAGCAAAAGCCTTTCTCTCAACCTACCAAGTGTACGACGAAGGTGTTGTCACATTCGGTAGCAAGCTTGATAGTCAAGTCATCAGAAAAGGTACAATTTCTCATGACTCTATCACTATTAATGGTGGTGCTTTTGTAGATAACTTAGGATTTAACTTGCTTAGGATTAGTCAACTATGCCATAATAAGTATAACATCCTTTTAGTGAAAATGGAAGTAAAATAATTAAGGATGGCATAACCGTAGGAAAAGGTGTTTTGAATAACGATTACGTTATCTAATTAGATAAAACACCTAAAGACAAATCGTTGTCTCACTTCCTTGGACGATAACTCAAATCTATGACATCGACGCTTAGGTCATGTCATTATTATCTAAGGAACTCGTTAGGACCCTACGGGATGCTTTTGACCCGTCTCTATAAAACCTTCAAACCCATTCCTAGAAATGCCTTAGGCTTTGCCCATTTTGAAAAATCAAACCATGTCTACAAACTCAAGAAAGAATTATTTGAACTTAAGCAAGCACCAAAAGCTTGGTATGATCAACTTAAGACTTTCTTAGTAGACAATACTCTCTTCACCAAGAAAAAGGGATCACATGTTATCATAATCCAGATATATGTGAATGACATTATGTTCGGTTCAACTTGTCAAAGAGCTATGCAACGATTTCTCAAAAATCTTGCATAACTAGTTTAAAATGAGTATAATGGGGGAACTAAACTTTTTTCTTAGATCTCCAAATTAAATGATTAGATGATGAGATACTCTTCAACCAATCTAAGTATATCAATGATATGCTTAAGAAGTTTGATCTTGAAGATTCAAAACCCATGAAAACACCAATGTCTTTCGAAACTAAACTTACCTAGGATGACGAAAGTGAATCCGTAGATAGCACTAAATATAGAGGGATGATTGGTAGTTTACTCTACCTAACGACTAGTAGACCGGACATTATGTTTAGTGTTTGTCTATGTGCACGCTTTTAAGAAGATCCCAAAATATCCCATCTTGAAGCCGTTAAAGGGATATTTAGGTACATAGAAGGCACTACACATTTAGGATTATGGTATCTCAAAGGGACAAGTGTAGAAACCATAGTGTATGCCAATATAGACCATTCCGGTAATTATGTTGATAAGGAAAGTACAAGCAGTGTGAGACACTGTTTTACTTCATGATTCACTAAGAAACAAACAGTCCTCGCAACTTCAACTATCAAGGCAAAGTGTGTCAACAAGGAGTATGGATGAAGCAGGATCTCAACGACTATGGAATTGTACTCAACGACATTCTCATTCTTTGTGACAACAAAGGAGCTATCAATCTTAGCAAAAACCCAGTCCAACACTCTAGAACCAAACACGTCATCACTTCCTTCGTGACAATGTTCAGAAGGGAAACATCTCAATTGAGAAAGTTTCCTCAGAGGACAACATTGCTGATATCCTCACAAATCCTCTCAAGAGAGAACCTTTCAACTAGTTTAGGATTAATGAAACCTAGTGAGTAGAATAAACGTTAGCTCAAACCTTAAGATTAACCAAACTCGGCAAAAACCCAACCTAAGTTCTGATCCTGCGGATCCAAACGATAACAAGGGCGGAACCATTGTTTGGGATCCGCCGGATCCGTGAGTTACTGAGACAGTTTTAAACTTATTAAAACAAACACCCTTTACTGTACACCATATTCACCAAAACACACATCTCACTGAACTCGACCCATAATTCACCAAACTCAAAAATTAGGTCATTCTCAACAACCAATTTGTGCTTAATTCATCACTGTAAGTATCCTAATCCTATCTAATTTCTAATATGAGTCTAGGATTCCTATTTGTGGCACAAAATCAAAACTTGGGGTTATGCATAAATCTTTAAAAAAAATCATGAAGCATACTTTCAAAATTGCATAACAAATCATGTTTTTCATAGTTAGGAATTGCATCTTGTAGTACATTGTCATTATTCATCAAAAACCCCATGTGAAATTTTTGCTAAAATCTTCTCACGACTAGGAAAAATGGTTTTTGGACATTGTTCATACAAATACAAAAACGTTAGGTTTTAAGCATCAGTTGCATAATGTCTCTTGAATGCTAAAGGGAAAACATAATTAATATGTATTTTCGGGTACATTCAATCGTAGTTACATTGAAGTAGGAGCGTTTGGGTTATCTCTTGTTTAATCATAAAACTTGCATAAACATAATTTTCATGCATCAAAAGGAGTCGAGATAACCGCACCTCCACATTGTCCCCATGTAGGCACACACTAGACATATATATATACGTATGCTTGATAATTTCAACTAAACTATATATTTTTCATGTCTAGGATAACTATGCCTCCCGCAACCAATTACGATCACAAACACACCAAAAAATACCTACCTCAACACCACAAAACCAAAGGTCTCACCGAAGCTCAAGTTAATGTCTTCAAAACCTTAGAAAACCGGTATGTTCACGAAGGCAGAACCGTAGACTCATCATTTTTAGAAGAAACCAATATCCGTGAACAATTAGCATCCATCCAACTTGAGTGTCTCCTCGACATAGATGAACCTATCATTCCTAGGTTTATTCTTGAATTTTATGCCTCCGTAAAACTTACATCTGACGACTTTGGAGCTTTAAGCATCCATTTCAAAGTAAACCAAAGTCAATTCAGCTTTCCTTTAAATCAATTCAGAGAAGTTTTAGGTATCCCAAATAAAGGAACTTGCTTTTATTCAGACAAGTGGCCTTTGTCCATTCTAGAATGCAACCTTGGTCGTTCACATCTATATGATACACCTCTCACTTCCAAAGAAATCATTCGAGACCATCTCTTCAATCCTAGAACCAACCAAACTAAGAAAATCCGAGGTAAACAAGTAAATCGAGATCCATTTGCCATGGAGCTTAATGAACTCAAACCCGAATTTAAAAAACTAGAGGAAACTCTTAGAGCCAATGTCATTAGCACTGTCGGTAATAGGGATCACATGAATGCAAGCTTATGCTACATGCTCTACTGTGTATCGACCCACCAACAATTCAACTTAGCCTACTATATCGCCAAAAGAATGACCGATATACCTGCCTTAGGCACAACCACCATGCCATACGGGATGCTTCTTACCCGTCTGTTTAGAGCTTCTATACCTATTCCTCGAAATGAGAGTGGTTTCCTTCCTCTTTACACCAAAATCCCACACACCTTTGTTCCTCTTAGCGATTATAGGGTAGCCGTAGCTAGAGGAAAACGTGCTCATTCTCCATCCCCATCTTCATCATCATCGGCTAGTGACGAAGACGGCTTGCCTAACTCTAGGATTCCTCCACCCGAATACTTGAGTGAACTTCCTTCCATTGACAATGAATCCGAGGAGCTTCGACAAACAAAGGGGATGATAAAGAATCTAGGTCGATGGATCATGAAACTTCAGAAGGGTCAGAAGAAAATAATCAAGATGTTGAGCAACAAGTGACAACCAATGAGTGTTTGGTTTTAGATTTTTTTTAGACTTATTTAGACAATGTGATATTGAACTTGTGTGGTTCTTGAGATATTATGTTTGCACTTATCTCCTACGTGAACTAACTTGTAGTTGCAGGTCGATAACACATATTGTTATCAATTTTCCGAGATTAAGACCTCGTTTGGCTTAACTCCTCTTTATGGTAAGATGTTATAATTGGATTAATCTATGTGTATATGTGTGTTAGAATCTATATGTTTAGCATATTTGTTTCATATATTAGCTATTACATATGTTTTAGGAGATTTTTCGGGTTTTGACCAAGAAACGCTAAATTTGACTTTCATTCTGTTAAGAAACTGAAAATCCATATGGCGGATTTGGCGGATCCCATAAATTGGTTCCGCCTAGTGTTTCATTTGGTTCCGCCAGTCCAGAACTCACGGATTCCACGGCTCCCAAACTTTGGCTCCTCCTTTGTTGTCGATTGGATCCGTGGGTACTAACAGTAACCTTTTTCAAAACTTTCCCGATTAAACGACTCTTAGATTCTTCATTTTAGGAGCATTTCACTGATCATTGGGATGATTAGGAACCAATAGAACAATTAGAAAACAATAGAATCAACATTCCCACCAAAATTTGAATATTCAAATTTTTGTCTAGATTACCCTTTTCTAACACATCAGGATTCCTTAGCTAGGTTCTTTGGAATCCGTGAATCAATCACATTCCATTCTTTTGAGTCATCCTCTGCATTTCTTCATATCAACTCCATTTCTATGGATTGACCTTCACAAATAGGACAAGCAACTTTATCTTGCTCCAAGTTTTTGGAAACCAACACCTCTTCAAACATCAATCCAAACATCAATTTCCATGCACTTTAGAGTAGTATAAATTATAAGCCTTAGGATGATTTCAACTCACATTCTCATAATCATACCTGCACAACTTCACAATGCACAAAACCAACAACTCACACATGTCCAGACCACACAGAAGGACTGCCAGAATTAGTGTCAGACCATACTGGCTTGTAAATCCAACCTCTAATGTGAACTTCCCTACCACATCCACCACTACTTCAACACACATCATCATTCCTGTGGTTAACATATCATCACCCGTTTCAACTCAACCATCAAGATCACCTTCACCTATCATAAGTCCACTAGGTACCTCACCATCACCTACATCAAGGTCTCCATCACCTACCATAACTCCAATAGATAATACACCATCACCAACTCTATCTCAACCAAGATCACCATCACCACCATTAGCTTCCTCACCAATACCCACATCATCTCAAGTAAGAAAATCATCATCATTTTCACAACCACCCAACTTGCAACCCCATGATTTACTTACCACACTCCAAAACATTGATAAGTCAATGTGGCTCAATCAACCAAACATTCAAGGCAATGAGGAACTTGATTCAAACCCACATGATACTAAGAACTTAGAATCCATTTGGCTTGCCTCTATCACATCTTCATCAAATCCAACCAATCCTTCTCAATAGGTGTTCTTAGGATTCATCCTAGTATTTTCTTTGTAGGATTTATTTTCTTCTTGTAACGTCATGTTTAGTGACTTATGTCACAAACAAATTTTCAATGAATGGATGTTATATGTTTATGCTTGTAAGTGATCAATATCAAGCATATTATCTCATTTTAGGATACTAACATCATAGTGTGATTGTCTTAACTTAACATATTGCATTGATCAAATGTACATTAGGTACAAAAATTTGATCAGACACTTCATTTTGACCTTTTAGACGTCAAATGGGTTAACCATTATTGGTTGACTATTGCATATGCATATTGCTTCTTGATTGAAGTATCTCATTACTAACCTTTATTTTGTAGCTTTTTTCAACCTTGAATTCTATATGTTGGTACCCTAGCAACGGGGAGTATAGATCGAGGGGGAGTTTATCACATACTAACTCATCATTTTTAGCTTTTCTCAACCTTGAATCCTATACGTTGGTACCCTAGTAACGGGGAGTATAGATCGAGGGGGAGATTATCATATACTAACTCATGATTTTTAGCATCCTTGAAACGTATACGTTGGTACTCTAGCAATGGGGAGTATACATCAAGGAGGAGCATATCATAGTCTAACCATTTTTTTGTAGGATCATACATCATATCATACTCTTGCAATGTATACGTTGGAACTCTAGCAGTGAGGAGTATATATCAAGGGGGAGCATTGCATATTCTAACCATTTCTTTTGTAGGTGCATACATCATATCCTTGTTACTCCAATTAGGGGGAGTATAAATCAAGGGGGAACTTTAAAGTTCTCAAAATCGCATTCCGCTACGCATATCTTCTTTTTGTTTCGACAAAAAGGGGGAGATAGGATTAAGTTTGCATCAACTGTGAAACATCACAGTACATACATTTTAGCTTAAAATAGTTTTTATAAAAAAAAACTTGCATAAACTAACTTAATCTATATTTTTAAAAGACTCATCCTTTATTTAAGCTCTCTATTTAAAAATACACTTTATGTTTTGTCATCAACAAAAAGGGGGAGATTGTTAATACAAATATCGTCCGAAAAACGTTATTTATATTTTACGATTTTTGCTTAGTTTTGTTAATGACAATTATAAAGTTTATCTTTAAGCAAAGCATAAATAAGATTAAGTCTTTTACATTTATAGTGATAAGCATTTTACAAACACATTTTACATCACAAAGTTTTCTAGAAATGACATATACAAGTTTACATGTTTATTTTTTAAAATGGAAACTTTATTAGTTAAATATTAGGATGACATCATGGCATGCATCATCTACACAATCTTGGTAAGATTTTGTGATATTTTGTTTAGATCTTCAAGCCAAAGAGTTGACATTTGAAGATATGGAAAGATATGGCAAGATTTGGAAAGATTTGGAGATCTCTTAGCTGGCCTGACACGGCGGATCCAAAAGCATACACGGACGGATCCAATTTTGGGGATCCGCCGCTTGTTCATCAGCTTTGCCTATAAATAGCAAGCTGATCATTTGGCCATTTCATCACTTACATAGCTTAAATTAGATATCCTTTCATTTACATATCACTAACCCTTAGCATACTAACATTACATAGATCTTTCCTTTTGTAGCAAAGAAGATCTCAACATAGAAGGATCAACATACTGTTGTCATCCTGTAGTATAGAGTCTGTGTGATCTTGCATCAGTTCACACATCATAGTTGCATCTTTTATTCAGTAGAAACCGGTTAGTGTTTTAGTCCTCAAAACACATAGAGTGTCGGGAGTGGTTGTACCCTTGTAAAGAACCAAACGGGAGTGGTTGTACCCTTGTAAAGAACTCGACATCTAGCTTAGTGTCGGTAATCATTTAGGCGACGTCAGGTTGGTTCTTCCTTAAACAAGAACTCGGTATTTAGCTTTGTACCGAAAAAAGGTGTAAGCGACGTGTATTAATGTTTTCTCCGCCGAGAAGGGAGCTTTGTTTCTTAGTGAAGAATAACTCTCGAGTTAAAGTCTCGAGGAGTGGAGTAGGGCAAGGATAAGAGTCCTTGTAGCCGAACCACTATAAACATCCGTGTTATGTGGTTTGATCTTTCCTCTCTTTACTTATTTACTTACATTACTTGTTTGTGTGCTTGATTGTTTACTTTACTTTGAAATCACGATAAGTAACAAAGCGAATTAATTTTAAACGGTAAAAACTATTCAACCCCCCTTCTAGTTTTCCACAATAGGATCTCATCCTTTTCTTCCTCGACACATATCATTCACGTCATTGTCAGTACAAACGATATATTAATCAAAACTGTCATTCCCAACACTTTTTCAACACGTTGGTCTAACCAACACTCTCCCATCATATGATGCCATTCTCATCCTCATATAGGTATTTAGTATTTTTATTTTTTATTTTTATATGGAATTTCTAATCCTAGGTGCTTATTGTCTTCACTTCCTTTAATACCATTCAAGCGTATATTATGGCATGATACATCATCTTTGGTAGATGATAATGTCATAAAAGACCATGTCGGTCAAAACCATGTTAATACTCTCTCTCCCTTTGTCACATAGAATAGGTAATTTTAATAATTTGTGTCAATCAATGAATGAATTTCGTTCTTGTTAGAATCGTAACCCTTATGCATTACGAGAGTCACAGTCTTTGCTTATCCCTTAAGTTGTGAATTTTAGATAAGGATTGCATGAGTCCATACTTTCTATTTTTATAGAATTTTCTATACATACGTGTTTCTAATTCTTTAATAGTTGTCTACGTTATCACCACCACCTTCAATCACCACTTTCACTAATCATCACCACCATGATTAGCGAAAACTTACTTTTATCATCTTGAGTCATCTGCCGAGTTATCACCACATGAATCCTACTAGTAAATCGACACCAACACTAGCACCACTCACTTTAATATTCCAACTTCACTTCATATCTTCTTTCTAGGCATTATTTTGTAGGCTCTTATCATATTATATTCTCGTTTTTCTTATGATTGTAATTCTTATTAGAAGACTATACTTCATGAGATATTTGATTTCATAATCATGGTTCTCTACTTTGAGTTTCTTGTGATTATATCATTTATATATTGCATATATACATCTTATTTTTTTCTTTGTCAAAAAGATGAAATATATTGCACTAATTCTTTCATTGTAGGTTCATCATCATATACACTCGATTGTATATAACGTACCCATTGATGAACTCAAATAAGTACATTTTATTACTATCATTTATCCTAATTATTTGACTTGTTTTATTATATTATGTATGAGGATTGATACTTAATCGTTTACTTTTGTAATTCTCAGGTAAAAACAAGCATTTGGTGAAACTTGGCGATTTTGGACTTATTATGGAGCAAAACATGCAAGAAGTTAAGAGTCTACTGAAATGGACAAGATCAAGACGAATCTGCTCCAGATGCGCCGCATCTCACTTATTACATACGGCGCATCACTATCAATATTTCACCAGATACGATCCAAGATACAAGAGGACATGCGTCGCATCTACTTATGGAGTTACGCCGCATCTTCTGGCGGTGTACGAATATTCCTGAATATTATAATCTTGGACCCCACGCGAAGTTAAGTCAATGCGCCGCATCTACTTACTAGATGCGCCGCATCTTACCCTCAGACAGAAACTATAAATACCCCAAGACCAGACGAATTCGAGAGGCATAATATTATATCCGAAGACCGAAGTACAGAAACCTAGGACGAATTCAGTCGATTAAGGCAGCACAAGACACACCCAAACGAAGATACAAGAGCTGTAAGAAGGTGCTGCATGTGTTTAATTCATTAAGTAGTTTTGTTTTATTGTGTTAGTAAACTTTAATTCATCAAGATTGGTGGCTTGTGTAATGTGACAACGGAAAGATTGCACTCCCTTAAAACTGCTTTCTCATTAATTAAAGTTTATATGTTGATGTCTTTGGTGACTTTTATTAGTGCATTGATAACCTCTGTGTCTAGCTGAGCGTTGATCGGGTCGCCATGCCTCTTCCCTCGCCTATTTATTAGATCGCCTATGCATTCTATCGTCTGTAGAAAAGTAGGAAGAAAGATAAATAGGATAGTCATAAGTAATCATTAAGGGTTTACTCACCGATAAGATTAGAACCAACGAGAAAGGACTTAATCTCGGTGCGTTGCATCGAACTATACACTTCATATAAAACTAGCAATAAAACAAGTGACAAACTACTTATCTATCAGGACAGCCTTCTTATTGTCTCGAGTATTTATCTGTGTACGTGTGTGCTATTCGCTGATTCGTGCCTATTGGTTTAGTTTATTATTTAATTGCAACCAAATCGTGCCAGTCTCCCAGGCTGACCCCCCTTGCGATAGATTAGGTTGTATAGCTAACTTAATATATTAAAATACTGATTAGGATAACGAGATAATACGTTCCACTCTTAGTGATCGACACTCTACTTACCATTATATTCATACTGACCGGGTACACTGCTCGTTAAGTGTGTGTGTTATTGATAAGTCGGCTAAATATAAATTTAAAACTTGAGTAGGCATTAATACTGCTAAACCGCAACGACATACACGCGCACCAAGTTTTTGGGCGCTGTTGTCGGGGAGTGAATTGTTATTATTTTTTAATTTGATTAGTATTTTAATTAGGTTTTTAATTTTTTTTTATCTAACCGCTAATTCTGTTGTGTATTAGATTAATTTGCATTCATTGTAATATTTTGCATATTTTCTGTTTTTGTGTGTTATTTGTTTGCTTTTATTTGTGTTTATTTTCGTGTGTTTTATTTGTTTTTTTTTGTTTTTTTTTTATTATTTTTCGTATTTTCTGCATACTGCTATCGTTGTACTGAGCTAAATCAAACGATACGGCGCATCTGATTTCTCAGATACGGCGTATTGCGTTAATTTTTATAAAATACAATGCGTTTAATTAATTCGATACGACGTATCTTTTCCCCAAGATACGGCGTATCTGTTTTTGATAAAAAAAAAAATTCTAAACGTTAACGCCATACGACGCATCTGCTTTAGCAGATACGGCGTATCTATTATTTTAATTAAAAACAGTTTTCGAATTATTAAACAGATACGGCACATCGATCTCTTTCGATACGGCGTATCTTCTGAATCAAAAATCTTATATTTTGAAACGTAACGAAAATACGGCGCATTAACTTTTGTTAATACGACGCATTTAATTTTTAATAAATATCGATTTTTGATTATTAAAATTGATACGGCGCATTCGAATTTCTAAGCGGCGTATCTATTTTCTGAATAAAGTCTGATTTAATTTTAACGATTATAAGATACGGCGTATCCAACTTTTTGGATACGGCGCATCGTCTGCAGATATCAGCAACTTTTATTTTTCTTATCTCCGAGCGGAAAATACTCTGACCCTTATACCTGGAAACTTTTACTTTGAAATCTACCTCTCTTTAATTTTCAGGAACAATGTTTGATATTTTCCCCAACTTGTTCGGAAAACCCCAAAGAAATCTTACCATGGAAGAGTTCGCACTACAAATCGCTCAAGCCAATGAAAAAGAACATCATGAAGCAAGAAAGTTTATTAATGAATTTAAAGGCAGCCATGAGCTTTTACTAAAGGAACAAAACAACATGATTTATGGATTGGCAATTGAAGTGCACCAATTGTCAACGGTGCTTAACAGGGTTCTTTTGGTAAAGCAAGACTTGAAAGGGATTACAACTAGAGGCGGAAAGTCGACCTTTCAGATCGGAGAGACACCCGAGGATGACGGTACAAACAAGATTTCCCCTGAATTTTTATCACCTGAGCAAGAGCAACTAAAAGAGACTGATCCAGAACCAGTAATTAGAGAAGAACCTTCTGTTGAACCTAAACGATCAACACTACCTTTCCCACATAGGGTAAGGAAAGAGAAAGAAGATGCCTATCAAAAGAAATTCCTGGAGAATCTCAAGCAGCTGCAGCTAAGCATACCATTTATGGAAGCCCTAGTGCAAATGGCAAAATATGCTAAATACCTGAAAAGTTTGCTTACAAACAAGTCTAAACTTGAAGAGGCTTGCACCATAACAATGGGGAAAAGAAGCTCAGCTGCATTGCTCAACAAACTTCCGTCTAAAGAAAAAGATCCAGGGAGTTTCACTATTCCTTGTCAAATTAAAAATTTGCATATTGAAAATGCTTTAGCCGACCTAGGAGCTAGTATAAGTCTTATGCCCTCTTCTATGTATGATAAATTAGGTCTTGGTGAACCAAAACCTACTAGGATGTGCTTAGAACTAGCTGATAGGTCCATACAATACCCATTAGGAATAGCTGAAAATATATTAATAAAAGTTGATAAATTTGAATTACCTATCGACTTTGTTATCCTCGATATGCCTGAAAATTCTAGAACTCCAATAATATTAGGACGACCGTTTTTAGCCACTGCTAGGGCCATAATTGATGTTTTTAATAAAAAGATAACTCTTACCATAGGAAAAGCTGAGGTTGAGTTTAACATGGAACAATCTATGGGTAAAGATAAATCCGATGACGATGAATGCTATAATATCGACGTTTCTGATGACACGATTAATCAATTTACTCAGAAATTGTTAAAAAGTAATTTGCTTGATTCTTTTCTGCTTAAAAATTTAGAAAACACAATTGCTATAGAAGATCAAGTTGATGAGAATACTATTGATTATAATTTAGCTGCTGACTCTGCTGTATGTAACGTGATACGGCGCATCGAAAATATCGATGCGGCGCATCTATCTGATGACAGCAGCGATATAGTTAAAGAACAAGTTTATTCCGCTAGTGCTACTGAAATTGATAGTGTTAAACCTGTGCTTAAGGATCTCCCTTCTACTTTGGAGTATGCTTATCTAAATGGGAACATTAATTCGCCCGTTATTATTGCATCTAACTTAACGCCAAAAGAAAAAGAATCACTTTTGCAGGTACTGTATAAACGAAGAGGAGCATTAGCGTGGAGTATGTCTGAGATTAAGGGAATTCGCCCATCATTTTGTACACATAAAATCCTTATGGAGGATGAATTCAAACCAACTATCCAACCTCAAAGGCGTTTGAATCCAAAAGTCCAAGATGTGGTGAAAAATGAAATTATGAAATTACTTGACTCCGGACTTATCTACCCAATTTCCGACAGCTCGTGGGTCAGTCCTATCCACGTTGTACCAAAAAAAGGGGGAATGACGGTAGTACTCAATGACGATAATGAACTAATTCCTTCAAGAACTGTTACCGGATGGAGAGTTTGCATCGACTACCGCAAACTCAATGATGCTACGCGAAAAGATCACTTCCCTCTTCCATTTATTGATCAAATGTTAGAAAGACTATCAGGTCATGATTATGATTGTTTTTTAGATGGTTTTTCAGGTTTCTTCCAAATACCGATTGCCCCTGAGGATCAAGAGAAGACGACTTTCACCTGCCCTTATGGAACCTTCGCCTATAGGAGAATGCCGTTCGGACTATGCAACGCCCCTGCTACTTTCCAACGTTGTATGACGGCTATCTTCCATGATATGGTAGAAGACTTTATGGAAGTCTTCATGGACGACTTCTCGGTGTTCGGTAACTCATTTGGTGATTGTCTCTTTAAACTTGATAAAATGCTTGCTAGGTGTGAAGAAACTAACCTTGTTCTTAATTGGGAAAAATGTCACTTTATGTTTAGAGAGGGAATTGTGTTAGGACATAAGATTTCTGGGAAAGGTATAGAAGTCGATAAGGCTAAAATTGATGTAATTGCTAAACTACCCTACCCCACTAATGTAAAAGGTGTTAGAAGTTTTTTAGGGCATGCCGGATTTTATCGTAGGTTCATAAAGGATTTTTCAAAAATATCTAGGCCTATGACCCAATTATTGCTAAAAGATGCGAAGTTTGATTTTTCTGAAGATTGCAAAAAGGCGTTTAACATACTTAAAGAAAAACTAACTTCTGCACCAATTATAATTTCACCGGATTGGAATTTGCCTTTTGAACTAATGTGTGATGCTAGTGATTATGCTGTTGGAGCTGTACTTGGCCAGAAGATTGATAAGAAATTTAAGCCAATTTATTATGCTAGCAAAACATTGAATAATGCCCAAGAACATTATACCACCACGGAAAAAGAACTTTTAGCAATAGTTTTTGCATTCGATAAATTTAGATCATATCTTATATTGTCAAAAACTATGGTTTACACTGACCATTCTGCTTTGAAGTATTTGTTCAATAAACAGGATGCCAAGCCAAGGCTTATTAGGTGGGTTTTATTGCTCCAAGGATTCGATATTGAAATTAAAGATAAAAAGGGTGCTGAGAACCTAGCTGCTGACCACTTATATAGACTTGAAAACCCTGATATTGAGGTGCTTGACGAAAAGGAAATTGCTGATGACTTTCCTGATGAACACCTTATGATGGTAGGAATTAAGAGCAATAATAATGGACCATGGTATGCCGACTATATAAACTTTATTGTTGCAAATGAAATTCCAAAAGGGCTAACATCCGATGAGAAAAGAAGGTTTCTAACTCGCGCTAGCGAGTATATTTGGGATGAACCTTATGCCTTTAAATTATGTCCTGACAATATTTTACGAAGATGTGTAGATGGTGATGACATCCCAGCAATATTGGCACATTGCCATTCAGGGCCAACGGGGGGACATCACGGTGCAGTCATCACAAGAAGAAAGATCCTTGATGCGGGATTTTATTGGCCCACTATGTTGGATGACGCAAAAGACTATATAAAAGGATGTGATGCGTGTCAACGATCCGGGAATATAACGTCAAGAAACGAAATGCCGCAAAACTATATCCATGTATGTGAAGTTTTCGACATATGGGGATTGGACTTAATGGGACCGTTTCCTGAATCTAAAGGTAATAAATATATTTTGGTTGCTGTTGATTACGTATCAAAATGGGTCGAAGCGCAAGCATTACCAACAAACGACAGCAAGGTAGTACTTAAATTTTTACAAAGTTTGTTCTCTAGGTTTGGAATTCCTAAAGCATTGATTAGTGATAGGGGGACACACTTTTGTAATCATCATCTGGGAAGAGCCTTGCAAAAATATGGAGTATATCATAGGGTTTCCACCGCATACCATCCTCAATCCAATGGGCAAACTGAAGTAACCAATAGGGCTATAAAGCGAATTTTTGAAAAAACGACTGGATATAATCCAAAAGGGTGGTCTGACAAGTTAAATGATGCTTTATGGGCATTCCGTACAGTATATAAGACACCAACGGGATGCACTCCATTTCGTTTTGTATACGGAAAAGCATGCCACCTACCGGTCGAAATTGAACAAAGTGCATATTGGGCTTTGACGAATTGTAATATGGATATGGAAGCTGCAACAAAGAACCGTTTCATGGAACTTAATGAACTCTATGAACTAAGAGATGAGGCCTAAAAAAATACTAAGATCTACAAAGAAAGACCTAAAAGATGGCATGACTCGAGGTTACGTGGGGATAAAACGTTTACTATTGGAGAGAAAGTGCTACTATTTAATTCCAGATTAAAGATGTATCCTGGTAAACTTAAATCAAGATGGACGGGTCCGTTCGTTGTCAAGAAAGTGTATCCATATGGAACTATTGAAATATGCGATAAAAATGGTTATATATTCAAAGTAAACGGGCAACGTGTGAAGAAATACTTTGATAATAAAATTGAGGATAATGAGAACGAGGTGGTGGAGTTTGAACCTGAAGTATTGGAATAAAGAGCTGAACGTGAGTCTAACTTGAAGACTCTGGAATAAAGACAAGTGCTTACCGGGAGACAACCCGGATTTATCTTTTAATTTTCTGTTTGTGTCGAGTCAGTCAGGCCGCAGAGGATACGGCGCATCTCAATCCTGAGATGCGACGCATCTCCTGCAATGGTCATATCTTTATTTTTCTGCATTTTTTATTTTCGACTTTAAAACTTTTTATCAGTTTATTTTAATGCGGCGCATCCCTGGTTAAGGATGCGGCGCATCTTCTATTCTGATCCGTATTTATTCCAGGCTCGATACGGCGTATCTTCTTCCATAAGATACGGCGCATCGACTGACCTGATGATTTTCATTTTTTAATTTTTATGTTTTATTTTTAACTAACTACTAATGTGTTATGCAAGTTGAACCTTTCTTAACTTAGGTGTGTTTTAAAGCCTTGGTGGTATTATAGATTCCTGCATTTCCTGTGGATACATCGATTATGAAGCTTAAACGTTCTAATCCACAAGAAAGATGATTTTTGCTCTTATACAAATGGAGGATCATACCGAGCAAATCTCAGGGGAGTTTTTCTGTTCTAATTCTTTTATTTTCCAGTTTTTAACCTTTGATACAAACAACGAGGACGTTGTTTAACTTAAGTGGGGGGATTGGAGAATTAGAACACTTAACACTTACTTGTCCTAAACTTTTCAAAATATGCTTAAAATGTGCTTAATATATAAAAATTAAAAAAAAAAATTTAGCATGTTTTTGTTTAAAGTCTAAGTTGCATTGCTGCACACATGACGTTATTTTCAAAAATTGTGATTTTTTAAAATTCACAAATCTATGAGTGTGCCGGTGACTTGTAAACTTTAGAACTTGGCTTGTATACTATTCGAGACCACCATAATAAGTATTATTTATATAATTGGAATGACTTGTCTAAATTGGTAAATTTCTAGGATTACACCCAAATAGCCTTATATGTTTTGTGTTATTAGCTAACTACATTGGTTAGTTAACCCCCGTATAAACCCTTTTGTTACTCTCATTTTTAGAGTAAGATACCCCTAGAAAAACACTCAGAGCCATTCTTTTCGTTTCTTACACCTTTGTTAAAATGTTTCGTTACACCTTACACCTTAGCCTACCCTGTAGATTAAAATCCGTGGTTGGTTAATTGCTATAGGCAAAGTGTGTTTCCTTACATTACCTGTGTTCGCGTGCGTAATTCATTATCTATGGTTAGGTCGGGAAATTGCACAATGCAATTGGAGTGAAAGTAAATATTGTATATCTTTGAGTTTATTTTTTGTGTGTTTACTACTTTCACTATTACCGTTATTTCTGAAGTCATGAAAAGTATGGAAAAATTATCCAGAATTATCATTATAGTGATGTGGTGAAATTTTACACATCTATGTTTATGTTTGTCAAAAAAAAAAAAAAAAAAAAAAAAAAAAAAAAAAAAAAAAAATCGAAAAAATGAGAAAAGAAAAAGAAAGAGTTGGATGTTTGTTTTAACCAACTTATGTAAAGTTTTGTATTAAGTGGTCGATATCACCACTAGTTGTTGTATATTATATCTATGGATTGAATGGGAGTTGGCAGTTATGGGAACGCCAACTAAGGTTTATTCTTTGATTAAGATCTTGTTGAGTATAATTCGTGTCTACCTAAAGCGTGTGTTTCAAGTGTTAAAGCGTGAGTTATTCTATGATATGAGTCTTATTCATGGGATGGTTGGGATAGTGATTAACCACACTTAGGATTTTAATTTATTTGTTTTGTTTATTTTTTATTTTACACCAATTTGTATCCCAAATATTATCCATACCCTATATTATTCTTGATCCAAACCTTTGATTTATTGAGATTAGGGATTTGAGCAATCTTAAGTATCGTAGTCGTGGATTCGACTATGTATTTATGATTTTGTCGCCCTTTTTGATATAATATTATTGGTAAAGATTACTTGGTCCTATCTTTAGCCTATTCGAGTTAAGGATTTGAGCAATTGCAAGTATCGTGTTCGTGGATTCGATCATGTATTTGTGATTTTGTCGCCTTTTCTGGAATTTGAGATCGATAGAGATTAAGGAGAATAATTAACCCTTTAAGCCTCAAAACCCTTTTTACCGCTTTAGACTTGTTATTCCTTGGCTTTAGTGGGGGAGATGTGTATGCTTGCCAAGCTTATGATAGAATATTCGTCACGACTGGACAGTTAAACGATTAGATTTGCTTTTATCAAATTATTTTATTTAACTTCTAATTCGTTAAGTGTTTGGTTGTGTGATTATGACAAAAATGAATACATGCTTAAATGTAAAAATAAATCCTAATATCTTTTAGGATACATTTTCATAAGATTAATTCTAAGGTTTACTTGGGGACAAGTAAAGTTCAAGTGGGGGGATATTTGATGAACTCAAATAAGTACATTTTATTACTATCATTTATCCTAATTATTTGACTTGTTTTATTATATTATGTATGAGGATTGATACTTAATCGTTTACTTTTGTAATTCTCAGGTAAAAACAAGCATTTGGTGAAACTTGGCGATTTTGGACTTATTATGGAGCAAAACATGCAAGAAGTTAAGAGTCTACTGAAATGGACAAGATCAAGACGAATCTGCTCCAGATGCGCCGCATCTCACTTATTATATACGGCGCATCACTATCAATATTTCACCAGATACGATCCAAGATACAAGAGGACATGCGCCGCATCTACTTATGGAGTTACGCCGCATCTTCTGGCGGTGTACGAATATTCCTGAATATTATAATCTTGGACCCCACGCGAAGTTAAGTCAATGCGCCGCATCTACTTACTAGATGCGCCGCATCTTACCCTCAGACAGAAACTATAAATACCCAAGACCAGACGAATTCGAGAGGCATAATATTATATCCGAAGACCGAAGTACAGAAACCTAGGACGAATTCAGTCGATTAAGGCAGCACAAGACACACCCAAACGAAGATACAAGAGCTGTAAGAAGGTGCTGCATGTGTTTAATTCATTAAGTAGTTTTGTTTTATTGTGTTAGTAAACTTTAATTCATCAAGATTGGTGGCTTGTGTAATGTGACAACGGAAAGATTGCACTCCCTTAAAACTGCTTTCTCATTAATTAAAGTTTATATGTTGATGTCTTTGGTGACTTTTATTAGTGCATTGATAACCTCTGTGTCTAGCTGAGCGTTGATCGGGTCGCCATGCCTCTGCCCTCGCCTATTTATTAGATCGCCTATGCATTCTATCGTCTGTAGAAAAGTAGGAAGAAAGATAAATAGGATAGTCATAAGTAATCATTAAGGGTTTACTCGCCGATAAGATTAGAACCAACGAGAAAGGACTTAATCTCGGTGCGTTGCATCGAACTATACACTTCATATAAAACTAGCAATAAAACAAGTGACAAACTACTTATCTATCAGGACAGCCTTCTTATTGTCTCGAGTATTTATCTGTGTACGTGTGTGCTATTCGCTGATTCGTGCCTATTGGTTTAGTTTATTATTTAATTGCAACTAAATCGTGCCAGTCTCCCAGGCTGACCCCCCTTGCGATAGATTAGGTTGTATAGCTAACTTAATATATTAAAATACTGATTAGGATAACGAGATAATACGTTCCACTCTTAGTGATCGACACTCTACTTACCATTATATTCATACTGACCGGGTACACTGCTCGTTAAGTGTGTGTGTTATTGATAAGTCGGCTAAATATAAATTTAAAACTTGAGTAGGCATTAATACTGCTAAACCGCAACGACATACACGCGCATCACCCATCTAAGGATGAAGTTTGCATCAATTATTTTTCTTATTTTAGGTACTTCTTGACACCCTCGAACAATGAGGAATATCCATCAAGCACTCATATTGCATCGTCTATACACTTGGTTGTATATGATATATTTGTCTAAAGACAAAGCTTCTATTATACTAATATTTATTTTGTAGGTTCATCTTGACGCCCTAAAGTAAGGGGGAGCTTCCGTCAAGCATTTATAGAATGCATCTTATACACACTTTGTTGTATATCACATACTCGTCCAAGGACGATTATAGTTTTGCACTAATATTTATTTTGTAGCTTTTTAATCACACCTTTACGCCTCGATCAAGGGGGAACAACCGTCAAGGGGGAGCATGCACGCATTCATAATCATTCTCATTCTTCGACGCACCTTTGTATTTTGACAAAAAGGAGGAGAAGATAGTCTAACATAGCTTACCCACGTGTATCGTTTGCTATGTGCATTTTCTTCATCATGCATTTCTCATATATTTTTTATATGTTGCACAAAACTAACCTTGATGTAGGTTAAGAGTCTTAATTTGATCCATAGATCCGCTACCAAACAAGGGCAATAACCTAGGGGACGCAACAACCATAGGGGATTGGAGTAGACAATTTAACTTCACTAGGGATGATGCAGGCTCGCCTTTTCAGGGAGAAATGAAGTTTAAAACTCCAAGGATACACCCTTTTTGTTTCGACAAAAGGGGGAGAAGAGTGTAAACGGAGAAGGAAATGTAGAAGGTAATACGGACACAAGTAACTTTTTACATTTTACCATCTATCACGTTTACATATTTCGTCATCATCAAAAAGGGGAGATTGTTAGTGCAAATGTTACGATATTTAATCTATACAGTCTCGTTTGTTTTGATTGATGACAAACATGTAACTTGATACATAACGTAAAATGTACAAGTAACTCGTAATCATATTTTGTCTTAACATACATTCAACACCTCTCAACGTCTCAAGTCCTCGTATGCTACAACACAGGTTCGTACATGTTTGTTATGTGGCATTATGATCAAACCCCTTAACAAATCATTTAGAATGTTTAAAATACGTTTAGAGTCACTAAGTATTTTAATAGGTTAACCATTCTATTTCGAACCTCATTTTACATTTTGCATTAAGTACTAAAGTTTACTTACACTTGACAAAATACATTTTATTTTGACAAGCACTTAAAATAGATATTTTCTTGAACTAGTTACATTTAGACATTTGTCTAAACTAGTTATAATTCATTTTACAAGTTAACTTTCCTATATACTTAAGTAAAAAAGAAAATGGTTTATTACATCATGCCTTGGATCATCCTAGTCTACCAAAATCTAAGAATATATCTTTTTTAGATTTCATGTAAGATTATGGAAAAATCTTGGAAAAATTTAGATTTGATTTTGGAAAGATTTGATAAAGATTTTTAGATTTTCTGTCAGACACCCGCGGAACCAAAATTATACAAGGACGGAACCAAATATTTGCTTCCGCCTGATCCGTGGTTTGCTGAGGCTGTTTGCCTATAAATAGCAAGCCAAACTTAGTTGTTTCTAACCACTTCAACACACATTCTCTCTATCATTTTACATACATTTAGATCAGTAGATAATAATGTAGTATCATACATTAATCACCCTCACATGATCATAATTATGGTTATAAAACATCATTGTATCATCACAATCTATTCACCAAACTAGATTAGATGGTTTATGTGTTTGTGCCATAAAACACAAGGTTTTTATGTTGGGCCATAAAACATAACGGGAGTGGTTGTACCCTTGTAAAAGAACTCGACATCTAGCTTAGTGTCGGAAATATTGTATAGGCGACGTTAGGTTGGTTCTACCTTGAACTAGAACCCGGTATTTAGCTTTGTACCGAAAAAAGTGTAAGCGACGTTTGTAAGGTTTTCTCCGCCAAGAAAGGAACTTGTTGATCAAGTGAAGTAACTCTCGAGTTGGGTACTCGGAGAGTGGAGTAGGTCGGAGAGGAACTCCGCGACCGAACCACTATAAATCATCGTGTCCGGTTTGCATTTTCTTTTACTTACTGCTTTACTTTTATACTTGCATCATATTATTATTTGTGTTGTGGCTTGATGGTTATGCTTGTGTGACAACTTGTTTACTATATGCTTTATATTAGTCATAAGACTATAATTGACATTTTCATATTATGATAAGCTTGATTGGATATTTGATACAAAAAATTTAAAGTTTTTAAACGGTAATGTATTCACTCCCTCTACGTTTTCACATAGTGTAATGTTGTCGATGTGGTAGTTTTTTTTTCGTGATTGATGTGGTGATATATAATGTTCTGATATAGTTTGTTCGATTTGGCACTAATGATGATTCATGCATGAATTACTTGTAAGTCTTATGCTTGAGTTATATGTCTAACAAAATGGAGAAAAAACATACTCGTATATCATTATTGTGGTTATAAAAAACTCACACGCGTATTTCTTCGTTTGGACTATAAAGGACAACAATAATCTTTAATGTCTTGCAATTATTCATCTCTTACCTTCTATATTCTTATTTAAAATCTTACATTTTGATACAAATTTAAAGTTGTTACCTTTAGGATAATTTGAAGTAAGCATATTTGTACCATTGACTTTATGTATAATTAGCATATTAGTTGATACTATTATTATCCTTTTTGTAGATATTGCATTAGTTATGTCTAATAGCTTGTTGATGTGCATTCATTGATTGTTGGTGTACAAACGAACTTGTTAAACATAAGAGTGCGGGAATAAGTAAATTTCAAATCATTAACTGTCAATAAGAATTACATAATATGCATAATACAACAATATTTGATGAAGTTACATATAATATTTTATAAATATAACAATGTACAATAATAATAACACTTACTACATAATAATTATTAATAACAGTAATTAATTGTCAATTATTAATTATTAATTATTATAGTAATAATAACAGTAATAGTATAGTTATTATTATTATCAATATTATTGTACTTTGTTATATTTATAAAATATTGTATGTAATTTCGTCAAATATTGTTGTATTATGTTATATTGCTATTATGTATATTATATTATATTATATTATTTCAAATACATATATGTTGAAGTATAAATGTTATTCGTTATTATATTATTGATTAATTATAAAATAATATATCTTATGCTGTAAATTTTGTATTACTTCATGATACATACTGGCAAATTCAAGGCCATTCCAACTAGCCCATGTACTTGTTTATATTTTTAGTTGCTTCACAACCTAATTCATTGAATTTCAATGTCATAAAAAAAATTGTAAGCCACATAAACAAATAGTTAATTGAAATTTAAATCAAAGCTACAATATTATAAGCATGGCATATTGTACCATTGAAAATGAATAATCTATTTAGTATTGTGTATTTTGAACTTTATATTTTTTTCGATTGTTCATTGTGTCAGGATATGCTTATGTTGGTAAATGTTTTGAGATAAATATAGATCGTATATTTATCATAATATTAAACCAATAACCTCTTATAGATTGATTTGATCGATATTTTCATCTAAATATTTAACCTTTCGGGTAACATAGCATTCTTTATAAAATGAACATATAAAACAATATTTTGTAAGAAAAAAAAACATGCAACTCCTAAGTATTTATTTATGAACAAAACATAAACATAAAATAAGCAATCCTAAATGTTACATCTCGAAACCCGATAATGTACTTTTATATATAATAAAGTACTATATTTATAAAATGAACAGATAAAACAATATTTTGTAAGAAAAAAAAAAAAGAAAAAAGAAAAAACAATTCCTAAGCATTTATTTATAAACAAAACATAAACATAAAATAAGCAATCCTAAATGTTATATCCCGAAACCCGATAATGTACTTTTATATATAATAAAGTACTATATTTAAAGTTTACCATTTTAGTAAGTATTACTTCGTATAATAATTTTGTTTTTTGTTTATCGTTTAAGAAATAAGTAACTAAAAGAAGTAGAAAGTTAAAACACAACGTGATGAAACAAAATATATTTGGATATATATGTATTTTTTATAACGTTTTATTTTCACATAAAAGGTGGCTAATTGGGAAAAAAAAATCCTTTTAGTCGAATTAACTGGAATTTATTTTAAAAGACACTTAATTAAATTATGATAATAAAAACCTATTTTTAGTAGCACGCACTCTATCATACAAGTGATATTCATATTTAAAAAGAAAAAAAATAATAAAAAAATAAAAAAACCTCTCTCATAATTATTTAAAAAGCTATGTGTCAAACATCATAAATTCATCAATAATGTGTATCTCATAACAAAGAGTAAATTAGTAATGTTTACTTAATTTTTGCATTAAAATTTTACTACTATTTTAAGTAATTTATAATTAAATAGGTGTTTATATAACTTTTGTATTAGTAAAGAATGTTTCATGCTTTTTTAATTAATAGGGAATGTTTATGTAACTTTTATATAAGTATTTTGTTAGTTTTTTACTGTTCATAATTACATCTTTACTGTTCATAATTATATCTTTTATTAGTTTTTTATTGTTCACAATTAATTATATTTTTATTAATATTTAAGTGTTCATAATTTTCTCTAAATGTATAGTATTGTAATTATAGATTGCATTCATTAAAATCTATATGGTCTTGAATCCAAACTTCAATGATTTTCCGTTCTAAATATGCATAAGTGCAATTGCGTAAGCTTAGTATGTAGAAAAATTAGAGAAATTTAACGTTGTATTTTTTTAGTTTGGATTACCACTTAAAAATTAATCCAAATTAACATAAACTTATATAATCTTCCTATTTTATGTGTTGATTTTTTAGGTCTATGTATTAAATAACTTAATTACGAGAAAAATGATGACATGAAATGAGCTAATCGAAACCAATCTTACTCTTGATATCATTTGTTTCAATATTTTAATTGTAAAACCAATCTTAATCGAAATATTTTTAAGTGATTACCCCTTTCTAAATTTTACAAGATGCAAATCCATCTAATGTGATTTGGTTTGGACAAAAGGAACAACTTCTAGTAGAAAGTAAGAAAGCTTACTTTTCACATTTTTATAAGAAAAAAAAAAAAAAAAAAACTAGATTAGCGCAAAAAGTGTTCAAATTAAAATCATATACGTTTTTATTATATTCTGGAACTGAAATATAAACAAATATGCATGTTTTTTTTTTTTTTTTTTTTTTTTTTTTTTTTTTTTTTAATTAATGTCTTTAACATATTTAAAAAAAGAAAGGCGATTTTCTTTATTAAGAAAACTAAGAATAACTCATATTCGTTGACATAGCAACATACACATTTGCCCTAGCTGAAATTTCAAGTAAGCTCAATGTTATTTTCTCAAGAATGAACACATTCACACACATTGCACATAGGGTGCGTTTGGCAAACATAGCAGAAGCAGCAAGCATTTGTTGTAAGCAGTAAGCAGTAGCAGCGAGCATTTGTTGTAAGCAGTAGCTATGAGCAATAACAGTTTTAGTATGTAAAAACGTTTGATAACGTAGCTATATGTGTAATCATAATGTGTAAAACAACTCTTAAATACTCAACGCTCTTAAATGCTACTTTATGGAGCGTTGAAAAATAAGCATTCCGAAAAAATAGATAACGCTACTTGGTGCTTGTCAAACGAGCATTAAAAATTACAACGCTCAACGCTTACAGCTCACCGCTCCTAAATACTCTTGAATGATTCGCGCCAAACACAACCATACTAGTTGTGCTTATGTAAGTCATTAGGTGTAATCCTTTTATATAACTGTAGATGACAAAATAAAATGGCAAAATTCTATTGGTATTTTAGGAAAATAGACTTGTTTAGAAATTTAGTAGTGGACTAGTTTGAGACATTATATTAAAATCAAGTTAATAAATTACTATTTGTCTTTATTTAAAATATCCTCTCTAGTCTATAGGCCTGGGGAGAAACACCATTTGGCGGGTGATTTTGGCGCTCTAACTTTGGACCTAAATATTGAAAGATGGAGGGAAAACAAAGCAAGCACCACATCAAACAATAATTGTCAAAGGGTGTTATAGACAATTCACACAAAATTTTATACTTGTCACTTTTGGTGAAAAATCTAGAGCACATACTAATACTATGTTAGCTCCATCTTCTTGTGGGTATTTTACCACAAATGGAAATTTTATAAAGTACTAATGTAAACAAGCTATAACTGATTTAAGTCGCACAATTTAGATAAGTTGTGTTTGTATGTTACCTAAAAAATAACTTAATATCGAAGAGACTAGTTGCTATACATTATAGAAAAATGATGTATTGCTAGTAAATCTGTAAATGTATTATAATCTCAAAAAAACTGACTTGTAGCAACACCTTAACTACACAAACAAAATAAAACCACAGCTCAATTAAATCAATCAAAACACATCCAATAGCAGTGACGGAGCTAGGATTTCGTTTTCGGGTGGGCCAAAACAAATAAAAAAACGAACTGCGGAAAAAATGGTATGATGAATTGATTTAGCCAATGGACAATCAAACTTTTGTAACTTTATTTTTTTCAATTGACGCATAAGCTAGTAATATTCTCTTGGATGAGGTAGTCATTATGCTCTAGGTAGGTTAAATATAATATTAAGGGCTAGTTAAAACTAAATAATTTAGTTTTGAAAATACATTACAACATATACATGTTTACTTGTAGGCAATTTATATCTTGGGACCCATCCAAGCCATAAGCTAGCTCTGTCCCTGTCTAATAGGGTAACAAGGAGTGAAGGAGGCCAGGTTTTGAATTATTATTGTAAATTAGTATTACTTAACATCAATTACCGGATATGAATTACCACTAACCGATCAAGACATCGACCAAAGACAAGTCAAGAAATGAGCCGCCAGCTTGACAAAACTCGAGCTCGTTTTGAGCCTTATATTGTAGCATGATCTCGGCTTGGGCTCACTTGTTCATTATTTGTATAAATTGAATAAAAACCATAAAAAGAGATAAGAGTGCGATTTGAACTCGAGCCTTAAAAAGTTGAACCTTATTTGATATTTTAAGGTTGACTTACGTATCTCAATTATGTATACTAAAGCTTGTATAAACTTGCAGGTCCAATCGAGCCAAATGCATGGATTAAATGAGTTCAAACCAAATCTCAAAATCGGCTCACGTTCATAAAACTCAAAACCGAGTCGAGCTTCTTACAAGGCTACAAGCCGAGCTCGAGTAACCCATGAGTGGCTCGCGTTACACCTAATCAAGACCACTATTTCAAAATATCAGATTGTTGATATATCAAAATTTGTCTCTAGCAAAATCACCTTGTTATAATACATTACTATCAAAACCAATGGAACAAGTGTCAACAAAATTAACATGTCTTATTGATATGTACTAGTCGCATTTTTATACTCTAACATATAAAGACCATTAAAACTATCATCAACGCAATCGACAATAGATTACAGATCCATCTTCATAAAAAAATGGAACTGTAAGAATTTCTTAGTCATAAATCCACCTGCATTTTACGGTGTCTTGGATCCTATAATGGCATGCAACTGGTTTTGGAACTGATAACACATTTTAGATATGAAAGCCTTGATATTATACGGTTTTGTGGCATTCATTTATGCTACAAGGACACAAAATTTATTAATGTACCAAGAATTGACCTTGTGCAGAATTGTCTATCTATAGAGCGGTATAACTGAGGAAGTGGTAACCAAAATATACACATCTGCTCATAATTGTCTACAGCGATCAACTACATAACACTGATGCACCACCAGAAAATTCGAAAAGTAATAGTATAAATATTATAGCCATATTTAACCCCAATAAGAAAGTCAAACAGGATTTTGACCTGCAACTCTAAACTCAATTCAGTATCACAGACCTCATATCAGCAAGAACAAAAACAAAAAAACAACAGGTCTATATTTCTTCTAAATGCAGGACCTATATTAGGCTTTAAATTCAAGCTTTTTAATATCACAACAGCTCCTAAAAGCATCATACTCTTAAAATAAAAACTACAGTATATAATTAAATTCGGCTTCTTTCTAACAAAACCCCTTAATTACAGCCATATATCATACTGCCGATTTCTAATATGTTATAGAATGTAACATCGATTTCCAATTTTCCATCATGGATCAGCAAACAGAATAAACTTACTTTCAGTCTCTTTCCTCCTTGATCACACAACCTGAAAAAAACATATGAGCATAAATTGATAACTGAAGAAAGAAAAATATAAAGAAAATTAACACTTGTCTGCTGTTAAGATTGCAAATTTGACTCAAACAATTTGACAACTTTTTTAACCCATTGCCATTTGTAGGAAAAATTCGTTTAAACATAAGTGGCTAAAATTGCAGGTTGGGTAAACGGGTCAATTCTTGTATTTTCAGGACATGTCAAAGTCATGTTGACCCGTTGACATTTTTTAGTTTCATGTTGAGGTTCCATGTACATAAGCAACATTGAACAACCAGTTAAATCTAATATATATGCATAATGAGGAAGAACTTATTATTACAAACAGAAGCTTACTAGGTTTTTGAACGGCAAAGATACATCATTAATAAAAACTAACAACATGCTAGAAATTACAAAGCACCGAAGAAAAACCTATAAAAAGCACCAAACATAAAAATAAACACACATGACTAGAAAGACCACATTCACCTAAGACAATACCATCACCAAAAGCTCAAACCCCACCACCCCTTACTAAAAGGACATTACACGTAAATATCACAAAAGCAAAAGTAATCAAACGAAATCCAGTGATTGAAGACTATATCATATTTTTGAGACACCTTTGGCATGTGATACTGTTGGAATTAGAATCATAATCCAAGGGGTCATCCTTATCAACAGAATCGTATTCCTCCCTAACTTTCTAAGCAAAAACCATCGGCATTTCTTTAGATCTTTTGTATGCGACTTAATTTTCATTTTTTTATTTACATTGATTCAAAAAATGAAACTTTTCTTCTATTTATACGACTAAGGCATTAGACGATCGTTTTCCAGACGCCTATTACTGTCAAACAATTACCCAAAAATCTACTTAATTCTGCCCCAAAGTCAAAGTTAAACCCATTACCTGAAGGTGTTGGTGAAACCCTTTGAGAACTAGATGATCCGGCTTTCATGACTAAAGGTGGTCCCCGAGGTCGCTTAAAAGCTAACAGGGCAGCATCTTCAACATTATCCATTTGCTCTAGTGTTGTTGGTTGGATAGTGGTTGGTGTTGGCGTTGATATATTAATGTTGGCCTGTTGGGTAGTGACATAGAATTGTAAAACATGGGTCTTTTTGAACTGCAGACCGGATAACCTGCTGAAACCAAATCTCTATTTTATAAGGTAAATTGAAACCAAAAAATTGCATGTATGAATAGGAAAAACTATTAGTGAGATATGTAGTACCTGGATTAGGCACAGGGAGCTGAGGTGACGGATATGTAGTACCTGGATTAGGCACATGGAACTCAGGTGACGGATATGGTAACAGCAATCTCTGTCTTTGTTGTTGGAGTTTTTCATTTTCACAGTTAGCTTTATACTTTTTCAAGCTTATATATTCGTCCAACACGTCTTTTAGGTTGATAGCATCTTTTGGATTAATCTACAAGGCAAAATTAACTATCTTCCTTAATGACATAATATATGAAGAAAAACATAAGTGTTAGACCATCATAGTCAAAACCACTAATGTCGGAAATTGTGCAGATGTTCTTCCATATGACGAGATAAACCTTCAAACGCAGTTTTTTACATGCAGTTAAGAGCTTAATGTAATTTTTTATAAAAAAACAGACTTAATGAGAAAACCTCTGACCGAATAAGACAAAATGCTTCTATTAAGACCCTAATGAAAAAAAACAAAACAAACTAAGCCTTAATATAGAAACTTTTATAGGAATTGACCGAAATTTTCTAAGAAAATCGTTCTCCCATGATTATTGTGCCTTTTAATAAGATAATTCAAACACTACTCCGTATTTTCTAAAGTGCTTATTTAAGCAGCTTATAGGTACTTGTTTCTAAGCAAAATGATATGGACACTTTCATTTTCTTGCGGGCTACTCCTTCTATAAGCTGAACTCTCTTTGGTTTAGTCGGTTAGCAAGAGTGACGTGTCAACTATTACAAAGAGTAAGTAAATTTCTAGTGTTAGATATTTACCTACTCATTAGTCAAATTGTGTATAGTTCTCATAAGAACACCATAAAATAAGCATAAAAAATAAACAATCCCTAATACCATAACCATAACATAAGCAGAAATCATAAGCAATACCAAACACCCTAACATAAGGGGAAACTATAATCAATCCCAAAAACCCACTATAAGCAGAAATAATACGCACTCCCAAACAGCCTAACATAAGAAGAAAAAATAATCAATCCCAAACATCCCAACATGAGTAGAAATAATACGCACTCCCAAACATCCTCTTATGTGGGGTGTTTGGAGTTAGCTTATATAGCGGACTTACGAACTTATGCAATTTTTTATAAATTCTCACAAACCTACTTTTTTTCTTTACAAGTTTATCAAATTAAGCTTATAGCTTACTTAAGACCATAAGCTCAACTTAATAAGCTAATAAGCCACAAGCTTTTCTAAATTTACATAATCTCTTAAGCCTGCTGTATAAGCTAACACACACATGCACACCTTAGTTATCACAACCAACCATTTTCTTAAAACATACATAACGATCAACAATCACAAGCCTATATATAAAGTTCAAATATAACAGTAAAAAGGTGAAATGGGTATACCTGAGGGAGAACAGACGAAGCTTCGTGTTGAAACATTGACTGTGTTTTTAAAAAGGTATTTTTCTGATAAGTAATCGAACACGAGTGCAATCTCAGTTGAGGTGAAGGTTTTAAAGCCTACATTTGCTAATGCTTTGAATTTCTTAATCCTACCCATGTTCATGTTCATGCCTTGTCTGAAGGAGATATCTGATTTGGGCCTGTAGTTCTGGGCCGGAAGCAGATTTGTTAATGCTGTTCACGGGTTTTGTTAAAAAGAAAGGGGATGTTTTATAAAATATAGAGAAAATTACACGGATGGTATTTGGGGTTTATACGAATTTCAAGTTTGGGAGCTATTTCATTTTAATTACGCCAGACATACCTAATTTGGGAAACGTTGCACGAGTTTGGTCCCTAAGTTGGATGGACGTTATCTTTGACCGTTAAGTGTTTAAATATTATTTACCAGTTAGTTCATCCGTTAGTATTTTTTGCATCGTTAGTCCTCTTTCACTTTCACTTTCACCAGCCACCACAACTCTCATCCTCCTCACACTCCTCACCACCACAACAACCACCACATCACCACCATCAAAAATCAATCTGACCAACCAAAATTACAATTCCAAACACAAATTTAACACAATCATCAAAAATCAAAATGCAACTAAAGGCATGAGTCAGATAAGCAAAGCAAAATCCGAATAACTAATTATTTACATTTGATTGCAGGCAATACATTAAGCACATAACAGGAAAACCAAACATCTAATGTTTCATTTCCAGTTATGGCTTTTGCCCACAAGAAAAAGATTGAAAAACATCCATAAATTATGGAAAATAAGAAAAAAATATAAAAATGTCAAAGATCCTTTTAGCATGTCCATCAGATTCCTCATACTTGGTTCTTGAACTTCTCCATTGACCTTGGAGCTGCCATCATTAAAACAAATTCAGTCAGTCTAGATCAAAGACACTTAAATCACTTAAATCAAAACACACTTATATCAAAACCCACCATAATCACTTTAACTATATCCACCTCCACTGACCCAAATTTTACACACCTACACTGATTTTTAACACAAAAAATAAGACTCTGATATACCAAAAACACAACCTTTTTCTTACCACTCCTTGAGTACACATAATCTGCCCATTCTAATACACACTGATATATTATCATCAAGAACTACTCCCTGATAACACTTATCAGTTCACTCGTTACCATCATTTTTCAACTAAGTATTCACTACATAGCTGATCCAAATCCTTTTAACACTTACAATCGACACATAACTACCATACTTTCGCAGTCACCTTTCAATCCCTAACTATAAATCTGATTCAAGAACAATAATCATCTCAACCGTCTCCTTCTTTTTCTTAACGAAGGTCATTGAGAACCACCACTTCCGCCGCTTCAGTAGCCGGAGTGTGTAGATCATTGTGGTTGTTTTGTGACTTTTGTAGATATGAGATAAATATGTGATCGTTTGTTTTTGGTTGATGTCGATTTGGTTTCTGGTTTTGTGTGATGGTGTTTATGATGAGAGAACAGATCTGCCCCTCCTTTTTGATTGTCGATCTTTGGATTTTTGGATGTTGGTTTTTATGTAAGAGTATCGGTTTACATTTTTTTGAAGAATCTGTGATTCTCTTTTGTAGATCGATTGGGTTTTTTTATTTGATGATAGATCGATTTGGATTTGGAGTGGTGAGGTTTTTGTGTGTTTTTGATTGATAGTGTGGATCTGGGTTTGTTTAGATCCGGACCCAACAATATATATATATATATATATAATTATAAAAAGTAAAAGAAAAAGAAATAATGAAAGGGGGTATTTTGGTCATTTTTTGCTATTTAACTGGTCAAACTAATGGGTATTAAAAAATAGGACTAACGATGCAAAAAATACTAACGGAGGGACTAACGGGTAAATAATATTTAAACACTTAACGGTCAAAGATAACGTCCATCCAACTTAGGGACCAAACTCGTGCAACGTTTCTCAAATTAGGTATGTCTGGCGTAATTAAAATGAAATAGCTTCCAAACTTGAAATTCGTGTAAACCACAAGGACCATCCGTGTAATTTTTTCTATAATATAATGATGTAACACTGAATGATTAATAATTCTGAATGATTCAAAGACTTTGCATAAATCTGTTTTTGTTGTTTGATAACCGCTCTGAATGACAAAAATTCACTATATCAATTTTCATGATAAGCAAAAATATCATTTTTAACGTTCAAAGAAATTTTTATGTAGTGACGCGTTGTTTTGTTTTTTCTCTAATATAGTACAAGAACCAAAACATTCAATTAAAGTTGAAATTCATATTAGTTGGTCACTATTGTCTAAAAAATTGGTATACACCTTTTCTCTTTAACTGATTTGCATCTTTAGTTATCCTTAAGTAAACAAGATAGGAGTCAATAGAGGCAAATCTCTTATCTCTTATAATTATATATTGAAATGGTCAGTTGGTCACTATTGTCTTTGGGCGTTTTCTTACGTTAAACGAATTTCAACCCATTTGACCGTCTATTTTGTTTTTCGACCCGTTTGAGATAAAAGATTTCTGAAACCAACTCAGTTGGTCACTATTGTCTTTGAACACTTTTTATGGTCAAATTATAAATTTTTTATTAAAAATATGTTCCTAGAACCTCTTCATGCATGCTTTGATGAGAAGGTGAATGAAATTTATCTTCTTCAACTTCATGTGTGTTTTATTAGAGTAATCTTTCATAATTTCTTCGTCACTGCTACTTATTAGACAAATCTGTGTTTTTTTATCAGCAATGGCCACGAGTTTAAGTGGGCGGCTGAAAGCATTCACGACATTAAATATTAAATGTATGTGAATAACTTTCTTTTTGAAAAATGCTTTCACTCGAAATGCAATTTCGACCCATTTAATAATGAATGGGTCAAATTATCAAAAGGTTGTTAAGTAGGTCATAATCTTCAACCATTCTCTAATCTTTTGCTTCTCCAACTAATGTTTTGAATTCTGTAAGTAGATTTGGAAATTTAGCCAAATCATGGGAGAATAGGTCAATGTGGGATGCAACGCTGTTGATTATGGGTCATTATCTAAAAAACAAAATGTTAATAACAAAAATTGATGTTTCAGAGTAGTATAGTAGATTAAGTATTTATGACCCGGGTCACTCTTGATTTGTCCCATGCCTATTTTCCCCTTTTAGCAGCTTTGAAGTTTACAAGAGTTATCTGCTCATTGTAATCTCTTTGGAAAATTGGTGATGCATATTGGCAAGTTATGCTACTGAAAGTTTGGTAACTTGAAGCTTATTACTCCCTCCGTCCCATATTAAATGTCAACTTTCAAAATGCATAAAGTTTTAGAAAATTCCACTAACTACACTCTCCACCAATCAAATATCATTTTTACCCACTAAAGTCTCATCTCATTGGTTGGAATACAATATGGACACTTAATTTGGGACATCCCAAGATTCCATTGTGGATACTTAATATGGGACGGAGGGAGTAATAATTACTACTACTTAAAGATGAAAACTTGTGCTTATTACGACAAGAAACAGAAATTGTGAAAGGTAGAAATACAAGTCTTTTGTTGTTTGAACACAGATTTAGCATCACATGCCTAATATTTATGTGAATTGTGTGAAAAGAAAGTATGTATAAGCAGGTAAGTGGTGCTCGGGTCACCATCTCAGGAACAAAATAACTCAATTTTTTGATAATTGCTTTTATTTAATGAAAAGTTAAATTATCCTTTAGTTTTACTATAATCATTTTTAACATCATTTTATCCCTTATCATAATATTGATGTTTTATATTGTTGTTTGGCTAAACAAGTTTCGGTTGTGTTGATACTGAACATTGTTTCTCCAAAAGAGCAGGTTACTTAACGGACTTGATTAACATGTGAAGAAAGGTAAATTGTATGGAATGCAACAAGGACCGAGCTTCTACAACACATCTTCTTTGATATAAGGAGCTTAAAGTCATCCACTTTAGTGTTCTTTTTATCAGATAGTTATGGATTCTATAGCTTCCTTGAAAGTTAGGATAAATATTGACATCACCACATGTAGGGTTGCCAATCGGGTTATCGAGTCAGGTTAAGGTTCTTATTGGGTTGCCAAAAAATAAAAACAACTCGCAACCCGACCGTATAATTTATCACAATATCTGAACTCTGATAAGAATTAGCATTTGTTCAAAAAAAAAGAAAAAAAATAGCAGTAAACTAAACGTGAAAACAATGAGCTGTGAATCGATCTTTTTACGTCTAATCTTCCCTGCTCTTATCTCCTATTATAGGTGATCAAGAATCAATTGTATCTAACACATAAACTCCCTAAATATAATGCAAATATTTGCCAAGAAACTGAATTAATAAGATGCTAATTCGAACTAGTTGTAGCAGTGTTCCAAAATTCTTAGAAGAAAGAAATATTTAAATGATCAACACTACAATAAAAAAAGGTCTGGTATGCACCCCTAATAGACCCGTTAATAAAGATTAAAGATGTAAGGCGTGTGCAATGGAACTAGGGTCAACCCATAAAGTGAGACTAGAAGCAATCGTGACCAACCAAAAGACACTTAGGGTGTGTTTGTTTTTAAAAAAAAAGTCTTAGTAGCCCTCTTACTCTTACTAGTAAGAGGTAGTCAGACGTTTTGCTTGTTTGTTTTTTTCTTTTGAGTCAGAACCAGTTAGACATATAACATCTTACTCAGTAAGAGGTGGGGGACTTGTCTTACTGCCTCTTACTCGATAAGAGATTGAAGACTCGTGTTAATATAATATATTTGATGGTTTATTAACTATGTTATATTTATGATAAAAAAATCTTGTTTCATATTTACATAAGTTACTTAAATAAATTGCAGAAACGAGCACTTAAAATCATTCGGACAATTATAAAAAAACAAACAACATTATTTCGTTCAGATTTAGACTTTCTAACCACCTCTTACTGGTAAGATGTGGTAGTCAGATTCAGACCTAAAACATCTTAATGAAACAAACACACCCTTACACTTCTTTTACTTACATTTTTTTTTATACTTATTAGGTGTTCACGGAATGGACCTTTTGTTGAAGTGTTAGAATGGTCACTACATGCATTTGCTTCTCAAGACAAACATATTGAAGATCAAGAGGCAATGAACGTTTATTACACAAATATTTACAAGCATTGTATTTTATACTTTCAGTCACTTTTAACTTATTGTTCCGTTACAAGAAAATGTTATAGCATTTACATTCGTTATTCTTTCTTACTTTATTCATGTACTTACCTTTTTTTTAATCAAAAACCCTCTAAAATCCCGTGGATTCCACGGGTCTATAAGCTAGTTTTTTATAAATTCTCACAAACCTACTTTTTTTCTTTACAAGTTTATCAAATTAAGCTTATAGCTTACTTAAGACCATAAGCTCAACTTAATAAGCTAATAAGCCACAAGCTTTTCTAACTTTTCATAATCTCTTAAGCCTGTTGTATAAGCTAACACACACATGCACACCTTAGTTATCACAACCAAACATTTTCTTATAACATACATAACGATCAACAATCACAAGCCTATGTATAAAGTTCAAATATAATAGTAAAAAGGTAAAATGGGTATACATGAGGGAGAACAGACGAAGCTTTGTGTCAAAACATTGACTGTGTTTTTAAAAAGGTATTTTCTGATAAGTATCGATCGAACATGAGTGCAATCTCAGTTGAAGTAAAGGTTTTAAAGCCTACATTTGCTAATGCTTTGAATTTCTTAATCCTACCCATGTTCATGCCTTGTCTGAAAGAGATATCTGATTTGGGTCTGTAGTTCTGGGTCAGAAGCAGATTTGTTAGTGCTGTTCACGGGTTTTGTTAAAAAGTAAGGGGCTGTTTGATAAAATATAACGATTGAGCACTGAATGATTAATAATTCTGAATGATTCAAAGACTTTGTATAAATCTGTTTTTGTTGTTTGATAACCGCTCTGAATGACAAAAAATCACTATATCAATTTTCATGATAAACAAAAATATCATTTTTAACGTTAAAAGAATTTTTATGTAGTGACGCGTTGTTTTGTTTTTTCTCTAATAGTACAAGAACCAAAACATTCAATTAAAGTTGAAATTCATATTAGTTACAAACATTCATCTATCATATTATGACCAGTTTGCATCATCGTATTCACTTCTTGAATATATATACATGTAATTTTTAATAGCCTAAAGGATGCGCTCTTTGTTTATATAAAACTCCACAAAAAACATTTCAATGCTGAGATATACGTTCCCCCTTTTCTAATTCACCAAAAAAATTGATATCTACTTTCAAGTCGAACATATGCTCGATTCATACTGTTTCAATAATATTATAATATCAATATCACATATTGGTTTAAAAGTATGAAAAAAGTATTATAATAGAGGTGAAAAGTATGAAATAGCAATATTATAATAGAAGTGAAAGAAAATGTTATCACGTGTTATGTCGCTGAATGATTTTGTATGGATTTGGTGGAGAATCGGTCAGCACCATTTTTATTATTCAGGGGTGGTTTTTTTCTCTCATCAAACACACTTAATGCTGCCCGATTCAGCATTCAGTGCTAAAGGATCCTATTAAGCACTAATCAAACATCCCCAAATATGCTTTTATAACCAAGTATGTAATATCCCCATTTTTTGATATGTGTTTTTACTAAACATAGTTCTGAAGGTTATGTTTAGAGGTGCACAAATTAACCGATTTTTGAATCGAACCGGAAAAAAAAAAACCGAAACCGGTTTTAGTATAACTGATTTTAGTATAACCGAACCGGCAGTTTATAAACCGGTTTGCATGTGTAGATGTCAACCGGTTTAAACCGAATCAGTTTGGTCAAAAACCACTTTAAACCAGTTCAGAGTCCAAAACCGCTTTTTTCATGTCCAAAACCGGTTTAAAACCGAGCCGATTTGAGTCAAAACCGATTTTCGACCATTTGACTCAAACCGAAACCGGTTTGAAAACCGGTTCGGTTTTGAATATTAACCAATTTGTGCAGCTCTAGTTATGTTTAAGAAATAATAAAAAGAAATTTTTTTACTGGTGATACATAAAGTCGGTTGAGATAAATTAAATGCATAATGTAGTCAGAATACTGCGTAGCCTTTAGGGCTACGTTTACCAATTTCCTTTGTGTAACAACCGTGAAATTTCAGGTCATTATTTTACTATTTATATTTACTTAGTATCCTATTTTAAGTAAATTTACGTTTACCGAGAGAGTTACCCACGTACGTCGTAACACGTACACTTAATTCAAACTGACACTATACTATGCTTAGTCTACACTTTTTATGCATTTTTGGTTCCTTACCATCATATTTTAAAAGTCATATTTTACTTTTTCCAATTTTTCGTAAACCTTGCACCTTTTACGTTTTACGCGATTTAAATCTACGTTTTAATATGTTAACAACATTTAATCACTCCGTCAACCCCAACACTTATCTAAACTACTAATATAAGTTATATTAATAAGTTTTAACATTTTTATAAGTTTTAGATTTTATTACTACCCGGTTTTACGTTCCGCGTTTTAAAAACTTTACGTTTTCAATTATCGGGATCAAACTACACATTATACCCAGCATACACTATATTATTCCACTAACTCTTGATCATCGAACTCATCTAAACACTTGTCTTTGTGACAACACCCTTAAGACACATATAGGACACATGGTGATCAATACTGTTGATCCCAGTTGAGCACTTGATCGAATTCTTTAAGCTTGTTTAAGGTTTAGTTATATTGATAAATCTAATACAACTATGATATAAACTGTGTTTGAGTGTATTAAAAATTATGCGGAATCTAATCTTTAATATTAAGAAGAATTTGTTAATGAAACAGTAACACAATGAACAAACAGTTTAACAAACAAACAAGCTTCAATATTATTAATGAATAATACGAATACTCTTCATAGTATTAGGCTTACAAAACCTTGAAGCTATAAGAATTTTGTATTACCTACCTAACTCTATGCCCTAGGACCTCCTTTTATACACCAAGGACTCCTACACGGCTTACAATACTTTTCTAAGTATATCAAATATTTTCTATGCTTATCTAATACATATCTTGTATCAAAAGTTATCTCATACATATCTTATAAGCAGTACTAACAAAAAATTCTAACAGTACTAACTTAAGCCTAATAGTTGTAACTTTAACACCAGCAGTCTTAACTCTGAACAACATTAACTTTGAACCAACAGTAGTAACTTTATACTGGCAGCAGTAACTACTTAGCGTATATTCAATGAAGTTCTTCAGCAACATTGACTTATACTAGCAGTCTTAACTCTTACACCAGCAGTTGTAAACACTTAGCACTTTTTCTTTAAAGTTAAAGAGCAGTTGTAACTTTACTTGAGAAGCAGTAACACAAACAAGAGCAACAGTATATCAATCCCAACAAGAAGGCTTTTAATCCCAACAATCCTCCCCTAAACTTGATATTCTTCTTCAAAATCATCAAGTTTCTTTATTCAAAGCTTCATAATCACCAGGAGGATGCTTCCAAACACTTCACTTCTTGTTAAGCTGTTGTATGATGAACCAAAGAAGCTCATAAGACATTTCACTGTCATATTCAAGTTCAAGCTTATTCTCCAACATCATTGTAAGTGTAGACTTAGTGAGGGGATACTTCTTCTCAACCAACATGTAGACTTGCATAGATTGCATCATTAAGGCATGAACTCCACAAGAGTCATATAGCTTCCAGCTTAATACCTTATATACATGCTGTTTCTTCCATACTTCATCTTCTACATGTGGTTTAAACATTGTTTTTAGATCTCCCCACAACACATAGTCATAGTCTGAAACTGGTTGCTTCAATGGCCTTGTTGACCCATACTTGGCTTTGACTAGTTTCCACAGAGTTTCCAAGTCCTCTCTGTCAAAACTTTTTAACATCTGACTGAAGATTATGAACAACTGAGATTTCCCATCAGCCCTTGTAATCTTCCAGTACATCTTTTTGCCCTCTTTGTATATTTGCCAGTCAACAATCCCTGGAGGCTTAGTAGCCAAAGGTACAACATCAATTGGTATTTCCTCATCATCAGGAATAACTACCATGAACTGTTTAAGCTCTGTTGTATCTTTTTCTTGACTATCATCCACCTTTTATTTCTTGGTGACCTTTCTCTCCTGCTCTATTCCTGCTCTCTTTGCACTGCCTTCCACCAACTCTGTTTCCATATCTACAAATGTGTTTACCCTTCTGAATGCTCTATCAAATATTACTTGAATGGATTCAAAACTCTTGTTCTTCAAAGCATTGAGCTTGTATCCTTCCATATTCTTCAGGTAAGTGCACATGATCTTTCTTTGTTGAGCTTGTGTTGGTGGCTTATTTCTTTTCTCCTCTGCCCTCTTTGCTGCAAAATGCTTCCTTCTTTTCTCCAAGAATTCCATAAACAACTTAGCCTGTTCAGAATCAGTCAACTGTTCTCTCTCCTCTGCTTGCAATTTTTCAGCAAATAGACGATCAGCTTCAATCTTTTCTTGAATATCATCCCATGTGTTCATCATATCAACATTGGCTTTTTCTTCTTTTTCAGTTTTTTCCCTTGCAAGTCTTTCTTCTTCATCAAACTCAGCTTGTAGTCTTTTGGCTTCTTCTTCATCAAGCTTGAGTTGATCCTTCTTAGACACAGGTTCTACTAATATACCTTTACCCTTTCCCTGTGACTGTTGTGAAAATATTGTTGTTGTAGTTTCACTTGGCTCTTTAATAACAACCCCTTTAGTTGGTGGTTTTGCACTTTTCAGATCAACAAGAGCTTGAGCCAAGGTGATTTCATCAGTAGTAATTGTTGTAGTTGTTGTAGCAGCACTAACTTGTTCACTGGCAGCACTAACTTTAACAACTGTTTCTTCAACAACATTAGCAGCATTATCATATACATCTTCAACAACAGTTTCTATCCCTGCATCCACCATCTCCTCATCCACATCAGCACTCCTCCCCTGTTTGGATGCATCCTCACCCAAACTTTCATCACTGGAGGATTCCACCCTAGCAGTTGAACCAACTTTAAATAACCTTTTCAGCCCATGAGATTTTGACCTCTTTTTCCCTTCAAGCTTCTTCACCCTCTTCTTCAATCTTGTAATCTAATTTTGTTGAGAAGAGGTGGTCTTTTTCAGGTCAATAACCTCCTTTTGCAAATTGGTTCAAAGTTCCATCAATTCATTTAGTTTAATGCTATCCCCATCATTTCGGATTGTGTTACCTCTCCCGAGTGGTGAATCATTGGATAATTTAGATACATTCTCAAACCTAGTTTGAGCAATAGTACCCCCCATGGTTTCTTGGCACATGGGACCATCGCCTGAATCAGTTCCTTGGGAACTAGACTCATTAGATGTTACCTTGGATCTGGTCTTACTTATGTTACCACTGCCCTGCTCTGCTTCTAAACTAGAAGCAGTAGTGGTAGCCCTCACCAAACTGTCACCCCCTCCTTATGGACAACCTAATCTGCTAAAATGTCTGTAGGTGCACTAGACTGAGTATCTCAGTGCCCTTTCTCTTAGGCTTCATAGGGTTTTGGGTCTTTTGGGGTTGAGAGGATGATGGTAAAATTGTGGGTGTGTGTTGGGAATCAGTAGGAATGACTGAACCTTCACCCATTTGTGGTTGGTTTAGTGCCACCATTGTTGGAAATAAATGTGTCACTCTACCAGAAAAACCTTTTCCTACCCTTCTCATATTAGCAAAAAATCTTTTTAGTGTGATAGGCTGTAACATATATTCTTTTATGATTAGGCTTTTCAGTAAATTGTTTGTCCATGAAAACTTATAAAAACCTTGGATACATTAAAAAATTTCCTTGCAAATTATCCAAGTTTCTAACTATACTATCAAAAATTAATTTTGAAAAGTTAAATTTCCTGTTTGTAGCCAAGCAGATAATGGCAGATGCCATAGTGCTGCTAAACTCATTCCATGCAGTTGTTTTTGGACTTAAACACTGCAAGATAGTATGAATTAGGAATTTCCATTAATGGGAGAATAATGCTTTATAAAAAGTAAGTTTATCAGAAGGTTTCTCATACCCCATCAGTGCAAGATTTTCAAAAATACTAGAATTTGGGAAACACTCAACACCTTCATCATCTTCTAGTTGAAGATTTCTCCTAACAGATGTTTCAGTGATGATTATATCCTGGCCATCTACAACGGCATGTATCTGTACTTCCCTATTGATAGTTTGACCATGGCAGAAGACGAAAACTGTTCAATGCAAGAAATATAAATAGTAGGATTAACCGTTAAAGCATACCTTATAGGGTTTGCATTCAGAAAATCCACTATCTCTTCAAACCCTTTATTTTCAGTGGGTTTGGACAAGAATGCGACCATGTTGTGGGAATCAGCAAATTTGAGAGTCATCATTGTGTTTGGTTTAAAGATTGTGTTGGGTTTTGCGATTAGATGATAAAACTGAGTTAGGGTTTGTTATGAGAGAGTATTTGAACGAATGAAATCGATTAAATGAGTGAATGAATTATATAAACCCTTAATCAAAGTATTTATGATAAGTACCCTGAATAACCCAACAGTAGTAAGTTATGCCTAGCAGCATTAGCTTATGCCTAGCAGCATTAACCTTGAGGTACCAGCATTAACTCCAATTCCTTTCCAAACAAACTTGTTTATCATCAATCCAACACTTTTCTTTGCTTATCCTGCAAAATGTTAGTCCAAAAACCAAACATATCCTACATCTTGTGTTTTCTTGGTTTTAATTATACCAAACAGTATGAAGTATAAATAACAACACAATCTCAGCAATATTAATTATAACTAGCAGTAATAATTAAACTTAACAGCAGAAACTTTTAATGACATGAATAACAGTACTAATTCATACAAAATTCTACAAAAACATAAAGAGATAAGAGATTTAAAAGATTTAACATTCCAATACTAGCAATCAAATATTGAAATATACTTACATCAAAAGCTTCTGTAAGCAAATCTGCAACATTCTTGTCAGTATGGATTTTAACCATTTGAATAAATTTCTTTTCATTACAATTTCTAATAAATTGATGTCTAATCTCTATATGCTTTGTTTTTGAATGAAAAACAGGATTTTTAATTATGCACATAGTACTGTTATTGTCAATAAAGATCTTGGTAAGCATAAAATTGTACCCATAATCAAGTAGTTGATTCTGAATTCAAATCACTTATCCACAGTAACTTAAAGGAGCCACATATTCATATTCTTTTGTGGAATTTGCAACCAATGTCTGTTTCTTGCACTGCCATGATATCAATCTACATCCAAGGAATTGACAACCTCCTGTTGTAGACTTTCTATCTAAGCTTTCTCCAGCATAATCACTATTAGTGTATGCTACCAAATCAAAAGGAGAATCTTTTGGATACCAAAGGGCCAATTTTGGTTGACCTTTTAAGTACCTAAAAATCATTTTCACAGCATGAAGATGTGGAGCTTTTGGATTGACTTGGTATCTAGCACATGCACACACTGCAAACATAATATTAGGTCTTGAAGATGTCAGCTACATCAATGAACCAATCATCGACCTATACATATGAACATCAACTTCTTCACCATCTTCATCCTTGAGCAGAGGCTTTCCAATTTCCATTGGTGTGCTTGCAGTCTTGACTTCTGTAAACCCAAATTTCTTTAAAATTTTAGCAACATATTTATCTTGACTAATAAATATGCCATCCTTCTTCTGCTTCACTTGTAATCCCAAGAAGAATGTAAGTTCTCCCATAGAACTCATCTGAAACTTCTCATGCATCAACTTCTTAAATGCAATGCATAGCTCCTTCTTTGTTGAACCAAAGATGATATAATCCACATAAACTTGAACCAGCAAAATATCACCTTTGTGCCTTTTGATGAATAAGGTCTTGTCAATTTTTCCTCTATGAAACCCATTGTCCAACAAATATGTTGACAAGGTTTCATACCATGCTCTAGGAGCTTGATGTAGGCCATACAGTGCTTTTTTAACCTTGTATACTCTATCAGGAAAGTATGGATCTTCAAATCCTGGTGGTTGACATACATACACCTCTTCTTTAATACTCCCATAGAGAAAAGCACTCTTAACTAATCAAGCAGCAGTAGCTCTAAAAACCCAACAATCCTCCCCTAAACTTGATATTTTCTCCCAAAATCATCAAGTTTCTCTTTAAGCTTGAACAAACACTGAGAGGATGATCCTAAACAATTAATTCCGTGGTATGTTCTTGGGTCCTAGATCACTTTCCATCTTTTTAAGCAACTAATAAGCCATCTCATCATAAGGAAACTGAAGCTAGAGTCTTTTCTTCCCAAACAACACCTGATGTAGAATGTCTTTATGAAACTTTAAAGGGTAATCCTTTTCTACAAGCATGTAGACCATCACTCCATGTGCAGTCAAAACATGAACTCCACAACCCTGATAAAGTTTCCATTCTATGACTGTGTTTTACCTTAGCTTTCTCCAACATTCATCCTCATGATGTGGTTCAAACATTACCTTCAAGTACTCCCAGATGACTCTATCATAGATTTGTTCTGGTGTTTTATAACCAAACTTTTCTTTGAATAACCTCCATAGAGCCACCATATCTTCTCTGTCAAAATTATGAACCATTTGCAGAAAGCTTACAAACCTTAGAGATGAACCATCATGCCTTTTAATATCCCAATAAGCTGTTTTCCCATGAAATCCAGACTTGAAAGCAAAAATGGGTTGTTTAACACTTAAAGGTTCTACATCCATGGCTTCTCCTTCTGGTCCTTCTACAGATACAACTGCAAGTTTAGTGTGAGCTTGCATTTGTTCTATATCAGCATTAGCTTGCTCAATTTGCTTTTGATCTCTGCTCTGCTTTTTCTCTGCTTTGTGCTCACTCTTCTTCTTTTTACTACTTTTTCTTTCTAACTGTTCACCTGCTCTCTTTGAACTTGTTTTCTCTTCTTTCTTTTCTTCACTGCCCTTCACCACCTCAGCATTCAAGAAGCTTTCAATCTTTCTCTTGTCAATTGTATATAATTCTTCAATTCTTTTATCATTCAACAATTTCAAATCCTTTAGTTTCCAATTGTCCATATTCTTCAAATAGGCACACATGAAAGCTCTTCTTTGTGCTTGAGTGGGTGGCTTGTTCTTCTTGGCTGCATATCGTTATGCTGCATAGAACTTCTTTCTTGTATCAATGAGTTCTTTCAGCATCCTGGCTCTTTCATCTGTTGAGTACTGATCTTGCTCTTCTTTTTGGAGTTTCTTAGCAAGCTCACAATCAGCATCAACCTGAGCCCTTTCCTCATCCCATGCAGCAATCAACTCTGCATTCTTAGCATCTTTCTCTGCTTGTATTCTTCTTTGCTCCAAAATTTTCTTATTTTCTGCCTCAAACTCTTGTGCTAATTTCTCAGCAACTTCAGCATCAAGTTGTAATTGCTTTTCTTTTGATAATGGTTTCTCCACAGGCTCTTCAATAAGAATCCCTTTGCCTTTGCCTTGTACCTGTGAATTTGATTGTATAGCTTTTGACTTTGAAGATGCTCTTGTATCACAACACCTTTGGATACTGGCTTGGATGTCTTCAGCTTAGCAAGTACACTAGCAGCAGTTGTAACCTCTGGTGTAGCAGCACTAACTACTTTTGTACTAGCAGCTGTAGCTGGCTCACTAGCAGCAATAACGCTGGACCACTAGCAGCACTAACACCTTGATCAGCAGTACTATCAGTAGTAGTAATCTTGTCCATATAGCTATCAATCACCATTTGATTCCCTTGGTTATCAGCAACCACAAAATTCATAGGATCACTCTCTGCACCAATACTTTCACCCTCTTTAGCCTCCCTTGAAACTTTGCCTTCATCCCCCCCCCCCCTATTTGGGAGCATCCTTTGAAGCTTCAGAAGACTTAACCTTGTGTTTGGGAATTCTTGATCCTTTGACTCCTTCCAAATATCTAACTCTTCTTTTCAAAGCCTTTATTTCTCCACCTTGAGCTTTGATGACTCCATCTTGAGAAGCAGCTAGTGTTTGCAGATCAAGAATTTGTGCAACAAGTTTGGTACATGTATCCATCAATTCATTCAAAAGTTGCATACTATCCTCACCACTTTGGCTTGTGTTACCTAGCCCGAGATGTGGATCATTGGAAAAGTTAAGTTCAGTCTCACCCCTAGGATGAACATCTGAACCCCCCATTGTTTCCAAGTGACTGTGTCCTTCACCTGAATCAGTTCCATGAGGACCTGACTCATTAGAAGTTGTCTTGGCTTGGGTCTTAGTGATGTTACCACTGTCTTGTGCTGCTTCTAAGCTAGATACAGTAGTGGCAGCCCTTGCCAACATGTCGCTCTCCACACCAGTAACTGCCTCATCTGCAACAGTTGGTATAGAACTACTAGCCTTAGGTAGCTCAGTTTTCTTGGTGTGAGTCCTACGTGTATAGGTCTTTTGAGGTTATTGATGAGATGTTGCCAAAAGTGTGGGTGCGTGATGGGTACCAGCTGGGATTGCTGAACCTTCACCCATTTGGGTTTGGGCTAGCGCCACCATTGTTGGAAACAAAGGTGTCACTTTCGATGAAAAATCTTTTCCATCCCTCCTCATATTAGTAAAAACCTTTTTGGTAAGACAAGGAATGGAGTTAACTCTTTTATGACTTTTCTTATTTTCAAATTGGTTGTCCAAAAAGAGTTGCAAAAACCTTGGATATAGAAAATATTTACCTGTAGAACTATCCAAGTTCTTAACCATACTATCAAAAATTAATTTTGAAAAATTAAATTTTTGAGTATTTTCAGCCAAACAAAAAATAGAAGAAGCTAAATTACTGCTAAATTCATTCCACCCAGTGGTCTTTGGACTTAGACACACTAAGACAGTATGAATTAAGAATTTCCACTGATGAGAAAAATTACCTTTATAAAACTTTAAAGCATTTGATTTTCTCTCATAGCCCATCAGTGAAATTTTTTCAAAAATTATAGCATTTGGAAGATTCTCAACTCCATTAGCATCATCTAGGAGAAGATCTCTTCGAATAGATGCCTCTGTAATAAGAATCCTCTGCCCATCTACAAGGGCATGGATCTGTACTTCCCCATTAATAGTTTTGACCTTAGCAGACGACCAAAACTGGATAATATTGGAAGTGTATGTAGTAGGTTTTACTGTTAATGAAAACTTAATATAGCTTGCATTAAGGAAATCAATGGTCTCAGTAAAATCTACAGACTCATTGGATTTTTCTAAAAAGGCAACATTATTATGAGGTTCGGTGAAAGTTAGGTTCGACATTATGATTTGATTTGGGGGTTTTGCGATTTGGCGATTAAAACTTGATTATGCCTTGGACGAGAGAGTATTATGTGCGCGTGAAACTGATTGTGTGCCAAAATTGGGGATTTATATCCTTTAAGTAAAAAGTTACACAAACGTACCCTGCACTTCCAACCCTAGCAGCAGAAACCTAGCAGCACTAAGTTAAACTTAGCAGCACTAAGTTTATGCTTAGCAACACTAACTTTTAACAAAACCAATTTGCCCAGTAGTATTTTCCCAATTTCTTTAAAAACAATACTGCACTCAATAATTTTAAAGGGATTAAGTGTAAAGGAAGACATTTAATCTTTTTAGGTTGCTTTTAACCTCTGGTTGTGTGAGAACCTTTAATATCAGTATAAATACTGCCTGTGATCAGATAAACTCATTAAAAGAGCTTTCTTGACAGGGTTTCCAACTTGTAGCAGGTGTTGCCTCTAATACAAATGCATTAGATTCACTTTTGCTCGCTTTTCTCAATACCAGATATCCTTAGACTAACACATTATACTAATGAATAATATAAAATGGTAAAGAGTGAGTTAGTGCAGTTACTATCTGACTAACTATGCCATCAATTCATTTTCAAGATAGATTGATTTCAAGAAAAGACTTTAAAGAACTTCTTAACTCAGGTGTAAACCTTTGTCAAGAGATTCTCAAATCTATTCTATCACTAATAAGATACACCACAGCAAACAAAGTACCACATTGCTTCTCACACACCATCAATACCACCTGATATTGCTTGTTTAACCTGCAAATGTTAGTCCAAACCAAGAAAAACAAAAGCAATAACATTTGACATCATCTAATTATACTTAGCAGTTGTTCAGAAAAACTAGCAGCATTAAATAGCAGTTCCAAAGTTAAACTTGGCAGTTCTAAGTATAATTAGCAGCAATAACACAGCAGTTGTAAGTACACCAGCAACGCTAAGTATACTTAGCAGCAGAAACAATTTATTGACCTAATAACAATACTAATCCTTTAAAAATTTGACAAAAACACAAAGAGATAAGAACTTTTCAAAGATTAATCATTCCAATACTGACAACCAAAAATTGAAATCTACTCACATCAAAAGCTTTTGTGAGCAAATCTGCAACATTATTATCAGTATGGATTTTAACAATTTGAATCAACTTCTTTTCATAGCAATCTCTTATAAAATGATGTCTTATCTCAATATGTTTTATTTTTGAGTGATAAACAAGATTTTTAATAATGCACATAGTACTGCTATTATCAATATATATTTTAGTATGCATAAAGTTGTACCCATAATCCAACAATTGATTCTGAATCCAGAGCACTTGTCCACAGCAACTTGAAGCAGCCACATACTCAGCTTCAGTTGTGGAATTTGCAACCACAGTTTGTTTCTTGCACTGCCATGAAATCAACCTGCACCCCAAAAACTGACAACCTCCTGTTGTTGATATTCTATCCAAGCTAGCTCCAGCATAGTCACTATCAGTGTATGCAACCAAGTCAAAAGGTGAATCTTTTGGATACCAAAGACCTTATTTGGGTTGACCTTTCAAGTATCTGAAAATTCTCTTCACAACTTTAAGATCTGAAACTTTAGGTGTGACTTGATATCTTGCACAGAGTACACACTGCAAACATGATGTCAGGTTTTGAAATAGTAAGATACATCAATGAGCCAATCATTGATCTATATAGATGCACATCAACTTCTTCACCATCTTCATCTTTGAGCAAGGGCTTGGATGTTTCCATAGTTGTCTTTGTAGGCTTCACATCAGTAAATCCAAACTTCTTCAAAATTCCAGCCACATATTTATCTTGACTGATAAATATGCCATCTTCCTTTTGCTTAACTTGTAGCCCTAAGATGAATGTAAGTTCACCCATTGAACTCATCTGAAATCTCTCATGCATAAAATTTTCAAATTCTACACATAAAGCCTTGTTTTTTGATCCAAAGATGATATCATCAACATAAACTTGAACTAACAATATATCATATTTGTCCCTTTTGATAAACAAAGTTTTATCAATCTTCCCTCTACTAAAACCATTGTCCAACAAGTATGTTGACAATGTGTCATACCAAGCTCTAGGAGCTTGATGTAGACCATATAGTGCCTTCTCTACCTTGTAAACCTTGTCAGAAAAATTAGGATCTTCAAAACCAGGTGGTTGTGAGACATAAACTTCTTCTTCAATAGTCCCATATAGAAAAGCACTTTTGACATCCATTTGATACACAACAAAATCTTTGTATGAAGCATAAGCCAAGAATAATCTGATGGCTTCAGTTCTTGCAACTGGAGCAAATACTTCATAATAATCAATACCTTCTTCTTGTGTGTATCACTAAGCCACTAACCTTGTCTTGTTTCTAATCACAATGCCTCTTTCATCCTTTTTGCATCTAAAAACTCATTTAGTACCAATTTCCCTCTTCCCATTAGGCAAATCTACTAATGTCCAAACTTCTTGAAGCTTGAATTGTAGAAGTTCTTCTTGCATAGCTTCTGTAACACCCCCAAATTAGCGCAGCGGAACAATAGAGTCAAGGGGGTATTACTTCATAATATAGATCAAGGTATAGAAAATGACCTCTAAATGAGACGTTTTGAAATGTTACCATTCGAATTTATTAAAATCAGAGTTATGACAATAAGTTCCAAAGTAAAGTTACATAGATGTTTCGAATGGTAAAAGATAATGATATGAGTCTCCAAGTATGCAAATGACTCTAGAATCCATGCATCCACTATTGCCTTAATAACCTGAGATAAACATGCTAAAAAGTGTCAACCAAAGGTTGGTGAGTTCATAGAGTTTAGTTTAACTGTAAAGCATTTGAATAAGGATTTCACAGCAAAGGCCTTGTAAATCCACTCAGTCCCAAGCCCCGCCCATACAAGACTTGCAACCTGTGTGTTTACAATCCACTGCTAACATAGTATGAATAGTACAAGTACATAGAACATAAATGCATAGTTTAAATAGTAAAGCATTAGGGTTTCTACAGCAAAGGCATTGTAAATCCACTCAGTCCCAAGTCCCGCCCATACAAGACTTGCAACCTGTGTATCTACAACCCACTGCTAACATATGAGTAGAATAGATGTGTATACGATTACTTTAAATCAAATCACACGAAAGAGTTCTATGCATAAATTACACATACTGGGAGCTTACTTTCCAAAGATTACTGGGAGTTACTTCCCAAAGAATTACTGGGAGACTACTTCCCAAAGACTACTGGGAGGCTACTTCCCAAAGATAAGTATAAAAGTGTATCATATCATAAAAGTATAAATGTTTGAGTAATTGTATCACAAAGAAAATAATGTATTTGATAAACGAGTAAAGTAATTTAAACATGTATCTCCCCAAAATAGTTTAAAATGATTACAAGAGAGTAAAAGTGGGGCTATGACTCACGGTGAACCGTGAAAGTTTCTAGATTGCTTGTAAAAGTAAATAAATATAGTTGAGCATGTATCTCCCCCAAATAGTAAATCAAAACTTATAAAAGTAGGGGCTATGAAATCTCACCTTAGCTGTAAGGTCAAAGCAATGTTATGTCAAAAAGTATCACAGGAACGGCTCCAACACACGACCTGAATAATAAGGAAGTCTAAGATTTCGATGGTTTAAGATTGACAGGATCTGAACAATGATTGTGGAAAGATATCGGATAACGAATCGGTTCTTGATGAAAATGATTTGATATGCTTAAAATGCTTAAAGTTCAAAAATAGTATTATACATAATATTATCATGTTTTTATGTTTATTGGTTCAATAATATCGTCTCTTCAAAATTTGGTGGATGATAAGTTATGTTTATTCGTTTAAAAGTTACGTTATATAAACCGTAACGTTTATTATATAAATCGTACGAATTTGTAAAAATGTAAATTTAGGAACACAATTGTATAAATTATTTTATGAAATGGTATATAGAATTAAATTACTGTTTGGTCTATGAAGTTTCATGAAAGTTACACTTCTAACCCTAATGGTGTAATATTTGCACCGTTAGTCGTTATTTAGAAAATAATTACATTTTATGTCCAAAAGGGTCAAATATGACATTTTATGGTTTCTATCTAATGTTTTAACCTTTTATACCCATAATTTACAGAAATGACAGTTTAGTACTCAATTTTCCAAAAGTTTCACTTTTGCCCCCTAATAGTAAAATGCTTTTGCATTTTTAGTCTAAAATGTACAAAACTTAGATTTTAAATTTTCAGAAAGTTCTTACAACTTTAAAAAGCTTATTTGAACTTCTAGAAACTGCTTATTTTATAAAAGTGCTTATTTTTGCATTATTGGGCTTTAATTCGAATTAACCAAAGCCCATTAAGAGATTAAGTTTGGGCCTGAATTTGGGCTATTTTTATAGTCCTAAAAATTTATTCCAATTGCTTACTACACTGCTTAATCGAAAGTGCTTATTGGGCTTTTACAAAGCCCAATCGATAACTTATGTTTTAAAAAATGTTTCGATTGCGAGTTAGTTTGAGTTTCGAAAAGGTGTGTTAATTGCTTATCGTGAGAGCTTTTTAATGTAGCCTATTAGTTGACATAGTAGAGAATCAGTTTGCATAAATAAAATGACATGCCGTGTACATGAACATGGTTTAACAAGGCTAATTCTTATCGATATAATGAGAGGGTATAAAAATGAAATATGTGAGATATAAAGTAAGCGATGCAATACATAAAAGAAATGAGTCTCGAAATGCATTGTAATGAATATGTAAACGTCTAATAAAAGTAGCACTCGTTAACTCTAGCCATCCATAAATAGGAGGTCATATGTACAAAGGAAAATAAATAATACGAAAAGGAATAATACGTAGAAGTAAATATAGATCGAATGGAGATGTAAATAATGCATGGAATGAAGAAAACTTGAAATATAGTAAGGAATGAGTTCTTAAAGGCTTACCACACTAAAAAGTGGTGAGTTATACATTTAACAAGGACTAGAACTCGAAGGTGGTGCACTTTCCTTGTTGTACGATCACAAAAAGGGTTCGAAGGAGTGTTATATGACTTGGTATTGATTCGAACAATGAGAAATTGCTTCTGGTTCCTTGAATACTCTGGACAATGAGCAAAGATGGCTAGGGAGAAATAGTTGAGTGTGTTTAAAAGTGAGATGAAGAGTATGTAATTGTGTGTATATATATATATATATATATATATATATATATATATATATATATATATATATATATATATATATATATATATATATATATATATATATGTGTGTGTGTGTGTGTGTGTGTGTGTGTGTGTGTATGTGTGTAGTATGTGCATGCATGTAGTCGTATAATATATAATATAGGCAAGTAGTGTTGGTTATATTCGATTCTGCAAAGAGGTGAGGGGACGAAGAATATTTAGCTAGCATGTATGTCTCGTATATATATTGTAAAATATGGGCAACTTGTGTCTTGTATATTCGATTTGGCAAGTTGGAACGTTGTATGTCTTGTATATATTGAATGGCATAAATACGTATTGTACTCGACTTGTTTTAAAGGTCTAAATGATTTCTCAACGTGTGATATTTTGAGACAAGGCGAGAAATGATGTGATACAATGCTTAGAACTCATATTTGATCATAGGGAACGAAAGGACTTAGGTGGAATTAAGTTAACTCGAATTGAATAAAAATGGGACGAATGGGTATAAGTGCCGAAAGGGGTTTACCTTACCTCTCGTTTAGTGTTCAAACATTCGACATAGAAAGTGAAATTCGACATACCAATTATTTGGTGTATGGAGAATCGAGATGTGCAAAATATTGCACATCTTGTGTGTCGAAATCAAAAGAAAACGGGGTCAAGTGTTGGTGAGTTGAACCGAGTGATAGAAATTTTTAAGACTTTTAAATGTTGGGTTGGGCTGGTGAATAGTAACAGGCCATAAACTTGGGCCTGGAATAGTACATGATCCGTTTAGTGTATAATAAGTTTGTTTGATTCGTCGTGGTTCCGCGTGTGAGCTCATTCCAACGTATTATGAATAACATAACAACGTTTATGAATAGAAATGTAATAGACAAAATTTCAAATTTGCTCATAAAAATTGTTTAAGTGAACAGTAATGATGTGTTAATACTAGATTAACGTTTTCTAATGACTAGGAAATATTACGGGTTGTTACAGCTTCCACCCAGCTTGGATCTTGCAATGCTTTGTAAGCATTCTTGGGTTCTAGTTGTGATAAAAAAACATGCATACTGACAGTTTTGAAGGTCTTTGTGACTATTTATTTGATGAAGAGATCTAGCAAAGAAACCTTGTTCCTTCAAATCTTTTATCATCTTCCTTGTTTAAACAGCAGATTTTGGCTCTCCAATGATTTGATCCTTAGGATGATTCTTGTGAACTCTTGTAGTTGGAATAGGACTGACAGGTACCTCATATTCCATATTGGTTAAGTCAACCTCCACACCAAGTACATCTTCATCAGTATCAGGATAGATTTCTTCCAATTCAGGCATGTCTGGATCATCTGGATAGTCAACAGCATCAAAAGATATGCCTTCCTTGTCAGCACCATTAACACTTGAATCTGCAGTATTAACAGAATTAGTACTGCTAGTGTTATTTTCTTCATTGGCAGCATCAACACTTGGCTTAGTAGTATTAACTGATGTAGTACTGCTGGTGTTAATGTTATCTAATACATCATCCTTTTCATCATTAACCTCTTTATCATCATTAAAAGATTTTGCACCATCTTCTTTATCATCTTGTGAACTCTTTGACTCTTGGGTTGAGAAGGGTGGATCAGCAGTCCAAATAGGCAGCAAAATATAATCCTTGTCAGGCCTTGACTCCATATCAGCTTGACCTGCATCATTACATGCTTTTGTACCTGCAAAATTGTTAGACTCTACACCTGCAACAACTGGCTCATAATTCATAGTTTTGGTTAGTGAATCAATATCAAAAAGCCAGTTTGGTCCACTCCCTGCAACATTAGGAGTGCTCTCACCAAACCTAACATGCAAGTTCTCTTCCACTTTCCTGGTCCTACTATTGAATACTCTAAAAGCTTTGCTATTCATTGAGTATCCAACAAAGAATCCTTCATCAGCCTTGCAATCAAACTTGCCTAAGTGATGTATTGTATTAAAGATAGTAACAGGACACCCAAATGGTCTTAAGAAATCTAGCAATGGTTTTCTACCATGTAAAAGTTCATAAGAGGTCTTGTTATGAGGCTTAACTACCTTACTCCTATTCTGCACATAACAAGCAGTATTAACTGCTTCAGCCCAAAAAGTAGTAGGTAATTTAGAATCAGCTAACATTGTTCTAGCAGCCTCAATAAGTGTCCTATTCCTCCTCTCAGCAACACCATTTTATTGAGGAGTTCTAGCTACACTATACTGTCTCTCAATACCTTTCATCTCACAAAACTGGTTTATCTCATTATTCTTGAACTCAGTTTCATTGTCACATCTTATCACTTTAACCTTATGGTTAACTAGGTTTTCTACCTTGGTTACAAAAGCCTTAAGAATGCTACTGGTTTCATTCTTAATTGCTAAAAAGAACACCCAAGTAAACTTACTATAATCATCTGTGACAACTAGGCAATACATCTTTTTCATTAAACTCTTTACAAATGTTGGTCCAAATAAGTCCATGTGCAACATATGTAATGGCTGACTTATAGAGTTCACTACTTTGGCCTTACAAAAAGCTCTATGTTGTTTTCCCTTCTGACAAGCAACACAGATTTCAGAGTTTTCAAAAACTTTTTAAGGTAAACCTCTTACAAGGTTTCCCTTAACCAATTTATTCATAGTTTTGAAATTTAAATGTCCAAGTCTTCTATGCCAAAGTTTGGATTCATCTGATGTGGCCTTTGCAAAGAGACAAGTCAAACCTCCTTTGGGAACCATATTCTTTAAATCAACACTGTATATATTGTCTGTTCTAGGAACTTTAAGTAGAACATGACTTTCATCAGTCAACTTAAAGTCAGGTGATAAGACAATACATTCAGTATCAGTAAAAAGAACACTGTTCTTTTTGTCACATATTTGTTAGACACTAAAAAGGTTAAACTTAAGCTCTTTGAAAAAATACACATTATCAAAATCTAATTTACCAGTTTTTATAGTACCTTTACCAGTTATTTTCCCTCCTTTGGGATTACTCCCAAAAGAAACATATCCTCCATCAATAGCTTCAAAATATTCAAGATAGGACATGTTTCCAGTCATGTGCCTTGAGCAACTACTGTCAAATACTCCTTTATCTTCCAATTCCACCTGTGGATTGCCCTGCACATAAAGTAAGAAAATCAGTTCATTTTGGGGACCCAAGCCAATACTGACTTGGATCTGCCTTGTGCATCTACATAATCAAATTTCTTTAAAACTATAGATGCACTGCTGTTTCTGGAAACCTGATCTAAAACTTTAACTTTTGGTTTCCAGACCCAACAAGCTGAGGCCTTAACAGCATAAAAATGATTTCCCAAAACAGTATCAGTTATTGCTTTTGGCTTAGGAGTAGTAACTACTGCTTTTGCCTTAGCAGCACTAATTGCTGTTGTCTTTTGAATGGGCTTCTTTGCAGTGGAATGTGCTTTCTTTGAAATCTTTGACAATTTATTTGCACCATTCACTGTTCTTTTGGTGTTAGCAGTACTAACTGATCTAGTATTACTCCCTCCGTCCCAAAATTATTGTCCTACTTTGACTTTTTTGGTCTTTCTTTCTCAACTTTGACTATAAATATTTTTGTTTGTTTTATACAATACTTGATAAAAATTATACCAATGAAAATATATTTAAAACTCAATCCGTTCATATATTTTGCATCAAGTATTATGTAATATAAATAAAAATACTTAAGGTCAAAGTTGAAAAATAAAGACCGAAAAAAGTCAAAAGGGACAATAATTTTGGGACGGAGGGAGTATTAGTTACTACTGCTGGTTTAGAAACATTTTGCTAGCAGTTGTAACTGATACTAAACCAGATTTTGTTTGTACTGCTGATTGAACCATGTTTCTTTTAGCATGTGGGTGAGTATTTTTAGAAAAACTTTTATGATTCACCCTCCTAGCATAGTTCCACACTGGTTTTTGATAGTAAAAACAGTTATCTTGTAAATGTTCAAAACTAACACAATGATGACAAGCCTTATTGATCATCTCAAATTCACTTCCTAACCTTTGAGATATCATACCATTCCAACTCCTCTGGTTACCTCTAGGCCTGTTTGTGTTTTCCCTAGGTTGCTCAGTATATTTAACAATTTTCCTAGATAACTTATCACCAAAATTAGGTTTAACAAATTTAATCTGTTCAACTCTAGGTTTGACTATTACACTCTCAACTTTAGGTTTAACCTTTTTCTGATCCTCATCATCATCAGACACCCAATCTTCAATGATAGGTGCTTCAGAATATGTCTTTTCTGCCTTTGGTTTTTTATCATTAGATCACTACTTTCTCCTAAAGGCTTAACATTTGACTCACCTAGACAAGACAATTCAGAAATAGAGGGTACATACTTTCCAGTTATTGAGGGAGGAACTTCATTATAACCTATTCCATTACCTCTCCGCATTAACTGACACTCAATCGTCTTATTAACACTTTCAGATGCAAACTCAAGCTTATTAACCTTAACCTGATGTTTTTCTAATTCCTGATAAGCTGCATCTTTTCCTTTTTCAGCCTTTTCTAACTTTTTAGTAAGCCCCATAACTTCATGTTCTTTAACAAAAAGCTTACTCTCAAGAACATTCACTTTTTCTACACATTCTAACACATTTTGTTTGAAAAAGTCAAGTCTTTCCTCAACAGATTTTAGACCTACTTTATAGCCTAGATTATCTAACTTTAACATCTTTACCTCTTCCAGTAGCTTTTCATTCCTAGCCTTAAGTTCTTCAATGGTATCTAAACAAGATTTAAATGAACAACTAGAATAATTTGATACCTCAAAATCAGAACTTGATGAAGAAGAGTAGGCCATAAGTGCAAAGTTAGGTCCTTCAGCTGCTTGATCACTCCAATCATATCCACCAAGACCATCACATTGAGACACCAAAGCTGTAGAAGTTGTTGTTTCCCCAGCTTTCCTTGAACTCTCTCCAGTCTTGTAATCTTGGTTTCTTGGAGCCCTGCATTCTCTTGCAAAGTGAACCTTCCTATGGCAGTTGTAGCATTCAATCTTGGATTTATCAAAACCCAAGTTATCCTGCCCATTAACCTTGAGGTTCCTTCCAGTCTTCTTCAACAATCTTCTTGCCCTCATGGTCAACATTGCCATCTGCCACTTCAAGTCCATCTGTTCAAGATCATCTCGATGGATCTGTTCCAAATCTTCATGCATAATCTGAGGACTAGTAGACTGACCAGCCAAGAAAGCATAAATAACAACATCACTCAAGTTATCAAGGGTTGAAGACCCAACAGAATTAACTTGTGTACCAGCAGTACTAACTCCATGAGCAGTATTAACTGCTTCATTAGTACTGCTAGAACTGTTATTGGAGGAAGACACAAAAGCTAAGTTTTGTGTGCTTGTAGATGAGCTTGATGATCCTTTGACTTCAAGTTCATAGACTTTAAGATTGCTGTACAGATCATCTAAACTCATGGTATCAAGATCATCCTTGTTTCTCCATACCACAGTATGTGTATTCCACTCTGGTGACAAGCTTCTCAGAAATTTTTTATTGACATCTTCTTAAGAAATTGGGACTTCTACAAGTGCCAATTGACTGATGAGTTTCTGAAGTCTATCAAAAGTCTGATCAAGATTTTCAGAACTTGAAGCAGCAAAATTTTCATATTGTTGGTTCAAGAGTTTCTTCCTAGTCTTCTTGGTTGCAGCATTCCCTCCAAATCTTTTCTCAATTGCTTGTAGCAACAATTTAGCATCCTTGATGTGATTGAATGTTAGCTGATGGTCATTAGAAATCCCCATCATAAGAGTGCTTCTAGCTTTTACTTCCAGCCTTCTTTGTGCCTTGTCTTCAGTAGTCTTGATAGGCAAAGTAATTGTAATACCCTCAACAGAAGTTTCAGTCTTAGGTAGTTGATTGTCATTCTCTATGACCTCCCACATAGAGTAATAAACCATCTGAATGTACTACTCGATCCTCATTCTCCATAGCTCATACTCTCCAGACTTGAGCATGGGCACCTTTGATGCAGTAATCATGTGAGTAGATTCTGAGTCCATGTATTCCTTCTTCAGTGAGATGAGATTAAACAGGTTCTTCTTGATTCACAGTCTCTAGATCACAAGCTCTGATACCACTTGTTGATCCCAGTTGAGCACTTGATCGATTTACTTTATCTTGTAAAGGTTAAGTTAATATTGAATAGATCCAATATAACTTAGGTAGAAACTGTCTTTGATTTGTATTAAAGTTTATGCGGAATCTAAACTTTAATCTTAAGAAGAATTAAACAAAACAATGTCAAACAAATCACTTCAATATTATTAATAATACGAATACTCTTGAGTATTAGGGTTTTACAACCTTGAAGTTTTCTAAAGAATCGTCTCTACTTCTATGCCCTAGGTCCTCCTTTTATAGACTAAGAAGTCCTAGTCGGCTTACAATTGTTTGCTATACAAGATAAATCTTAAAAGAATCTTTTCTATAATTATCTAACCGACTATACATGTTTATCTCATAAATAGTACTAAGTATACACTCTAGCAGTCTTAACTCTAACTCTAGCAGTATAAACTCTTCAGCAGTTGTAAGTTTGTACTAGCAATACTAACTTTTCTTCTAGCAGCACTAAACACTTAGAGTGTTTTTCTTCAAGTTCATCAGTAGTGAAAGCAGTTGTAATGTTGAACTAGCAGTAGTAACATGTTGTCTAGCAGTAGTAACCACTTGTATCTGTTCTTGAACACCTTCAGCAACACTTAGCAGTAGTAAGATACAAAAGCAGTTGTAACAATTTGTACTAGCAGCAACAATGTCATTGAGCAAATTCCATCATCATAAACAGTCTTGATGGGTTGTTCTTTGTTTAAGTGTACTAACAAACCCGTGTTCCTTCAAATTCTTTGACATCTTTCTTGTTTGTGTAGCTGATTGCTCATCTCTAATCACTTGATCAAGAGGATGATATTTGTGAATTCTTGTAGTTGGAGTAGGACTGACTTGGATTGTTGGATCCAAATTGTTCATGTCAGCCACTTCAGCATCATCTTCATCAGCACTTGAGTAGTCAAATATGCTACTTTCTTCCAAAGCAGGCATTTGTAGATCAAATGGAAGTTCAATGCTTATTTTTGGATCAACAACATTAACTTCTATGCCAGCAGCATTAACAGTTGAACTAACAGTATTAACATTGCTAGTGCTGTTTCCATCACTAGCATTAGTGCTGTTAGCTTTATCTTCCTTCTCTTGATCATCACATTCATTTTCTTTTCTTGAATCTTCATTAACCTTCTTTTCATCATCATGATACGAACCGGATCGATGATAAGATAAAAGAACGAAGTAACAAAGATAAATGGTCTATTTTGATGGGATAAACCGACCCCCAATTGATTATCAAATCAATACTTCATATTCATTCAACATAATAAGAATTACAATCCTAATGCCCTATTTATAATAGAGGATATCCTAGAGTTACCCTAATACCCTAATTTTCTCACCAAGAAATATAATAAAAGGAAACTAACTTAATTAATAATAAAGAAATACTAATTAGTAATAAGGGGTCGTATCAATACTCCCGCCCCCAAAAACACCTTGTCCTCAAGGTGTTGCTTCAAAACGTCACATTAAGTAATTCCGGGATCCCATGTTCTTCTTTAAGCAGGAACTGGTTCTTTTTTCAACCAAACACTAGTCGAAAGATGTCCAAGATAGATATCACATCCCAACTTCAATGTTATAATCTGCCATATGAACATCTTATGATGTTCTGCTCGATTATTCTTTCCAGCAAAAGTTTTCTCAATAGGTCCAATAGAGAACTTGTTCTTGTTAATCTTCCCATCTGATTCGAGCACCATAAGAGGCTCATCCACGTCATTGATTAACTTTTGACCTAAATCTTCTTTCGTTGCCAAAACTGGCCCTGTAAAATCGGCTTTCTCCACAGTTGACGTAACCACATGCTTCTCCAAATTACCACCATCTTCACTACTTTTTTTGGTTGTCATAGGTTTGGTTGAATCCTCGACAAACTGAATTTCTGCCATGCTTTTATTTTGGTTACTGTAATCCCTTGATCTCACCTCCATTAATTCCCGTCTCTCAGCAAGTTTTTCTTTGATCTCCCATATATCCATCTTCACACTTTGTTGCAAAATTGCCATCCGTAGTTCAGATCTCACAGTCTCTTTATGGACCTTTTTGTAAGCCTGCATACTTGCTCGATGTTCTTCCATTATAGCCCGTCATATGTGTGCCATTGATAGCCAGAATCAAAAGAAGATTCGACTTTTTATGAATAGTATTTTCTGGTAGTGAATAGTGATTCGGATAAACAGTAATTTCTGGATGTGAATAGTGATTTGGATGAATAGTGTTCTGATAAACTGTAGTTTTTTTTTTTTTTTTTTTTTTTTTTTTTGAAACCCTAGAATCGAACAGCTCTGATACCAATTGATACGAACAGGATCGATGATAAGATAAAAGAACGAAGTAACAAAGATAAATGGTCTATTTTGATGGGATAAACCGACTCCCCAATGGTTTATATTAATGAGATAAACCGACCCCCTAATTAATTATCAAATCAATACTTCATATTCATTCAACATAATAAGAATTACAATCCTAATGCCCTATTTATAATAGAGGATATCCTAGAGTTACCCTAATACCCTAACTTTCTCACCAAGAAATATAATAAAAGGAAACTAACTTAATTAATAATAAAGAAATACTAATTAATAATAAGGGGTCCTATCACATCACTTGAATCTTCATTATCACTTGAAGGTTTGAATTCATCTACTTGAGAACTCTTTGAATCTTGGGAAAATGGTGGATCAGCAGTCCATAATGGTAGCAAAATGTAATCTTTTACAGGTTCTGTATCCTTTCTAGCTTGATCTGCACTATCACTTGCTTTTGTACCTGCAAAACCATTAGACTGTGTACCTACAACAACTGGCTCATAATTCATTGTTCTTGTTAGTGCATCAATATCAAATAGCCAATCTGGTCCACTACATACAACATTAGGTGTACTCTCACTAAACCTAACATGCAAGTTCTCTTCCACTATCCTTGTTCTACTATTGAATACTCTAAAGGCTTTACTATTCAAAGATTATCTAACAAAGAAATCTTCATCAGCCTTACCATCAAATTTGCCTAAGTGATCTATGGTATTAAGAATGGTAACAGGATACCCAAATGGTCTCATAAAACTTAAAGTTGGTGTTCTACCATGAAAAAGTTCATATGTGGTCATGTTATGAGGCTTAAATACTAACACTCTGTTTTTCACATAGCAAGCAGTACTAACTGCTTCTGCCTAAAAAGTAGTTGGCAACTTAGAATCAGCTAGCATAGTTCTAGAAGCCTCAATTAGTGTCTTATTTCTCCTCTCAGTAACTCCATTTTTTTGAGGAGTTCTAGCTACACTATATTGTCTCAAAATACCCTTCATCTCACAAAACTGATTCATCTCTCTATTTTTGAAATCAGTCCCATTATCACATCTAATCACCTTAACCTTGTGATCTACTAGATTTTCTGTCCTAGTTATAAAGGACTTAAGAGTGCCACTAGTCTCATCCTTAGTAGCTAGAAAGAAAACCCATGTAAACCTACTAAAATCATATGTGACAACTAGGCAATACATTTTCTTCAAAAGACTTTTTACAAATGTTGGACCAAACAAATCCATATGCAACATATGTAAAGGTAGACTGATTGAGTTCTCTGTTTTGGACTTTCAAGAGGCTCTGTGCTGCTTTCCCTTTTGACAAGCAACACAGGTTTGATCATATTCAAAAAGTTTGGAAGGTAAACCTCTTACAAGATTTCCCTTAACCAGTTTATTCATAGTTTTAAAATTTAAGTGACCTAGCCTTGTATGCCAAAGTTTAGATTCATCAGACGTGGCTTTTGCAAAAAGACAAGTTAAACCTCCTTTAGGAACTATGTTCTTTAAATCAGCACTATACATATTGTTCTTTCTAGGAACTCTAAGTAAAACTTGACTTTCATCAGTTAATTTAAAGTTTGGAGATAAAACAATACATTCAGTGTCATTAAAAAGAACACTGTTCTTTTTGTCACACATTTGTGAGACACTAAATAGATTAAACTTTAACTCTCTCACAAAATACACATTTTCAAAATCTAGATTACCAGTTTTAATGGTGCATTTTCATGTGATTTTCCCTCCTTTGGGGTTACCTCCAAAAGCAATGTTTCCTCCATCAATCTCTTCATAGTCTGTAAGATAGGACATGTTTCCTGTCATGTGACTTGAGCATCCACTATCAATCACTCCTTGATCCTGTAAATCCATTTGTGGATTGCCATGCACAATAGGTAAGAAAATCAGTTTCTTTTGGGGACCCAAGCCATCACTGACTTGGATCTTCCTTGTGCGTCAACATAATCAAACTTTTTCAGGGTGATTGATGCACTGTTGTGTTTAGAAACATGGTCTAAAACTTTAATCTTTGGTTTCTAAACCCAACAAGCTGAGGCCTTAACAACATTAACATTATTTCCCTTAACAACATTAACTACTGCTTTTGACTTAGCAGTATTAACTACTGCTTGTGACCTAGCAGTATTAAATACTATGTTCTTTTGAATGAGCCTCTTAACAGTTGAATGTGCTATTTTAGAAAGACATGACATTGATTTAGCAGCATTCACTGTTGTTTTTGTGTGAGCAGCATTAACTTGTCTAGCAGTATTAACCAATATTGCTGTTTTTGAAACATTTTGTCTAGCAGTATTAATTGATACTAAGCCAGACTTCATTAGTACTGCTCTTGGAACCATGTTCTTTTTAGCACAGGGGTGAGTCTTTTTAGCAAAATTTTTATGATTCACCCGTTGAGCATTTTTCCAAACAGGTTTTACCATCCTTTGATTTTGAAACTGTTTTTGATAGTTATAGCAATCAACCTGCAAATGATCAAAACTACCACACACATAACAGGCCTTATTAAACATCTCAAAATTACTTCCTAGTTTCTGAGACATCATATTGTTCCAGTTTCTTTGATTGCCTCTTGGACTCTGAGTGTTTTGCCTAGGTTGTTCAACATGTTTATCAGTTTTCCTAGCAGTTTTAAATTTGACAAACTCTTTCTTATCATTACTAGGCCTAACTGTTTTCTTTTCAATTTGAGGTTGAGACACATACTTTTCCTCATCATCTGACATCCAATCTTCAATAATTGGGGCATCATCATTCTTCCTATCTACCTTAGACTCTTCTTCACTAGACTTAGCTTTGCTTTTCTTAACGACATGATCATTAACAAACTCATCTAAACCAGTAAAAGACAAGTCAAGTGTTGGAGGCATAAATTTTCCTGTGATGGGAGGTGCAACTTCATTATAGCCTAAACCACCTTTCTTGCATTTGTCAACAATCTGACAATCTATGAGCTTGTTTACACTTTTAGATGCATATTCAAATCTATCTACATTAAGTTGAATGTTATCTTTTTCTTTTTGAACTGCATCTTTTTCTTTTTGAGCTATTTCAAGCTTCTTCATAAGCTCTCTAATAGCTATTTCACACAATGAATTCAAATTTTAAGCCCTTAATCTTTTCCCCATAAAGAGTCTCATTTTTCTTATAAAATTCAAGTTTTTCTTCTACTGACTCTAAACTTGTTTTATAACCTAGAACCATTAACTCAGATTTCTTTAAATCTTGTAATAATTTATCATTTTGAGATTTAAGAGATTCAACAGTTTCCAAACAAGATTTTGAACAAACAGAATCATTGGATACTCTGAGTTAGAACTTGAAGATGAGTAAGCCATGAGTGCATAATTAGGCCCTTCCTCTTCCTGATCACTCCAGTCATAGCCACCAAGACCATCACATGACACCAAAGCTGTGGAAGTAGAAGTTTCCACAGGCACACTCCTTCTTGAGCTTTCTTTGTTCCTGTTGTCTTGATTTCTTGGAGCTCTGCACTCCCTAGCAAAATGTCCCCTCTTGTGGCAGTTGTAACACTCCACTTTGGACTTATCAAAACCCATGTTCTCATTGCTATTGACAGTAAGCTTCCTTCCTGTTTTCTTCAAAAACCTTCTGGCCCTCATAGTCAACATGGCCATTTGCCATATCAAATCCATCTCTTCAATGTCATCTGGATGAATTTGTTGCAAATCCTCATGTACAAGTTGAGGACTATTTGGTTGACTAGCAAAGAATGCACAAATAACAACATCACTCAAGTTATCAATATTAGCAACATTAACTTGAGTGCTAGCAGCAGAAACTCAATGAGCAGTATTAACTTCTTCATTAGTGCTGCTAGAGTTGTTATTTGAAGAGGACACAAAAGCCATGTTCTGTGTGCTTAAACTTGAGCTAGTCATCCCTTTTACTTCTGGTTCATACACCTTGAGATTGTTGTAGAGATCATCCATGCTCATTGTATCCAAATCAGCTTTATTCCTCCACAAAACAGCATGTGTGTTCCACTCAGGTGACAAACTCCTTAAAAGCTTTTGATTAACATCTTCTTATGAGAGCTTTTCACCCAAAAGCTCCAACTGACTCACAAGCTTATGAAGCCTGTCAAAAGTTTGATCAAGCATCTCTGAGCTTGGAGCTTAGAAGTTTTCATATTGCTGCTTTAAGAGATTCTTCTTGGTCTTCCTTGTAGCATCATTCCCACCAAATCTCTTTTCTACAGCAACTTAGCATCTTTTATGGAGTTAAACTTTAACTGATGTTCATTGGGAATGCCCATCATTAAAGTACTTATTGCTTACACCTTTAATCTTCTCTGAGCCTTTTCTTCAGCAGTTGAAATAGGCAATACAGTCACATCACCTTCTACTTCTTTTGTTTTTGGCAAAGTGTTACCATTCTCTATGACTTCCCATAGTGAATAGTCTGTCATCTGGATATATTGTTCAATCCTCATCCTCCATATCTCAAACTCACCAGGTTTGAGCATGGGAACCTTGGATGCAACCACCATGTGTGTAGAATCTTGATCCACATCTTCTATATCACAACTTCTAGATCACAAGCTCTGATACCACTTGTTGATCCCAGTTGAGCAATTGATCGAATTCCTTAAGCTTGTTTAAGGTTTAGTTATATTAGATAAATCTAAGACAACTATGATAGAAAGTGTGTTTGAGTGTATTAAAGATTATGCGGAATCTAATCTTTAATATTAAGAAGAATTTGCTAATGAAACAGTAACACATTGAACAAACAGTTTAACAAACAAACAAGCCTCAATATTCTTAATGAATAATACGAATACTCTTCACAGTATTATGGTTACAAAATCTTGAAGCTAGAAGAATTTCGTGTGTTGTACCTACCTAACTCTATGCCCTAGGACCTCCTTTTATACACCAAGGAGCCCTACACGGCTTACAATACTTTCCTAAGTATATCAAATCCTTTCTATACTTATCTAATACATATCTTGTATCAAAAGTTATCTCATACATATCTTATAAGCAATACTAACAAAAACGTCTAAGAGTACTAACTTAAGCCTAACAGTTGTAACTTTGACACCTGCAGTCTTAACTCTGAACAACATTAACTTTGAACCAGCAGTAGTAGCTTTATACTGGCAGCAGTAACCACTTAGGGTATATTCAATGAAGTTCTTCAGTAGCATTAACTTGTACTAGCAGTCTTAACTCTTACACCAGCAGTTGTAAACACTTAGCACTTTTTCTTTGAAGTTCAAGAGCAGTTGTAACTTTACTTGAGCAGAAGTAACACAAACATGAGCAGCAGTATATTAATCCCAACAAGAAGGCTTTTAATCCCAATAATCCTACCCTAAAAAATATTATGTACCAAGCATGATTGAAATAATAATCTGTAAAGCATATAGACATAACTGCATTATTATTTTAAACTAAGAACACGCGTATATGTTTACGTTGCTCGTAGGACACTTGCGGTTTATTCGCCACTACTTTCACTTTGATTGATCACTTTTGCTTAACGGTGCGTCATAGCCCCATTTTTAGTCATTTTTACTATCTAATAAACTCTTCGGGGAGATACGTTCTACTACTTTTATTATGATCACAATTGCTTGGAAAACTGTATTCTGAATTGAAAATGTCATTGCTTGTTGATACTATTATTGCCTAAGTTTTACCATAGCTTGGAAGCCCCTTTTATCATGAACCGTTAATTACATGCATGTAAACGCAAATGTCGTGAATAGATCTAATGGGATGACAACACACTTGGTGGCCCCCTATCGGGTAGATTATCAATATCTACGAGAATGGGATGACAACACACTTGGTGGCCCCCTATCGGGTAGATTATCAACATCTACGAGAATGAGATGACAACACACTTGGTGGCCCCCTACCGAGAAAGGGATGACAATACACTTGGTGGCCCCCTACCGGGTAGATTATCAGCATCTACAAGAATGTGATGAGAAAAACTATGGGTGTATAACAACGTAACCCATGATCTAACGGACTAGGTACAATCGTGAACTAAGCAGAAACTAGTAATTAGAAACTTGAAAACTTAAGACTTCGGTGCTAGTATCTTAGGGCAACAAAAACACTATCTCTATGTTGTAATTGTATTTATGTGCAAAAGTCATACACTCGAAACTTGTTGGGACCTCTTAAACTCTGATGTTTTATTTAATCGAATGATAAATTATTTCAAAACGTCTCATTTAGAGTCGTTTTTTGTAACTTGTACTGTGAGCTATGAAGTAATACCCTAGTGACACTATTTTCCGCTGCGATATTTTGGGGGTGTTACACTTTGATATTAAGATAATTCTAGATTTCAAATGATCATATAAAGATTGTGCTTGTTAGAAACTTAAAGCCCAAATATAAATTTAGAGCTATGATTGGGAGGTCTAAAGATGTGTCTAAACCTGTGTGTCATCATCCTGATGGTTGCATCTAAAGGACCCATTTTTTCACAAACCATCAGGATCATGCCACACATGTTTAGGCCTAAATTTAGGCACATATGTTAGGTCTCCCAATCATTTTTCATAAATTTAATCTCATATATTCATTTGCATATCAATGACCTAAAGTTTTGATAGTGTTATGTGAGTTGCCCATCAAATACTAAGGGTGCGTTTGGTTCGCAAGTGGGATTGAAATTGGATTTGAATTTGGGAAAGGTTTGAAAGATTTGAGAAAGGTTTGGAGAAAAAGTAGGAGAGAGGAAATATATTATTATATATATTAAAAAATTATAATAAAACATATTATTTGAATATAAAAAATACTAAAAAGAAGGTTACATGAAAAACATGCGGTAGATATTTATTATGAAATAAAAAAATGTATATTCTCTGACATTTTTTTTGAATCCCACCAAGAGGGTGAGGAATGAGAACGTGACAGTAAAGTATTACTCGAATCCACAAAAACTAAACCAAACATTGGATTTAATAAAAGAATGAATCCAAACCGCTTGAAACCACGAACCAAACGTGTACTAATAGTTTGTGGATTCAAGTTTTGCAAAAAACATTTGTGAGATAGATGGTAAATAACGCATATGTTTTAACCCAATACTATGTATTCATATATGTGATCAAGGTTAATTTTCGTTATGAAAATTTCGTTACTAAAAATCTGATTAGTTATGCAATCATAAATCAAGTTGTCCACATAATTTCGTTATCTAATAAAAAAACATTATTCAATATCTATACACTAGTAAAGTTATTGTCTAAGCAAACGTTAGCAATTTACCCATGAATGAACACAAAGAATCTGTATTTGTAACAAGCTGCCTAGCGCTGTTGGCCACCGGCTACCTTAGAAGCCTGGGCCCAGCCATGTGATGTCTTGATCCAACAAAGGACGCGAGTTCGAATCCGTTCCGCAGCATGGTTGGGTATTGGGTGGAGGTATTTCACAGGCATCAAACCTTTGCTGGGAAGGGTTGATGGGTACCATTATGGTACACAGGGTTGAGGTGTCCCTACCAATCTACACTTTTGATCCAAGAATCTGTATTTGTTTTTAAGCCGCAATTAAAAGGAATCCAGGTAAAATGGTGATGTACCATGTTTTTGTACTATGTGTTGGATAAAAATTTCAACAAACCTAAAAGCTTAATGCCGAATTGATTAAAGAGTTCACAAGAAAAATTCGACACATCAAGATCACAAGATAATTGATAACAGAAAAGAACAAGATGCACACGATTTATACCCTTGAATCCCCCTTTATTAATAACCAATAAAGGATTACATCGAGACAAGAATAATGAATTAACTAGCATCTCTCTCACATCTATTTATAGAGATGATGTTAGGTTGTAAAAATTTTCCGTTCTAAAAAAAAAAAAAAGAAAGAAAATCTCAGTACCTAGACTAATTACACTTTAACCCACTAAACGCCACCATAAACAACCACAACATGTGAAATAATCAATGTTACATAGTGTCTACCAAGAGTAAGCGTAACTCAATTTTCATTAAGCTGTGTCACACTTTACTGGTTTCATCATTGTCCCATTAAAGCTTTTTCTATAAGGCAGAATAAGTAATTTGTGTCATGTTAATTTCATAAGGTGTTTGTTTAAGTTTATTTATGGGTTTTTAAGCTAATTTATTTCAGCTTATGTATTATAAACCAATTTTTACGGTTTATTTTAAAAGTCCTGGGCTTATGTATTGGTAAGAGCTTTCATGGAGTTTTTTAATTTAATTTAATTTAATTTATTTTAATTTATTTTTCCTTCAAACTATGAAGTGGTCACATTAAAAAGTCAATTTTTTCTTAAAAGAAGAGAACTTTATCTGATTTGAGCTTGTGCGGCAATGATCTCATAACCCGTACACTCGTCAACCAAAAGGTCAAAACAGGGGTCAAGGGACGAAGTTTATAAGGGTCGTTGCAATATGGACCATGTAGATGATAGACACGTACTAGGTTATCATTTTAGGAGTCGGGTTAATACGTACCAGGTTATCATTTTATCGGGTTTAGAGGAAGGACCAATAGAAATCTTATAAGGCCCGAAACGCCACCAAAAACAACCACAATTTATGAAATAATCAATAGTATATTTGAATACGCCTTTGTAACTTTACATAAAAATATGTGTGAAACTCCATGTAGAGACCAAGAATCGAGTTTTAATACCTTCTGGAGGTCGAGGTTGACTAAAATAGAAGAGATTCATGGTTCGGTTTTAGAGAGAGAGTAGAGAGAGGGTGCAGAAAGTGAAAACCGAATATTATTTCTATGGATAATGATTTTCAGCCACACCCCACAAGTGAAGACTTGTGGGGTATTTAAATGCCAAACGTGACAACTTTGCTAATATTACATTAATAGTCCTTGCACTATATGCAATCTAGTTGTCTACTTCCAATTCACGTAAATATCGCCCAGCTTCATTTCTAACAATCTCCCTCCAGCTGGAGATATACGTGAATTGGTTACAATGATTCCTAACAAGTACATAAAACGATGAATACAATGCTGAGGTAGAGCAGTTTCCTTTCTTTTGAGGATGTCTTCACAGCTCTTGATCTTCTCGAATCTTTCTCAGCTTGCTTTACTTTCCGGATCACTGTAATTCTCTAATTGGGTTATTACTCCCTCCCAATTAGTGAGGCATTTTCTTATAGCCTTGATGCTTGTAGAAGAAGTTTCTCTGAAATCTTGCCAAATTGTCTTCAGTCTCTTGCACAGCGGAAAATGGATTATAGACTGATGACTTGTAACTTCTTCACAGGTTTCTTTGGGGAGCATCATATCGACATCTTCAGCTCACTTAGAATGCTTCCAGTTCTTCATAAACAGCCCCGATGTACACATTTCATACATTTCTCCCTCCAGGATGATGACGATCTTTCGGACTCATCCTACATATGTGTACATAGACATATCAACTAGAAGCAACAAACAAATCAATACCCCATGAGTTGATGTCGATAACTATTCTCTCTACGATTCTCTTAGGATCAATCTCTTCTCAAACCTCTTGTATCAAATCAACGGCCTTTTGTAGTGACTGCTGATGGAGAAACCCACTATGACGAACTTGAGACTGAAGTAAAATAACCCAGACTTGTGACTTAAACTTGCACGAAAGTGTGACTAAGAACCTATACTGAGCACTACAATGTAACTCCTTAAAGCATAGGTCATTTCATATACCCATCCATCATTCCTTAACTGTATATGAACATCTCTTGAATTATCCACATCTTTGTGTGACACTGAATACTACAACGTATCTCCTTTAAGTGATAGTTAACTAGGTCTTCGTCCATCCTCCCCTTGACCTATGAAAACTAGATAACCCAAGACTTAATCACTATTCTATAAATGCTCAAACAAGGATCTCGAAGAATCATGCATCCAACCAACCCCGATATCTTCAAGATACTAAGTACACACACCCGTGATATTCCACTTCAACTTCAAGTAAGTAATAATGAATCATCCTTGTAGTTACAGTTGATAATTTAGCCATTGTCATTTGATTGCGATTCTTGATCAGGATCTTTTCGGCTATACGTGGTGATGTTGAAGGTGTAGTCCGATAATTTCATTTGTGATTTTGGTGTGAAATATGCCATAAAATGACATTCTAATGATGCTGGAAAAATTTGAGTTTTAGAAATTTTTACGCCGAAAATTCCCCGAAAAATTTGAATTTTAGCCAAAAAATTTGAATTTTGGGCCAAAATTTTCACTCTTGTACCAGAATTTGAATCTCGCGTAAAAATTAACCGTTAAGTCATTCCTCAAATTTTCCGGCCAAAAAACTCTTTTTTTTTTTTTGGTTGCAATTGCGAGATGAAGGACCAATTGCGAAAGGTTGCTTGAATTGCGAAATATTGTTGAATTGCGAAGGATGGTGAATTGCGAAATCAGCTCCAATTGCGAGAAGCAATTGCGAGACCAATTGCGAGACCAATTGCGAGATATAATTGCGAAGATCTGCCAATTCCGAAAGTAATTCCGAAATGAATTCCGAAATCAATTTCGAAAGATCACCTATCACAATCTTATACAAGAATGCGACGTTTCATATTTGCGAGAGGCTTGTGAATTGCGAGAGGCAGCAATTGCGAGAGGCAGAAGCAATTGCGAGAGATTGGCAATTTCGAAACTTTCCAACCACTCTTGACTTTTTGGCAGACCAATAATTCACCGACTTATCCAAAAGTAGATCTAACCATTCTTCACCAACAGTTACCAATAATTCTTATGAAAGAATTTCTGAAAAAACTGATGAAGATCCACCAAAAATAACGCAAATCCCACACCCTTCGAATCCCTTTTTCACGATTAAAACACAGCAAAAACCACTAAAAAACTCTCGTACAGCTAATAACGAGACCAAAAGCTTGAAGCTTTTTATCAAAAACTTTCTAAACACCTCGAAAAACACAAAAAGCTTCAACCTTTTTTCACAAAACTCACGTTATTAACTACTGATGAACAGTAACGAGATAAAACACACCCAAATCACGATTTATCACCTCAAAATACACCACGATTCGCCAAGAATCTCCCAGGTTCGCTCTTGATACCAATTGTAGAGACCAAGAATCGTGTTTTAATACCTTCTGGAGGTCGAGGTTGACTAAAATAGAAGAGATTCATGGTACGGTTTTAGAGAGAGAGTAGAGAGAGGGTGGAGAAAGTGAAAACCGGATATTATTTCTATGGATAATGATTTTCAGCCACACCCCACAAGTGAAGACTTGTGGGGTATTTAAATGCCAAACATGACAACTTTGCTAATATTACATTAATAGTCCTTGCACTATATGCAATCTAGTTGTCTACTTCCAATTCACGTAAATATCGTCCAGCTTCGTTTCTAACACTCAAAATCCTTTAGTAGTCTTGCAACATTATAAAAAGTTATCGGAAATTAAATTTTCAAAAAGTTACGATATTTTGGTGTCAAAAGAAAATTTATTTCCAGATGTTTTTTGAACAATTTTCACGATTCTTCACATTCACACTTAAGTATATACTCCGTATTATTTTTTTGAGCTTTGTTATAATCTCTTATATTTTATTGCTACTCATTCGGCCATCCATGCAAAAATGTAATATGTGTCATACAAAAATTATTCCGCTTGTCATAATTTTTATTTTATTAGTAGCAGGATGGTCATAAGTTTTTAAGAGGATGTATCATCTTCCATATTTCTCACCTAATCACAAGTGTATATTTATTTGCCGTTCTAAAAGTAAAAAAAAAAAAAAATAATAAAAAAATAAAAAATGATGATTAATATGTTCATAGAGTCTCGTTCAACATAAACAATTTACAATGCTTGTAATCATATTCAATAGAAGAACAAGGCATGGTAAAATGTTGAGACGGTACGAAAAACAAATGCCATAAAGCGACATCTGCTTCATTATTCCGATTCAATTCATACTGCTAACATAAAAATCAAAATTAAATTATTCACAGTTTTCATAGTATACAAATATTCTGGTAGAAACCATTGAATTTAAATTACAAACGGTGTTGGAGAGAATGCTGGTAGCGCCATTTGAGGAGTCGAATTCCTGCAATTCACCACCGAAATTAGGTTGATGAGTTATTGTCTTTTCCGATCCAGTTTAACAATTATAGAGTCGATTATTAGAAGAAAAAAAAAAAAAAAAAAAAAAAAAAAAAAAAAAACCTTATTTAAATACTTTGCCCGATATTATATGTCTATTTACAAAATACATATAACTATATAAAAAATGTTATCATTATAATATATTGTAATAAAATGGTATACGTTTCATATATAATTTGATTAGAAAAAATTTGAAGAGTATAAACTTATTTTGAAACTAGTGAAAATTACAAGATCAACATCTAAATTGAGATGAAAAGATTAAGTATTATGTAAGTTGTATCAATCCATATTTTGCCCATATACTATATACTATAAAGTTTATAGTATGGGCAATAAAGAGCATTATACATGTAACCCAATCGAATTTACATTACCAATAATCAGTTCCGTATGAATCAGATCGAGTTTTCCCCGCCAATTTACTTTTAATCAATGGTCTTTTCTCGGATCTAAAACCAGCTCCCGATTCCCTCTGCCTTCGCACTTCTCTAGCCGCTTCGTCCTCTGCAATTGCTGTAAGCGTTGGTCTCCAACGTTTTGTCGCGTTACTTTGTCTCATACGTCGCTTACGACTCTGAGCCTCAACTGTTATCGTCTCAACCGCAGGTGCACCACAAAAACAATGAGTGAACTCTGGGATGAAAAGCTTCATGCATACAAGTGTGTGGCTGAAAAACACACACACACACACAAAGAGTTTAATGTATGGTTTTGATAAATAGATTGGTTGAGTAGAACACGAGGTTTGCATGAGCCACTTATATGTTTATATACTTGTTTAAATGTACTTCTTAAAGATATAATTTTGTAAGAAAAAGAATAGCCATGTTTTATATAGTTGTACGTCAGACATAACATATTATACGGTGTTATATAAGTAGAAAATCTTGTACGAACATTTGAAAGATGATTATGATGAATAACCCATATAATGATGACGATGAGTGCGAAAATTTAACTGAAGAGCAATTAGCATTGTGTGACACTTGGAATAAAAGGCTTCGTGGTCATGCTAGACGGTAGTAGTTTTTCATAAGTTTGTTTTATTATTCTTATGATAGGTTTCGCTTTGAAGCACAAATGGTGCATCTGTTTTGCGCCTATGTAATGGGCTAAAATGTGAGATTCATCACATCTTATGTACTTAAATATTTTTTGGAGTAATAAAATTTATCGGGTTTAAAAACCCTTTACCAAGAAAGAAAAGTTAAAGTAAAACGGAACCCACCGGAATGGCCACAAAAGGCACATCTTCTCCCTTCCACGACCCTTTGGGTATCAATCCATATTTTGATTCATTTACTTATTAACCAAAAACTTGATAAGTATCATTGTAATTCCACGACTTATATAGACATGTACCAAATACACCGTAAATCTTTTGCAATTTTGTAAATTGGCTATGTTGTGACGTCTTGTAATAGGTACCAGGTATCTCATTCTAAACGGATTGATTATTCACAATGTTATTTGTATCCCATTCTAGCTGGATCGAGTATTGTTGTTGAAAATTGTGTAACTATAAAGATGGTGAATTTTATTATTTTTGTTTTCATTTTTTATTTTCAAGCTACATATATAGGTCAGATGAAACAAAAGATTTACTATGGATGCATTCATAAAAAAATATGATCTTTTATAATTTTCATTCTCTTCAATACTTTTTCTACCATATAACATAATGGATGGATGCTCTTAGTTGAGAGGAGCTAGTGGTGTAAAAACCAAGGTTTTCAAGATCGGGATCCTACCTAGGATCGTTTTTGTCTTTGCAAGATCGTGATCGTGAAATCGGATCGGGATCCTAAGATCCTACTATAACGCTATTTTTTAATGATCTTTGTAATATTATTCAAATCTACAAATTATTATATATTATAAACATGAAATTATATGAATATTTCATGAAAATGTTGTCATAAATTATGAATATAGAATATTTAAGAAGAATCACATATTATTTTTTAAATTATATAAAACCATAAACCATAAATTTGTAGTTTTTTAGTTTGCGGTTTGAGAAAAGTAAGATCGGATTGGAGTAGATCTTAAGATCCTATGGTCAAGATCGGGATCCTATAAGATCTTAAGCTTGTTAAGATCCTACGTTGGATCCGGATCGTTTTTGCTTCATAAAATCGTAAAATTGCAAGATCCTAAGATCAGAATCGGGATCTTAACAACTATGGTAAAAACATCTAACAAGTGATAGGTCCCGCATATTTTTGTTTCATTTATTATTAATAAATTTGATTGGTTATATTAATATAAGATAAACTCATCTAACTGTATTAACGACTTAACGTGTGTAGGGTTCCATCAAGTTTCGTTTTGTTTCATTCAACTCTTGGGGACCAAGGACCATTCGCGATAACACTTAATTGACTCTTGTACCAAAAACTTATTAACCAAAAACTTGATAAGTATCATTGTAATTCCACGACTTATATAGGCATGTACCAAACTCACCGTAAATCTTTTGCGATTTTGTAAATTGGCTATGTTGTGACGTCTTGTAATAGGTACCAGGTATCTCATTCTAAACGGATTGATTATTCACAATGTTATTTGTATCTCATTCTAAGTGGATCGAATATTGTTGTTGAAAATTGTGTAACTATAAAGATGGAGAATTTTATTATTTTTGTTTTCATTTTTTATTTTCAAGCTACATATATAGGTCAGATGAAACAAAAGATTTACTATGGATGCATTCATAAAAAAATAGGATCTTTTATAATTTTCATTCTCTTCAATACTTTTTCTACCATGTATGAAGAATTTATAATCTTAATCACCAAACACTTTTATTAATAACTTGAGCAAAATAACACTCAATAGAGTTTGATAATCTACAACAGGAACCAACAACACCAATTTATACAACTGGAAAGAAACACACAACGGATCTAACAGACATGAGAAGTTAAAGCAATAGCATGCGCAGCCTTTTCCCATTCCATCCTTGAAGACTGCAAGAGAGCGTGGGAGGATATATAATCCCAAGAAGAGAGTTAACAGCTTTGGCCCTTAGACTTTTGTATCTTCCAATCTCAGCCTCAACTCTGGATAAAAAAACTATAAATGAAGAATAGACAAAAAGCAGAATTAGTCCTTATATTAATAAGGATAAAAGTGACATATAATTTAACACCCCCCCTCAGTTTTATCCTGGTAAGCATCATGCAATTTGATTTCATTACACAGAAATTCATGTTGAGCAGCAGGTAAACCCTTTGTTAAAATGTCTGCAAGTTGGTGTTGTGAGTCTACCCAAATAGACTCAATAACACCATTTGCAATTTTCTCTCTCACTAAATGCAAGTCAATCTCAAGGTGCTTAGTTCTTTCATGAAAAACAGGGTTAGCTGCAATTTTGATTGCAGCCTTATTATCACAGAAAATTTTTGCAGGTAAGGAATTTTTAATACCCAATTCATTTAAAATTTTCAAGACCCAAACAACTTCACAAGTAACTGAGGCCATGGCCCTATATTCTGCCTCAGCGGAGGAAGTGGCCAAGGTCTTTTGTTTCTTGCTTTTCCAGGCAATTAAAGAGTTACCAAAAAATAACATGTACCCAGTAACAGACTTTCTAGTGGAGGGGCATTTGGCCCAGTCAGCATCCACATAGGCCTTAAGACCAAGGTCATCATTTTTATTGAAAGTAATTCCTTTACCTGGTGACCCTTTTAAGTATCTAAGAACCCTTAAAGCAAGTTTAATATGAGATTGAAGGGGCTTATGCATAAATTGACTTAAGGAAGATACAGAATAAGAGATATCAGGTCTAGTTAAAGTGAGATAGATCAACTTCCCTAGCAGCCTTTGATAGCCAGTGAGGTCAGTAAGTGGGAGATCTTCTTTTTCCACAGCTCTATTTTTCTTGTTCTTCCTTTTCCTTCTAACAATATCTGAGACAACAAAGTTAGCTTCAATAGGAGTGGCTGCAGGTTTGCTTGCAAGCAAGCCGTACTCTGCGAGCAACTCCAAGCAGTACTTCCTCTGGTTTAAACATAACCCAGAGTCAGTGTCAATGACTTCAATGCCCAGAAAGTACCTCAATTTACCCAGGTCCTTGATTTGAAATTTAGTTTTCAGAAAAGTTTTAAACTTCTCAATTTCACCCACATTATTTCCTGTTAGAACAATGTCATCAACATACACAAGGAGGGCTATAAAGAGTTCTCCTTGTGTTTTGATAAAAAGAGAGTAGTCACTTTTGGACTGCTCAAAACCGTTCTCTTTTAACGCACCAGTGAGTTTCTCATTCCACTTTCTAGGGGCTTGCTTAAGCCCATACAAGGACTTGTTGAGTTTGCAAACTCTTTTATCATCCTTGTTGAAATAACCCTCAGGGAGGGTCATATACACATCCTCATCCAAATCACCATACAAGAATGCATTATTTATATCCAGTTGGTATAAATTCCAACCTTTGTTAACTGCTAGAGAGATAATGCATCTTACGGTTGTCATTTTTACAACAGGGGAGAAGATTTCATCATAATCCACACCTTCCTTTTGACCAAAACCTTTTGCAACAAGTCTAGCTTTGTATCTTTCAATATCACCAGTGGATTTGAGTTTGAGTTTCCAAACCCACTTGTTACCAATAGGTTTTCTCCCAGCTGGTAACTCAGTAATGGTAAAAGTTTTGTTTTCATACAATGCTTCCATTTCCTTGTTCATAGCAGCCTTCCAATTTGGGTTTTGGAAGGCCTCATGAACATTTTTTGGTTCAGAGACTTGACTTAGATTAGAAACAAAACAAAGGTTTTCAGATGAAAGGTTAGAATAATTAACGACCTTTTCAATCCCATATTTAACTTTTCCTTCAACCACATAGTCTTGAAATTTCTGTGGCATTATAGAGTTTCTTTTTGACCTTCTACAATCCTCAGAAACTTCATTAGAATCAGTAGGATCCTCTAATTCAAGTAAGGTTGCTGTCCTGGGTTGTCTACCTTCACTACTTGATTCAAACAAGTTCCCAGACTGAAGGTGTCTGTCTCCATTGTTTGACTCAGGTAATGTAGCCGACGGGAAAGAACTACCTTCCTTACTTGAACCATTTGGACTGGTAGCTGCATCTAAATCAGAATTATCACAAGAATGGTGAGTATTATCTGTTCTAGAAGTACTACCAAGTCCATGAGAATCTTCATCAAGAAAATTTTCATCATTGGAAAGATCATGGAAGGTATAAGGAGTATCAAAAAAATTCAAATGATCAGTACCTCCACAACCAGCCAACTCCTCCTTTTCTAATTTATTCATTTTGTAAGGAAAGATATTTTCATAAAATCTTACATCTCTAGAATAAAAAATGTGTTTATCTTCCAAGGACAAGAGTTTGTAAGCCTTTTTTTCAGAAGCGTACCCAATAAGAACACATTTAGTAGCCCTGCTACCCAATTTGTCTGAGACGTTCAGATTGGTAGCAAAGCAAAGACAACCATAACATCTCAGGTTTTTTAAAGATGGTTTAAAACCAAATAGAACTTCAAAAGGGGATTTACCTTTAAGAACAGAGGAAGGAAGTCTATTGATTAAAAACGCAGCAGTAAGGATACATTCAGTCCAGTAGCATAGAGGAATTCCCCCCTGAAAAAGAAGAGATCGAGCAACATTCAGCAGGTGTCTATGCTTCCTTTCTGCCACACCGTTTTGTTGTGGTGTGTAAGAGCAGGAGGTTTGGTGCAAGACACCCTTTGAATCAAAGAACCCTTGAAGGGTATGGTTAGTAAACTCAGTCCCATTATCACTACGAAACACTTTGATGTTAGCATTAAATTGAGTATGAAACATGTTGAAGAAAGATATAACATATTTGCCAACATCAGATTTATTTCTTAACAGGTATACCCACACAGCTCTAGAAACATCATCTACAATAGTGAGGAAAAATCTAAAACCATCCCTGCTGGGAATCCTATAGGGACCCCAGACATCTAGATGTATGATGTCTCCAATATTAGTGGCTTTGTGATCACTAAGGGGAAAGGGTTCCCTGGTTTGCTTGGCCTTATGGCAAATCTCACAGGGAGGTGAAGATTCATTTTTATTTAAATTTAGGTCTGAGCTAAGTAAATTTAAGACTTGGTCAGCAGGGTGACCAAGTCTGTGATGCCAGGTGTATTTAGATAAAGAGCAGGTAAAGGAAGATTTACCCTTAGAAGTATTGGCATCAAGATAGTACAGACCATTTGACTGGCTACCAGTCCCAATACTTGTCATGTTTCCCAAGTCCTGAATATAACATTTTTCTTTATCAAATCCAATAAACAAATTGCTATCTCTAGCAAGTTTGTAAACAGAAATCAGATTAACAGAGTATTCTGGAACAACTAAAACATCATACAAGGTGATATGATCATTGAGTTTAAGATTCCCAACTTTTTTAATTTTTGCAGAACTCCCATTAGGATGTTCAACAGTGAGTTTTAAGTCACTGATGTCAACCACAGAGTCAAGAAGATCCTCAGAGAGAACCATATGTTGGTTTGCACCAGAGTCTATAATCCATTTTACGAACTCCTCATAAGTTTTAAATCTACTTAAGAGGGAAGAAATACCTGACATATTAGCTTGAACATTGCCAGGTCCTGTTTTGTCACTGATAAGATTCATCAGTTGCATAATTTGTTCATGAGTAAATGGTGAGGAAGTACTAGCTTGAGGACTATCACTACTACCATTATCATTTACAAAAGCATTGTTACTAGAGGATCTTCTTTTAGCCCATCTTTTCTTAAGATGTTCAGGATAACCAATAATTTTAAAGCATCTGTCTTTTGTGTGTCCTGTGTAGCCACACTCCCCACAAATGACAGGGTTTTTATCAGGAGTTTTAGCCACAAAAGAAGATATTTGTTTTTTAGAAGAGTTTGTGAAAACAGAGTTTTTGTGAGACTCTTCTTTGACAATAAGAGAAAATGCAGTTTTAACATCTGGTAGAGGCTCAGTGGTCAAGATAGTACTTCTAAGTGTCATATATGCATCATCAAGCCCCATTAAAAACTGCATTAATCTGATTAAATCATTATGATTTTTTAAATCTTTTGCACCTTCACAGGTACAATTTGAAAGTTTAACCATAGCATCATATTGTTTCCAAAGGGAACTGAGTTTCTGATAATAATCAGAGACACCAGATCCATTTTGCCTGAGAGAATTAATTTGATGATACAAATTGTATATGACACTACCATTCACTTTATCATAAGTTTCCTTGAGTTCATCCCACACTTCCTTTGGATTTTTTGAAAAAATTTGCCCCATGTAAAGTTCTTGTGAGATAGACCCAAGGATCCAGGAAAGAACAACAGAATTGCACATGTCCCATTGAGTAGCCAATGAGGCATCAGTTGGTCTCCTACACTTTCCATTAACAAAACCAAGTTTGTTTTTATTTTGTAAAGCAATTGTCATGGAGATGCTCCAGACATTATAGTTATCAGTACCACTTAGTTTAATAGGAATGATAGGAGAGCCATTTGTATCATTAGGGTGAAGAAACAATTCATCACCAAAAATTAATTTACTAGCCCCAGAAGGGGGAGTGTCGGTACCACCAGCCATAAAAAGGATTTATCTTATCAGGAAAGTGAAACAGACCAACAAATTGATACTAATTCACAAAAGAGCCCTGATTCTACCAAAATCAGGTAGGAAGAGATAGTTACAGTGATGTAATGGCAGCGGGAGTTGAAGGATAGAAAAGCCCCAAAAATTAGGGTTTGTGAAAAAAACCTAATTTTTGATCCGGAACAAATCCGTCCAAAAGCAGCACCAATCAACCACTTAATTAACACAGCTTGATCAATCCCCCAATGAATTGAAACCCTAACCGTTTCAATCAACACCAGGCTAACCAAGAAAACAAACCCGATGAACCTTGACCGATGAACTCCTTGACTTAATCAAGCACAGACCACCGTGGAACCACCGATGTAATAGCGCAACTTCTTCAATTAATAGAGAGCAACCCTCTCTGATACCATGAAGAATTTATAATCTTAATCACCAAACACTTTTATTAATAACTTGAGCTAAATAACACTCAATAGAGTTTGATAATTTACAACAGGAACCAACAACACCAATTTATACAACTGGAAAGTAACACACAACGGATCTAACAGACATGAGAAGTTAAGGCAATAGCATGCGCAGCCTTTTCCCATTCCATCCTTGAAGACTGCAAGAGAGCGTGGGAGGATATATTATCCCAAGAAGAGAGTTAACAGCTTTGGCCCTTAGACTTTTGTATCTTCCAATCTCAGCCTCAACTCTGGATAAAAAAACTATAAATGAAGAATAGACAAAAAGCAGAATTAGTCCTTATATTAATAAGGATAAAAGTGACATATAATTTAACAATGTAACATAATGGATGGATGCTCTTAGTTCAGAGGAGCTAGTGGTGTAAAAACATCTAACAAGTTATAGGTCCCGCATATTTTTGTTTCATTTATTATTAATAAACTTGATTGGTTATATTAATACAAGATAAACTCATCTAACTGTATTAACGTGTGTAAGGTTCCATCAAGTTTCGTTTTGTTTCATTCAACTCTTGGGGACCAAGGACCATTCGCGATAACACTTAATTGACTCTTGTTTTTAAAGCTTTTTATGATGTAGGACATGAAATGCGAATACTAGAAAAACAATGACATGCATGTCATCGATACTGAATTTATAAGACACCGAAGATGTAATGATTTTGCAAAATATGTTTACACACGACTAACATAAATAAAAAGTAGATTAAACTCTAAACATCATAGTAATAGGTATATTTATGGTTTCTCCAATTTGGCTATAATCATCCAAGTGCGAATGCGTTGACAAGTATAATTCACACGAAACCAAATGTCTAACAAAAATTATCCTCTATTCGGGTAATTTATGCAAAATGGTTGATGAAAAGTTTTGCAAAAACCATCCTGTTAGGAATGTAAAATTTAGACATTTGGCATCTTGAGGATGACACCTATCAATAGTAACTCACAATTATGATTTGTGCAAAATTAGCCAAATCATATGAATAATTTTTGCAGATTACTCTAGAAAAATTAAACAAAAAAGTCACATATTACTAAGCATGCAGTTCTATTATTATTTGGTGATTTCTCATCGGGTTTTTATTTCAACATCTGGTAAAATATTATAAAACTTATGTATGGGTTCACAGCAATTAATACGTTAGTTGAAAACAATTTTCTTACAAGACTACGTCACATATAAGCCATTTACCAATTGTAGCTCGTATGTTTATTGGCAAGCTAGCTTGGCTTATGTATCTAGGATCGTCAAATTAGAACCCTATAAGCGGTACCAGATCGATCCACCTATATACATACTTGAATCACGTCTGTTAAAAATTCAACCTAAATGCGGAAATGCCTATAAATTAGTCATATATTTATTGGCATGCTTGTGGTAATTTGTGTGTACATGGTAGTGTACATGTGTGTTAGAAAACGATATGTGTGCTTGTAGTGCATGCCATGTTCCTGAGGGAAAGATGAAAGCATGCACACCACAAAAGGTGGCAACAACGAGTCTTTGTCATAACCAACATTGAATATGGACCTTTAATGAAATATTTTTTTTAGCCCAAATTTTAGACTAGTCTATTTTTTACACGGTGTCTTAACAGTCAAATGTTAAGGTGTGTTTTGGGAAAAAGCTTCTTACAGCTTCAGCTTATAAATTTGACATTTTCAAGTGAATCTATACTACATATAAAGAGTGTTGATGCAAATAATGTTCTAAAAACGTTATTTATATCTTTCGATAACTTCACGTTTTGAGGATGACAAAATGTGAAATCACGTTACGTTAAAATTAACGTAAACAAGTTTTTAATCGAAAGATCTCATTTTTACGCAAATCACACTAGCTATAATTGGGAGGCCTAAAGATGTGCCTAAACCTGTGTGTCATCATCCTGATGGTTGCAGCTAAAGGACCCACTTTTTAACAAACCATCAAGATCATGCCACACATGTTTAGGCCTAAATTTAGGAACATATGTTAGGTCTCCCAATCATTTTTCATAAATTTAATCTCATATATTCATTTGCATATCAGTGACCTAAAGTTTTGATAGTGTTATGTGAGTTGCCCATCAATACTAAGGGTGCGTTTAGTTGGGAAAAAAAATTCTTGTTTTCTATCTCTAATTTTGTAAAAATTTGGAAGAGAAATTTATTTCCACAAAACACTTGAAAATATAGAAAACGCGTTTAGCTGATGTTTGTATTTCTATTTTGAAGAAGGGGAGGGAGAGTTGGGGGTTACAAAGGAAAACAACTAAAATTTGTTTTGTAATTTTCCTTGTTAAGCTGGGAAATAAGGGATTTTGTGTTTTACAAAACATTTGTTGGAAAACGCTTATTTGAACGCGATCTCTGTTTTCCTTGTTTTCCACAAAATATTTTCTGGAAAACAAGGGTGTTTTCCCCCAACAAAACGAACCCTAATAGTTTGTGGATTCAAGTTTTGCACAAAAACATTTGTGAGATAGATGGTAAATAACTCATATGTTTTAACCCAATACTATGTATTCATCATATATGTGATCAAGGTTAATTTTCGTTATGAAGGATAAGCGACGTGTACGGTTTTCTCCGCCTGAAGGGAGGTTTGTTGACATAGTGTTTGAAACTCACGAGTGTGGTACTCGGGGAGTGGAGTAGGGCGAAGAAGAGCTTCGTGACCGAACCACTATAAATCTCTTTGTCCCGGTTTGATCCTTCCATCTCTTTCCTTTACTTTTATTAGTTACATTAGTTAGTTTAGTTTAATTGTTCATATTGGTGTTGATTGATTACACATAAGATTCGAATCAAAGTTTTTCAATAGTAAAGTTTTTAAGAAGATCTAAAAACCGGTAAAACTATTCAACCCCCCTTCTAGTTTTCCACAATTGGTATTAGAGCCAGGTTAGTCAAGATTTTAAAGTAAATTGTATTTTAAAACTTGAATCGATCAATGGATTTCGACAAATATCTAGAAGGGCAATCTATGCAAAGACCACCACTTTTCGAAACCGATTGTTTTATATATTGGAAAACAAGATTCGAAACGTATGTGAAATCAAAACATTGATCTTTGGCATATTATTACCGAGGGTGACTTTCAACCGATTCAAAAGAATCCGAAAACTAAAAGGGATGAAATAGTTCCTTATAGTAAACAAAGTGATGAACTTAAAAGAAAACTAGCCAAAAACGATGAGGCTAAAATGATGATTTATAATGCTTTGCCTAAAAAGGAATTTGAAAGAATTTTCATGTATAATACGGCAAAAGATATTTGAAAAACTTTGTTAGTCACTCACCAAAGTAATAATCAAGTCAAAGAAAACAAGATAGATCTTCTTGTGCAACAATATGAACAATTTTTCATTGCGAAAGATGAATCTATTGATAATGCTTTTGCTATATTTAATACTATTATCACTAGTCTTAAAGCTCTTGATGAAGTTTACACTAACAAGAACTATGTTAGGAAGTTTCTTAGGGCTCTACATCCTAAATGGAGAGCAAAGGTCACCGCCATTGAAGAGTCAAAGGACTTGGCGACATTATCTCTTGATGAACTAATAGGAAACTTGAAGGTTCATGAGATGATGATCAAGAAAGATTGCGATATAGCCAAAGGCAAAAGCGAGAGGGTTAGATCTCTAGCATTGAAAGCCAAAAAGGAGTCTAGTGATGAGGAATGTTCGAATTCCGATAGTGAAGATGAAGAGTATGTATTACCCGTTAGAGACTTTTAAAAGTTCTTTAGGAGAAGAGGTAGGTTCATTAGGCAACCTCGTGATGACAAGAAGCCATCACAAAAGAACCGAGTTGAGAAGAAAGGAAAGAGTGATAAGAGATGTTTTAGATGTAGAGATTCTAATCACCTCATAGGAGAATGTCCCAAACCACCGAAAACCAACAACCAAATAGCTTTCATTGGAGGCTCTTGGAGTGATAGCGGTGAAGAAGAAGAGAAAAAGCCCAACGATGAAACATGCCTAATGGCTCAGGCTTCGAATGAGGTACATTCCGAATCTTCTTATTATAGTGATGATAATTCGTCAATAGATGACAATAGATTACATGACGAATATAATAAACTATGCGAAGTAAGTTCTAAAATTTTAGGTAGAAACAAAACACTAAAATTAAAATTGCATGAACTTGAAGTGCAAGTTTTAGAACTAAAGGATCAAGTCAAAAGACTTGAGAAAAATAAAGAAGTAGACGTAGGATGTAGGTCATGCATAAGTCTTCGAGTAGAGAATGAAAAACTCAAAGAAAATGCTTTAAGGATCATTAAGTTTGAAGAAGGAACAAAGGCACTTAATGATATGCTTGAAGACATTAGGTTTAGTGAACATGACCGTCCAGGCTTAGGATTTGACCCAAACCAAGCTTCTACAAGTGGTACTAAACAAGTAAAATTTGTAAAGCCTGAAGAATCTGGAATCTTAGACGACGGCACCACTAAAATTAGTGGTACCGTGGTACCGTCAGGTGCTAAAGTCAGATCTGGGTCAATTTTGAAAAATAACTTAAGTCCTAAACCGAGTCACATAGTTATTGATAATGTAGAAGTACCTATTGCTAGTAAAAAGGAAGTCAAAAGTTTTTACAAACCCTTGTCAACCCCCGGACTTGGTTTTGTAAAACCTGATATTAGATCAATGACTCCTTCACCTAGAAGAACAAATGTTCCTAAACCTCGGTCAAGAACTCCTCTACCGAGAGGTAACTTTAGAAGACAAATTTATCCAAGTAACTTTCCCGTAACTTGGAATAACCGTCAACCACAAAGTTACTTACCATGGGAAATGTGTCCTCCATTCCAACATCCCAACCAAATGCGACAAATGCATGGGATGTTTAACACTAACAACTTTGGACCCATGAGATATTGGGGACCAAATGTTTGAGCTTCTGTTTTGTTGGTTGTTTTGTTTCGTGGTGTTCCCAGAACAGGGTGAAGATAATCAATAAACAAGGTACCGGATATTCACTTGAAATCGTGTTATCACTTTCCAATAGAAACTATTCGACCCTATGCCTGGGTTACACGAATATCTCTATGGGATAAGACCAAGTGATGTTCTTGTTTTAGGCACAAATCAAGAACCGAACGTATTCAAGTGTTTAGGGTTTGTATTCTGTATATCCATGCAGTAAAGTTATGATCTCTATTTATAATAGAGTTTACTCAAACCCTAGCCCATGGAATTATGTATAATTAACGGCCCATTAATTATACCATAATAGTTTCCATAATAGTAGGAATCAGTGGTTATAAGCTTACCAGCAGGAACAATAAGCCTACCAGCAGGAACAATAAGCCTACCAGCAGGAACAAGCTTAAACTAGCAGTAGAAACAGGTAGTCTTAACACTAGCAGTAGAAACTGGTAGTCTTAACACTAGCAGCAGAAACACTACTACTAACAGTAGAATCACCAGCAGTAGAATCATTACTACTGGTAGAAACTCTGCATAACCACTATTGAGTCAGGGTGTTCAGGGACCTAATGGGTGTACACTCCGTACCTCCAAACCCATTACCAGGTGTGAACTCATCCCTCAAGTGCACTAAATTTTCCAACAATCCTCCTCAAATTTAGTTCACTTCCTTTGCATGAAAATTAAACATAAAACAAAACATATGCATAAATGAAAATATCTTGAAGATTGAATTCTCATCTTAGTACATTACACGTTCAAATATTCGATAATCATGGTGTTCTAAGAATTGAACCCTTCAACCCATTTGAATACCTGAAGATAAAATACACATACATTTTCAAACATTTAAATACTCCTGACACTATACAAGCCATGTGTCCATATCCAATTCATAAATGTTGTAAAAGCTAAAAGTCCAAAGCTTCCTGAAGCGGCAAAACTTCAACATTTACATAGGTGGTTCATCTTTATTCATGCTCCTGCTAAGCACTTTTTCAAAGAAAATTAACCATTGAGAAGTAAAGACTTCATCCTCCTTTTCAGCAGGTTCTGAGCACAACTTTGGGATGTAAATAAAACATGTGCTCAAGTCCACTAAATGTTCAGCTTTCCACATTGAACTCAGCTCCAAAGTTTCCTCAGGAGGGAGTTGGGTGTCTTAGCATTCAGTGACTAAGTTGGACTTAAACCCATCCCTTTAGCAGACTTAAAAACCAAGTCTTTAGCCAAACCCTTCGTCAAGTGATCAGCTAAGTTATGTTGAGATCTAACAAACTCTATAGATACCACCCCATTCATGATAAGCTCACGAATCATGCTATGCCTGACACCTAAGTGTCTAGACTTCCCATTGTACATTTGGCTATAAGCCTTTGCCAATGTAGCAGCACTATCACAACGAATAGAAATAGGTGCTATAGGTTTAGGCCACAATGGAATCTCAAGAAGCAAGTTTTTCAACCATTCAGCTTCTTTACCAGCAGCAGCTAAAGCCACAAATTCAGATTCCATAGTAGAACTGGTGATGCAAGTTTGCTTCTTGGATGCCCAAGAAATTGCACCTCCACCAAGTAGGAATACCCAGCCACTAGTAGACGAATTGTCCTCAGTGTTACTGATCCAACTTGCATCTGTGTATCCTTCTAATACTGAAGGATAACCAGTATATGAGAGACTATAATCCATAGTTCTCTTCAAATACTTCAGTACCCTCTGAATTGCTTGCCAATGATGAGCACTAGGATTACTAGTATATCTGCTCAATTTTCCCACAGCAAATGCAATATCAGGTCTTGTACAAGTCATGGCATACATTAAGCAGCCAATCACCCTAGAATACTCAAGTTGAGATACAGCCTTACCAGTATTAGGCAAGAGCTTCTCACTTGTATCCATAGGAGTACTCACTGGAGTACAATCAAAGTAATTAAATTTCCTCAACACCTTCTCAATGTAATGAGACTGAGAGATAGAAATTTTGTTACTTTCATGTTTAATCCTTATACCAAGGATAACATCAGCCTCCCACATATCCTTCATGGAGAACCTTGATGACAAAAATTCCTTTGTTAGGTCAACTTGATTTTGGTCAGTGCCAAAGATCAACATGTCATCAACATATAGACAAATGATGACTCCTTTACCAGATTCATCAAATTTGCTATATACACATTTGTCAGACTGGTTAAGTGAATAACCACTAGATAAAACCACTTCATCAAATTTTTGATGCCATTGCTTAGGTGCCTGTTTTAGTCCATATAAGGACTTAATCAGTTTACACACCTTATTTTCATTGCCAGGCATGATGAAGCCTTGAGGTTGGTTCATGTAAACCTCCTCATCCAATTCATCATTCAAGAATGCTGTCTTCACATCCATCTGATGTATAATCAGATTGTGAATAGATGCCAAGGCAATCAGCAATCTTATGGTACTGATACGAGCCACAGGGGCATAAGTATCAAAATAGTCTATCCCTGACTTTTGTTTAAAGCCTTGAATGACTAGTCTAGCCTTGAACTTTTCAATAGTTCCATCTATCTTCATTTTCTTTTTGAAAATCCATTTGCAACCCAAAGGTTTGCAACCAGGTGGTAGATCAGCCAACACCCAAGTGTTGTTGCCCATGATGGAGTCCATCTCATCATTTATTGCCTCTTTCCAGAAAGCAACATCCTGGGACTTCATTGCTTCATCAAATATTTTGGGATCATCCTCAACATTAAAGCAATAGGAGTGTTGGTCAGAGACCTCATCCCTTGTTCCTTCAATCAAGTATAATTGAAATTCAGGTCCAAATGATTTTGGAGTCCTGACCCTTGTGCTCCTTCTGAGCTCAGGTTCAGGTTGTTGAACCACAACCTCATCAGAGATTTCTGATACACCAACATCATTAGTTCCATTAGGAATCCTCTGACTTGGTCTAGGGACTGATGAGAATCTATTCTCATCAAAGATTGCATCCCTTGATTCAATTATTGAGTTAATTGAAACAGATTCATTAGGTTCAATAACATAGAACCTATATGCCTTGGAATGCTCAGCATATCCAACAAAGATGCATTCAATGCCTCTTTCACCCAAAGTCTTTAATTTTGGATCAGGGAGTTTCACAACAGCCCTACAACCCCAAACCCTGAGATAATTCAGGTTGGGTTTCTTTTTAGTCCATAGTTCATAAGGGGTTGTCTTGTTCCTTTTGTTGGGAACCCTATTTAATAAATAGCAAGCTGTTAACATAGCTTCACCCCAGAACCCTTAACTCAGCCCAGAATAGGACAACATGGAATTCACCATCTCCTTTAGCACTCGGTTTTTCCTTTCAGAAATACCATTTTGCTGAGTAGTATAGGGGGCATTCGTTTCATGGATTATACCAACAGACTGAAAATACAGAGTATCCATGTACTCACCTCCCTTATCAGTCCTTAATCTCTTAATCGGGGAACTTTGTTGCAATTCAACCTCAGTTTTAAATACTTTAAATTTATCTAATGCCTCATCCTTAGTATGCAATAAATAAACATAACAATGCATAGAAGCATCATCAATAAAAGTCACAAAGTATTTCTTATTCCCAAAGAGGGAGTAGCATGCAAATCACATAAGTCACTATGAATCAGTTCCAATATCACTGTTTCACGTTATACACTTTGAAATGGTTCCTTAGTTATCTTGTTCATCATACAAGTTTTACACTTTTCAGTGTCCATGTCAAATGCTGGGATTAACCCATCTTTAGACATATCTTGCATCCTTTTAAAGTGTACATGGCCAAGTCTAGCATGCCAAAGGGTTGAATCATTTAATCTAGATGACGACATAAAAGTAGAATCAACCATTTCATGAACAATATTAAGTCTAAACATTTGATTACATAAATATCCAAAACCAATGAATACACCATGTTTAGATAAAAAATACTTATCAGATTCAAATACTTGTTTATAACCACAATTATTCAAAACACTACTAGAAATCAAGTTTTTCCTAATATTAGGAACATGTAAAACATTAAACAAAGAAACAATCTTTCCAGAACTAAACTTCAAATCAACACATCCTTTTCCATGCACCAGGGCTGTTGACTCATTTCCCATATGAAGAATAGAACCATCATTCATTGACTCGTATGTCTTGAACCAGCCTCTATCTTTACACACATGAATTGTTGCTCCAGATTCAACCCACCACGCAACATCATCATCCTGCACAAAGTACACATCAGATATATATGTAACATAATAAATCTTAAAAGACTTATTAAATATTATTCTGACCTTTTAGGGAATTGGAATTACCATTCCCAGAACCACTTGTGCCTGAACCATTGGCATTATTGCCAATCTTAACACCTTTACAATCCTTCCTGAAGTGTCCAGTTTTACCACACTTCCAACAAGTAGCTTTAGACTTCTTGTTAGGATCAGTTTTGGTGTTATCCTGATGCTTACGTTTGCCCTTGTTGTCATTGTTCCTGGAGGAGTTGTTATGCTCCACCAAATTGACAACTGATGGACCAGCAGCATTGCTACCCTTTGGCTTGTCACTTTCATGTGCTTTGAGTGATTCCTCAATGTGCAAATGACTGCCCAACTCAACAAGAGTTAACTCCTCCTTCTTATGCTTTAGCATATGCTTGAAATCTTTTCAAGAAGGAGGTAGTTTATCGATGATACAAGAGACTGAAATAGCCTCATCCATGTTCATCTTGTGTTGTGTGAAACGACCAAGTATACTAAGAAGTTCATTGTATTGTTCCATGACAGGTCTAGAATCGACCATTTTGTAATTGTTAAAATTACTTACAAGGAACTTCTTACTTGATGCATCCTCAGCCATATATTTGGCTTCCAAGGAATCCCACAGTTCTTGAGAAGATTCAACATTTTGATAAAGATCAAATAGAGAATCAGACATACCATTGAGAATTAATCCTCTGCAAACATAGTCATCATTCTCCCATTTGCTTCTGCTCCTCATCTGTTCCATAGTAGCATCATCCCCATGATCTTCAGGAATGGGTGTGGTCAGAACATACACCACATGCATACTAGATAACAACAAGTGCATCTTCTTTTGCCATCTCCTGAAGTCGACACCTTTAAACTTTTCAAGCTTTAAAAAGTTAGCCGCCATATGCCTCATTACAGCAGCCATTGATTATCACAGGAATAGTTTCTATTGATTGTTGGTTGTTTTGTTTCGTGGTGTTCCCAGAACAGGGTGAAGATAATCAATAAACAAGGTACCGGATATTCACTTGAAATCGTGTTATCACTTTCCAATAGAAACTATTCGACCCTATGCCTGGGTTACACGAATATCTCTATGGGATAAGACCAAGTGATGTTCTTGTTTTAGGCACAAATCAAGAACCGAACGTATTCAAGTGTTTAGGGTTTGTATTCTGTATATCCATGCAGTAAAGTTATGATCTCTATTTATAATAGAGTTTACTCAAACCCTAGCCCATGGAATTATGTATAATTAACGGCCCGTTAATTATACCATAATAGTTTCCATAATAGTAGGAATCAGTGGTTATAAGCTTACTAGCAGGAACAATAAGCCTACCAGCAGGAACAATAAGCCTACCAGCAGGAACAAGCTTAAACTAGCAGTAGAAACAGGTAGTCTTAACACTAGCAGTAGAAACTGGTAGTCTTAACACTAGCAGCAGAAACACTACTACTAACAGTAGAATCACCAGCAGTAGAATCATTACTACTGGTAGAAACTCTGCATAACCACTATTGAGTCAGGGTGTTCAGGGACCTAATGGGTGTACACTCCGTACCTCCAAACCATTACCAGGTGTGAACTCATCCCTCAAGTGCACTAAATTTTCCAACATGTTTTGCAAGAACGGATATGGTTGTGAAGCAACCTGAAGCCGACGAATGGAGTATGATTAGTGATTGCACTAATCTTTAGCTTCCAACAAAGGTAGTCTAATCTTCTAGTTTTAAGGGCAACACCTCAGACTAAGGTACGCTTTCTTAAAACACCATTTGTTAGTAGACATGCTAAGCGTGTAGTGTTCTTAGAATCTAACTTTGTAGGCACTAACATAATGGACGAAACTCACATCTTATCATTGCTCAAATATTTGTCACTCAATTTTCATTAAGCTGTGTCACACTTTACTGATTTCATCATTGTCCCATTGAAGCTTTTTCTATAAGGCAGAATAAGTAATTTGTGTCATGTTAATTTCATAAGGTGTTTGTTTAAGTTTATTTATGGGTTTTTAAGCTAATTTATTTCAGCTTATGTATTATAAACCAATTTTTACGGTTTATTTTAAAAGTCCTGGGCTTATGTATTGGTAAGAGCTTTCATGGAGTTTTTATTTTATTTTTTTTTTTTTTTCAAACTATGAAGTGGTCACATTAAAAAGTCAATTTTTTCTTAAAAGAAGAGTACTTTATCTGATTTGAGCTTGTGCGGCAATGATCTCATAACCCATACACTTGTCAACCAAAAGGTCAAAACAGGGGTCAAGGGACGAAGTTTATAAGGGTCGTTGCAATATGGACCATGTAGATGATAGACACGTACTAGGTTATCATTTTAGGAGTCGGGTTAATACGTACCAGGTTATCATTTTATCGGGTTTAGAGGAAGGACCAATAGAAATCTTATAAGGCCCGAAACGCCACCAAAAACAACCACAATTTATGAAATAATCAATAGTATATTTGAATACGCCGTTGTAATTTTAACTTAAAAATATGTGTGAAACTCCAAATCCTTTAGTGAGAAGTCTTGCAACATTATTATAAAAAGTTATCGGAAATTAAAATTTCAAAAAGTTACGATACTTTGGTGTCAAAAGAAAATTTATTTCCAGATGTTTTTTGAACAATTTTCACGATTCTTCACATTCACACTTAAGTATATACTCCGTATTATTTTTTTTGAGCTTTGTTATAATCTCTTATATTTTATTGCTACTCATTCGGCCATCCATGCAAAAATGTAATATGTGTCATACAAAAATTATTCCGCTTGTCATAATTTTTATTTTATTAGTAGCAGGATGGTCATAAGTTTTTAAGAGGATGTATCATCTTCCATATTTCTCACCTAATCACAAGTGTATATTTATTTGCCGTTCTAAAAGTAAAAAATAAATAAACAAAAAAAAATAAAAAAAAATGATGATTAATATGTTCATAGAGTCTCGTTCAACATAAACAATTTACAATGCTTGTAATCATATTCAATAGAAGAACAAGGCATGGTAAAATGTTGAGACGGTACGAAAAACAAATGCCATAAAGCGACATCTGCTTCATTATTCCGATTCAATTCATACTGCTAACATAAAAATCAAAATTAAATTATTCACAGTTTTCATAGTATACAAATATTCTGGTAGAAACCATTGAATTTAAATTACAAACGGTGTTGGAGAGAATACTGGTAGCGCCATTTGAGGAGTCGAATTCCTGCAACTCACCACCGAAATTTGGTTGATGATTTATTGTCTTTTCCGATCCAGTTTAACAATTATATAGTCGATTATTAGAAAAAAAAAAAAAAAAAAAAAAAAAAAAAACCCTTATTTAAATACTTTGCCCGATATTATATGTCTATTTACAAAATACATATAACTATATAAAAAATGTTATCATTATAATATGAGTCGAGTTATTTTAGAAACCAAACATTCCTCACATACCAAGGGACTCATCCCCACCATCCATCTAAAAAGAAATCAATGGTTGAGATTAAAAGCATTTAATATTTCACCCATTTTTTATAATTTAAATATCTCTTAAACCGTTAATCGTTAAGCGAAAATAATTACACCATCGCGACAAGCATTTAATTATCTTTCTATAGACGGGCATTTTGATATACTTTCGACAAAAAAAAAAAAATTCATTTTTTTCACGTTTTTTTTCGTAGCCGAAAAAATCATATATGATATATCATATATGATATTACATATCATATATGATATATATGATATATCATATATGATATATATCATATATCATATATGATATGTATATATCATATATGATATTACATATCATATATGATATATATGATATATCATATATGATATTACATATAATATCATATATGATATGTAATATCATATATGATATATGATATATATCATATATGATATATCATATATATCATATATGATATGTAATATCATATATGATTTTTTCGGCCACGAAAAAAAACGTAAAAAAATGAAAAAAAAAAAATTGTCGAAAATATATCAAATTGCCTATCTATAGAAAGATAATTAAATGCTCGTCGTAACGGCATATTTTTTTTCGCTTAACGATTAACGGTTTGAAAGATATTAATATTTGAAAAAAAAGGATGAAAGTGGGTTTTTTAAATTGTTGGGATTAATCTCATCCATTAGATCAAATAAAGATGGAGGGTGGAGATTAGTCCCTTGGTATGTAAAAAAAGTTTGGTCCTCAAATGATCTTAAATCTTATAATATATTGTAATAAAATGGTATACGTTTCATATATAATTTGATTAGAAAAAATTTGAAGAGTATAAACTTATTTTGAAACTAGTGAAAATTACAAGATCAACATCTAAATTGAGATGAAAAGATAAAGTATTATGTAAGTTGTAACAATAAGACACCTAAGTCAATGTTATTGCCCATATACTATATACTATAAAGTTTATAGTATGGGCAATAAAGAGCATTATACATGTAATTAACCCAATCGAATTTACATTACCAATAATCAGTTCCGTATGAATCAGATCGAGTTTTCCCCGCCAATTTACTTTTAATCAACGGTCTTTTCTCGGATCTAAAACCAGCTCCCGATTCCCTCTGCCTTCGCACTTCTCTAGCCGCTTCGTCCTCTGCAATTGCTGTGAGCGTTGGTCTCCAACGTTTTGTCGCGTTACTTTGTCTCATACGTCGCTTACGACTCTGAGCCTCAACTGTTATCGTCTCAACCGCAGGTGCACCACAAAAACAATGAGTGAACTCTGGGATGAAAAGCTTCATGCATACAAGTGTGTGGCTGAAAAACACACACACGTACACACACAAAGAGTTTAATGTATGGTTTTGATAAATAGATTGGTTGAGTAGAACACGAGGTTTGCATGAGCCACTTATATGTTTATATACTTGTTTAAATGTACTTCTTAAAGATATAATTTTGTAAGAAAAAGAATAGCCATGTTTTATATAGTTGTACGTCAGACATAACATATTATACGGTGTTATATAAGTAGAAAATCAGGTTGTGTAATATTAAAACATAAGTATTAAGTCTAAGGGTGCGTTTGGTCACGGACGGAATAGGGTTTCCACGGACGCTCATAGAATTTTTTGATAGATTTTTTCGATGTTGTGTTAATTTAAAAAAAAAACATTGAATTTTTCTAAATTCATCTTAAATGTACCCGGTTCATCGAAATGTGTTATTATATTACAGTATAAAAAAATTTGTGTAACCCGATCATATTTGGTCCTGTTTAATCCTTCTGGAATCAATCAGAATTGATATATAAGAATTTTTAATTTTATTGTTTGGTTTAAAGTTTGGGTATCAATCTCAATAAAAAGTGATATATATTACTAGATTTTGTAATTTATAGGAAAAAACAAGTTAAGTGATGTGGCTGATGAAGATAGTAACAGTGAAGTGGAGGAGGTTTTTGACGAAACAAGAGGTTTTATGGCATACAAGAGTGGAGGTGGAACTGGAAGGAAAAGATGATTATGATGATAACCCATATAATGATGACGTTGAGTGCGAAAATCTAACTGAAGAGCAATTAGCGAATAAAAGGCTTCGTGCTCATGCTAGACGGTAGTAGTTTTTCATAAGTTTGGTTTATTATTCTTATGATAGGTTTCGCTTTGAAGCACAAATGGTGCATTTGTTTTGCGCCTATGTAATGGGTTAAAATGTGAGATCCATTCACATCCTATGTATTTAAATATTTTTTGGAGTAATAAAATTTATAGTTAATTTCAAAAATGGTCCCTGTGGTCTGTCGGTTTTAATGGATATAGTCCATTTACTTTTTTTTAACGGATCCAGTCCCTGTGGTTGCGACCCATATCGGGTTTGGTCCCTTGACTAAATTTTTCGTTAGTTTGACCGTTAAATTGGTCATGTGACGTGTACATGGGTAGGTAATTGTGTCATTTTGCATATCCTACAAATCCTTCTTTATAACAAGTTATGCAGTTCTTCTTCATTATTCAAAAACAATAAATCCAAATCCCACTAATCCAAAAACATACATCTACAAACAAATCCTTATATTTGTGACTTAGATCTGATAATGAAATGTCTAATAAACCCATTTAAGCACATCCAAACACTATCTCCTGTTGTATCCCGTTTTAATACGACTTGTAATGCGATCTTGACTAATGCGATCTTGATTATTCCATATCACAATAAAACCCAACTCCGACCACCACCACAACCGGTCACCACCACAGTTGGCGACCACCACATCACCACCAAAGCATCAACCCAAACACCCCCTGCCACAAAATCACCACCAACCCACCACCACCAACTGTCGACTACCACCACCAACCCACCGTCGGCCTAAAAACACCAAACACTTTCCACCATCATCCACCAACACCACTGTCGGCCTAACAACACCAAACATTAACCCTTTCAACAAATTACTTTAATTCCAACAAAAATCTCAAAATCCCCAAATTTGATAAAAAGAATTTAGAACCCGAACCCTAAAATTTAAACTCAAATCACGAAATTAACTTCATAAATAAGTAAGTCACACTCAAGCAACACAAACCTTCAACCAATTCCTCCAATTTAATAGAAAAACAAAGCCCTAATTTTTGTAAAAACTAAAAACGACCACCAAACACAGATTCTTGGATTTGTGGTTGTCACGCTGGTCACGGCGGTTTCGTGGTGGTAGCTGTCGAGGGGGTGGGGGGGGGGGGGGGCAATTGGGGATGGGTTTGATGAATATGGTGGGGGTGTTTGAAGAAGTAGAAGAGGTGGTTATTTAAGTGAAAAAGGATTGAATAAGGTTTTTTGTTGATGAAGAAGAAAATGAATATAAGATGGGCTTGAATTATGTTTTTGAATTTTGAAATGAGTTTGAAGAAGTAGAAGATGCAAAAGAAAGAAAGAAAGAAAAAAATGTAAAAGTAGTACGTAGTATCTAAATTTCATCAGTTTCAAAAATGAGTTTACTGGTAAATAAGTATCTTAAATTCTTAATCTTATCAGCTTCAAAAAGAAAGAAAGAAAAAAAGGTACATCATGTCCCCATGAAAGCCAAGGTACAAACCAATCACATAGATCATTTCAATTTTCTTTTAATAATAATAATAATATGAAGGTAGTTTGGTCATTTCATCCTTTTAGACAGTCAAACTAACGGAAAATTTGGTCAAGGGACCAAACCCGTTATGGGTCGCAACCACAAAGACCAAACCCGTTAAAAAAAAGTAAAAGGACTAAATCAGTTAAACCCGACAGACCACATGGACCATTTATGAAATTAACTCTAAAATTTATCGGGTTTAAAAACCCTTTACCAAGAAAGAAAAGTTAAAGTAAAACGGAATCCACCGGAATGGCCACAAACGGCACATCTTCTCCCTTCCACGACCCTTTGGGTATCAATTCATATTTTGATTCATTTACTTATTAACCAAAAACTTGATAAGTATCATTGTAATTCCACGACTTATATAGGCATGTACCAAACACACCGTAAATCTTTTGCAATTTTGTAAATTGGCTATGTTATGACGTCTTGTAATAGGTACCAGGTATCTCATTCTAAACGGATTGATTATTCACAATGTTATTTGTATCCCATTCTAGCTGGATCAAGTATTGTTGTTGAAAATTGTGTAACTATAAAGATGGTGAATTTTATTATTTTTGTTTTCATTTTATTTTCAAGCTACATATATAGGTCAGATGAAACAAAAGATTTACTATGGATGCATTCATAAAAAAAATATGATCTTTTATAATTTTCATTCTCTTCAATACTTTTTCTACCATATAACATAATGGATGGATAAATTCAAAAAGAGGTTATCGGATTGGAAAGCTAAATCGATGTCGTTTGGGGGACGTCTAACATTGGTAAAATCGGTTCTAGGTAGTTTGCCATTGTATTATTTTTCAATGTTCCGCGTGCCTTTGAGTGTTATTAAAAATCTTGAGAGAATTAGGAAAAGTTTCTTTTTTTTTGGGGGGGGGGGGGGGGGGGGGGTTGGGTGAAGGCAAAAAACTCTCTTGGGTTAAATGGGATTCGGTATTAGCTTCTTCTGGGTTGGGGGGGCTTAGTGTTGGGTCTTTACGGGCAAAAAACATGGCTTTATTAGGTAAGTGGTGGTGGAGGTTTAGGACGGAAGGCGGGGGGCTATGGGTTAGGGTGATTAAGAGCATTCACGGAGATAGTGGGGGTTTGAGGGGCACTAGAGCTATGGGAGGGGGGTAAAAGGCGGTGGGGTTTGGCGTGACATTGTGAAGATTGGTGAGGAAATGGATGGATTGGGTTTAGATTTCACTTCCTCTTGTGTTGGTGTATTGGGCGACGGGAGGGATATTAGATTTTGGTTAGATAATTGGGTAGATGATCGGAGGCTTTGTGATAGGTTTCCTAGGTTATTCCATTTAGACAAGAAGAATGAGAGTAGTGTGTTAGATAAGGGGTTGTGGGTTAATGATGCATGGTGTTGGAAATGGGATTGGTGTAGATGTATTAGGGGTAGAGTTAGTAAGGATTTTGACGATCTTTTAGGTGTTTTGCAAAATGCTGTTGTTAATATTGAATGTAGGGACAAATGGAGATGGTCGCTTGATGAAGACGGTGAGTTCACGGTTAATGCTTTAGCAAGAATGGTGGAGGAAAAGACTCTACAAGTGGAAAGCGTAGGTCGTGAAACGCTTTGGAATAAGTTGGTCCCGAGAAAAGTAAACATATTTGTGTGGAGGGCTATAAAAGGAAGACTTCCGGTTCGTGTGGAGCTCGACAAAAGAGGTATTGACTTGGATTCGGTTCTATGTCCATGTTGCAATATGGTCGTGGAATCTTGTGCTCATAGCTTGACCACTTGTGATCTAGCTATGAGAGTGTGGGAAAAGATTTTTTCTTGGCGGAAGGTGGGTGACGTTAACGTTTTCTCCATTGACGAATTCTTCTCTTCAAACGGAAATGTTAATGGGCCCGCTTACCTCTCTCGCGTTTGGCAAGCGGTTATATGGTCAACCGGGTACTTCATTTGGAAAGAGCGAAATGCTCGTGTGTTCGGTAAAAAGGTTTCAAGTACAAATAAAATTGTTCAAGAGATTCAACTTAGAAGCTTCGAATGGATTGTGAGAAGATCAAACGAATATAAAAAGATAGATTGGCAACATTGGCTTTGGGAACCTCTTAAGATTAGGCTTCCATAAGTTTGTTCTTTGAGTTGTCTGCTGCATTTGTTTCTGTGATGAATTCAGTGTTTGGGTCTGTTAGTTGGTACTAATTCATTGGTTAAGTCTGCTGCAATTTGGTCAAGTCTGCTGCAAGTCGGCTGCAATTTGAGTTCAATTCTGCTACAATTGCTTCTGCGATGACATCTTCTGAGATGTTTGGGTCTAATACAATTTGGTTCAAGTCTACTGTAATTTTTGTGAGTGTTTGGGACTAATTCATTTGGTTAAGTCTGCTGCAATTTATGTGAGGCTATCTACATTAAAGGTTCAGTGGAAGACATGCTATTGGTCAGTTTATCTATGACATCAAGAATAAATAAATAGTTCAACTACTTTGGCATTATTACTCAAGTGAGACTTTAAGTAGTTTGACTATGGAACTTTTCTTCTTCCAATCGTTTCAGTGGCTGCATAATATGCTGGGAGGCATGTGGGGTTTTGCTTTGTTTAGTATGGTTCTTGTGATAGTCTTTTAGTTTTGCAATTGCTTGTAAGTTTGCATTTCTTCTTGTTGTTTTCTTTTTGAGGCTCATCCTTTCTAACTATCTTGGTTAGAAGGTGGGCGGTCATTTCTTTTGTATCTTGTCCTTGTTTTTGTTCTCTTAATGCATTGCCTTTCTAAAAAAAAAAAAAAACATAATGGATGGATGCTCTTAGTTGAGAGGAGCTAGTGGTGTAAAAACATCTAACAAGTTATAGGTCCCGCATATTTTTGTTTCATTTATTATTAATAAATTTGATTGGTTATATTAATACAAGATAAACTCATCTAACTGTATTAACGACTTAACGTGTGTAGGGTTCCATCAAGTTTCGTTTTGTTTCATTCAACTCTTGGGGACCAAGGACCATTCGCGATAACACTTAATTGACTCTTGTTTTTAAAGCTTTTTATGATGTAGGACATGAAATGCGAATACTAGAAAAACAATGACTTGCATGTCATCGATAGTACTGAATTTATAAGACACCGAAGATGTAATGATTTTGCAAAATATGTTTACACACGACTAACATAAATAAAAAGTAGATTAAACTCTAAACATCATAGTAGTAGGTATATATATGGTTTCTCCAATTTGGCTATAATCATCCAAGTGCGAATGCGTTGACAAGTATAATTCACACGAAACCAAATGTCTAACAAAAATTATCCTCTATTCGGGTAATTTATGCAAAATGGTTGATGAAAAGTTTTGCAAAAACCATCCTGTTAGGAATGTAAAATTTAGACATTTGGCATCTTGAGGATGACACCTATCAATAGTAAGTAGTAACTCACAATTATGATTTGTGCAAAATTAGCCAAATCATATGAATAATTTTTGCAGATTACTCTAGAAAAATTAAACAAAAAAGTCACATATTACTAAGTAAGCATGCAGTTCTATTATTATTTGGTGATTTCTCATCGGGTTTTTATTCAACATCTGGTAAAAGATTATAAAACTTATGTATGGGTTCACAGCAATTAATACGTTAGTTGAAAACAATTTTCTTACAAGACTACGTCACATATAAGCCATTTACCAATTGTAGCTCGTACAAGCTTGGCTTATGTATCTAGGATCGTCAAATTAGAACCCTATAAGCGGTACCAGATCGATCCACGTACCTATATACATACTTGAATCACGTCTTTTAAAAATTCAACCTAAATGCGGAAAAGCCTATAAATTAGTCATATGTTTATTGGCATGCTTGTGGTAATTTGTGTGTACATGGTAGTATACATGTGGGTTAGAAAACGATATGTGTGCTTGTAGTGCATGCCATGTTCCTGAGGAAAAGATGAAAGCATGCACACCACAAAAGGTGGCAACAACGAGTCTTTGTCATAACCAACATTGAATATGGACCTTTAATGAAATATATTTTTTTAGCCCAAATTTTGGACTAGTCCATTTTTTACACGGTGTCTTAACTAGAGGTGCAAAAAAATCGGTTTTAATCGGTTTTCGGTTTTTGGAAAACCAGTTATTAAAAAACCGGTTTTAATCGGTTTTTTGGAAAATCGGTTTTCGGTTTTTTTCGGTTATAAATGTTCGGAATCGGTTTTTTTTCGGTTATCAATTTTCGGAATCGGTTTTTTATCGGTTTTTTACCGGCTCGGTTCTTTTCGGTTATAAATGTTCGGATTCGGTTTTTTTTTCGGTTATTTATCGGTTAGTTTTTTTTTTCAGAATTTTACATACATGTTCGAACATTTTTTTTTCGGTTTAATTAAACAACACAATTATGCAACTAAAAATACAATCATAACTTTTATTTAAACAATACAATTATACAACTAAAAAAATACAATCATAACTTTTATTTAAACAATACAATTATACAACTAAAAATATATAAATACTAATACATTTCGAGCTTCGGCATGGCCATCACCCGAAAACATATTAGTGTACTCAAGTATATCGAGCTTCGGCATTGCCATCACCCGTTATACTCAAGTCATTAAATTATCCAAAAAATCTTCTACATCCACTTCTTCAACATCAAATTCTTCGAACTCACCTTCATCTAATTCGGTAGTCGGAGGTGATATCCCTAATTCAACTTCTTCTCTTTCTATAGTTTCTTCAACGTCTTGTAATATCGGACCTTCCAACGATGATTCATGTTGTATCCTATCTACCCCGTCCAAATAATCTTTCAAACATACACATACTTCCACGGATTCGGGGGTTAGTCTTGACCTTCTTTCCGATATAATTCGACCGCTAGTAGAAAAGGCCGATTCGGAAGCTACCGATGAAGCTTGTACCGCTAATAAGTCACGAGCCATAGCGGATAAAATTGGAAATTGAATTTCCCTTTCTTTCCACCAAGCCAAAATGTCAAAGTTTGCAAACTCATGGGGACTTAAAGTTATTAAAAGTTTGTAGCCATATATTGTCCCAATTCGCTTGTCGGGGCCGATGTTCGTTGACGCTTTGTAGCGTCTTCACATAAACTATTATAAAGGTTTATATTAATGTCTCTTGCTTGTCGAGACGACCCGGCCCGCATTTGGTCAACAATTGGGTTTTGTTGATGACCATATTTTGTTGCATAAATTCCAAATAATTGTTTAAAACTATCGTTAAATTTCAAATTTTGGGTACTTATATAGTCGGGGTCGTCTTCGTTTAACTCTAAATTTTCCATTATTCTTGTTATTAAAAGTTCTACGCCTCCAACATTTAAACATGGATTAAGTACGGCGGAACAAGTAAAAACCAAAGGTAAACTAGCCCAATATTTTATAAATTTCTTTTTTATAACTTTAACCATTTTTCTAAACATACCGCAAGGTGAGTTTTTTAATTCGTCTAATTTTTCCGTCATAGCATAAATTTGGTTTAAAACTATTGAGCTAGTTGGGTAATAAACACCCGATAATATAGTTGTTGCCTCTTTAAAAACTTGTAAAAAAATAGTTAAATCATTTAGTCGATCCCAATCTTGGTCGTCTATCGGAACGGACTTATTTCTACTAACAAGTACATCATTAAAAGCGGTTAAGAATTTGCCGTAACGGCGAGATAAGAATTTGCCGTACCATGTGGTGCGGTCCAAGTATCCGTAGTTATAGAAACACCATATTTATATTCACGAAAACCATTAATAATATCTTGTTTAGCCGTTTCCCATAATTTAAAAGCATCACTTCTAAGAGTAGTACGACTTACATGTTCATAACGCGGTTGTAGCCTCGTTTTGATGATCTCCGTAAGCTTGACGTTGTCGAAGTGGTTGAATGGAAGCGCTTGTTGAATGACAAACTTCGTAAAATCAAGTCGAAGCGCTTCACTATCATATATAAAAACCAGACCATCCGCACCAATAGTACCATCGGACGAAGCTCGGACCGCATTACATTTTTCTTTATGATTCCTAAGTGTAGTGTTAGACGTTGGAGTATAAAAGTTCCCACATTTCTTGCAACGCGCCTTTTCCGCATTATCGATCATAATACACAAATCGTAATTACACCAAACATCACCTTTCCGGTTAGTTGGCTTAACTTTCACGACATCTTCATTTGTGTAGTGTTTTTTTGCATTGCTAGTAGAAACGGAGGGAGTAGTGGAAGCTTGTTGTGATACATTTTCCATTATATGTGAGCGTTTTTGAGAGATTTTGAGTGTTTTTTATGTGTTTTCAACCACAACCCATTACATGTATTTATACTACCATTACATAGCCTAAAATTATCCAAAAAAATAAAAAAAACACACAAAAAATCAAAACAAACGGCTAGTGACCGTTAAAAAAACGGGAAAAAACCGGTTAAAACCGGTTTTGTATGCAACGGCTAGTTTGACCCAACTTTGACCGGTTTTTTAAACCGGTTAAAACCGGGTTTGTTTTTTTTTTTCGAAAATTAATGCGGGCTTTTTTTTTTTTTTTTTTTTTTTTTTTTTTTTAAAACCGGTTAAAACCGAAAAAAAACCGTTATTTTCAAAAAACAGAAAACCGGTCCAACCGGTTCGTTTTTATAAAACTGGTTCAGTTTTAAAAAAAACCGGTTTTTTAAAAAACCAGTTTCGGTTTTATATACCGGTTTTTAAAAAAAACCAGTTTTGATTTGCACCTCTAGTCTTAACAGTCAAATGTTAAGGGTGTGTTTGGGAAAAAGCTTCTTACAGCTTCAGCTTATAAATTTGACATTTTCAAGTGAATCTATACTACATATAAAGAGAAAATACATTTGTTCAATACTTTAAAAACTTCAAAACTGAGTAATTTTATTACACTAAAATACACTTATATAAAAAAGACAACTCAATATATTAGAATATTTAAATACTTAATTATAATTTAACCCATTAACTTTCTTCACTCTCACTTACTCCACACCCATATATATATAAAAAAGAAAGGAAAAATGACAAAAATAACCAATTTTACAAACATACTTCACCAAATACCAACTTTTTTTTATCCAAAAAGCCATTATACCCATGAAACTCGCAAAGCCTTGCTACAATTTGTGGATTTTTATAAAGATCGCAAGGTTGTCCTTGCTAGTTTTTCTAAAAAAATCGCAACGTTGTAAACTAGCAAGGTTCATCGTGCTATCTTTTTTTAAAAAATTGCAAGGTTGAAAACTTTGGGGTTTTTCGAATTGGGATTTTTAGAAAACTAGCAAAGTTCATCTTGCTAAAAACTAGCAAGATTGACCTTGCTAGTCAACCTTGCGGTTTTTTTGGAAAACACTAGCAAAGTTTGACTAGCAACACCTTGGTTTCATTGATATAATGGCTTTTTGGATAAAAATTGGGTATTTGGTGAAATATGCTTGTAAAATTGCCTATTTTTGTCATTTTCCAAAAAAAAAATTGCACATACAAATAAACGAGACTATATATCATCGGCGCTATTCGTGAGTAATCGTCTAGTTATATTTAAAGATTTTTTTGGAGCCCTAATAGCCACGAAGGCTTTATTTAATTTTTTTTAATACAGTTCATGTATATATTCATGCATGATTATGTTTACCGGCACTTAAATGCATATCTTACATAAAGTTGCAACAGATAACAACTGTTTTTGTATAAGTTTCAAATAAATATCAAATTTATAACCTTTGTGCCATTCCAATATAATAGAAAATTATATTTACCATTATCATCGTTACGAATAAATGGTTGGTTTTCGTTAAGAAAACAAGTTTTGTTTGTAATACTACAAAAATATCTTGGAGATTTGAGTGATTTTGTAGTTTTGAACCATGTGCAAATAAAACATGCACATGGATGAACGCTCACGTTTATGCAAGTGGTTGCATTTGCACAACATATCATGTCATGTATACAGGGACGGAACTAACACGAAAAGATCAAGTGCACTTAGAATAAACCAAACACAGTTTTTAGGGACCATGTGCATTATGAAAAATCGAGATTTTTTTAACAATAATAACACACATCACAAAAATCTATCAGTGTCCCAGGACCCCCCAAGAGCCACCCTGGTTCCGTGACTGCATGTATATGTACATTTATAGAATAAGAAAATAAGTATACGAGATAAAAGTTCCACCATCTCACCATCGATCCATAATGTGGTGCTCGAGTCTCCCTTAAACTTGAATGGAAGTATTGGTTGTCAATACTAATGCTTACAATATGTGTAAGATAATGTGATTCTGATGTGAATCGGGTTAAAAAAAAATGATGATTGATGAGTACCATTCCTTCCATCCTTACAAAACTGTTTGCGATGAAAAGTGTTTATAACCAATCTTAGTTTGAAAATCATTAAAAACTGCAAATAAGCTTGCTCATGCTATCCACGACTTCTTAAAAACTTCACTACTTTTCCATTCACACAATATATTTCACTATTTGAACTTAAAGCGGAAGTGATAGTTCGTATATTAGTTGAGTTTAATGAACTTCGAAGTTCGAACTATTAAAATACTTCGCCAGCTCTAAATTTTTTACATATTTAAACCAACATTAGCTTCATACTCGCGATTGATTTCTACTCCACTTATGACATGTCCAAAGTAATCCATGTTGTGGAGCCCAAGAATTACATAACCATAAGCCCACAAACTAGTGGCGGGTCCTGAGCTTTTAAATTCTAGCTTGAGCTTTTAAATTCGGTATACACTACCCCGTATTACTTTTCTTATGAAAATATCTTTCAAATATGCATTGTTATACCAAACTCATTTTTAAGTACTTTATCTGTTGATGCAAATAATGTTCTAAAAACGTTATTTATATCTTTCGATAACTTCACATTTTGAGGATGACAAAATGTGAATATACTTTACGTTAAAATTAACGTAAACAAGTTTTTAGTCGAAAGATCTCATTTCTACACAAATCACTCTAGGTATGAACAAAAAAATTTACAACTTGACAAATGATCAAAGAAGTGAAATTGTGTTTAAAACTTCACATTTTTAATGTGTCAAAATATTTTTTTCTTTCAAAAATATACTTTACAAGTTATTTTTGAATAATTAAGAAATGTTTTATTGGAAAAATAAGTTCAAATATTATAACAGCTATTTTCTCCCCCAAAATCAGCTCTAAACTTCCCCAAATAAGCTTTCACCACTAAAGACAAAAAGATGAGCGTTTTTGTCTGGCACAGTGTTAAATTTAGTGGTACCGTATCCACACAACGGCCAGATTTCTTCTGCCTATAAATACCAACCCTGTTCACAGTTTTTGGGCATCTTTTTTCACACATATCTTTCTGAGTTCAATACTATCACCAAATCTTTTCTTCTTGATCATTTAGTTTTCTTTTGTTTAAAGAGTGATCCAATTATCCAACCAAGTGATCACCTTCATTCCTCTACTAGTGCAAGAGAAGAACACAAGGTATCCAAGAAGATACAAAGTGTTGTAGTTGTAGTTAGTGCACTTATAACATTTGTTACACACTTGTTGTATTCTAGCATACATCAAGTTCATTTTTCTTTTGAGAGTTTGTGAGAGTAGATCATTGTGATCTTGTAGAGATATTGAATCTCTCTTGTAGCTAGTGAGCTAGTGTGTTGATCAAGTGGATCAAGGGTAGATCGGGTAGATCGAGTCAAGTGTGTTGATTGTGTGAAGTAGAAAGGATCGTGTGGATCGTGGTAGATTAGTACTAGCTAAGATTAGTACTCGACATCTAGCTTAGTGTCGGAAATTAGGATAAGCGACGTTGTACGGTTTTCTCCGCCTGAAGGGAGAAAAAAAGAGCTTTGCTCCCCTTTACGGTTTTCTCCGCCTGAAGGAAGGTTTGTTGACATAGTGCTTGAAACTCTCGAGTGTGGTACTCGGGGAGTAGAGTAGGGCGAAGAAGAGCTTCGTGACCGAACCACTATAAATCTTTTTGTCCCGGTTTGATCTTTTCATCTCTTTTCTTTACATTCATTAAATACATTAGATAGTATAGTTTAGTTTGCATATTAGTGTTGATTGATTACACATAAGATTCGAATCAAAGTTTTTCAAAAGTAAAGTTTTGAAACAATTTAAAAACTGGTAAAGCTATTCAACCCCTCCCCCCCTTCTAGTTTTTCACAAATGGTACCAGAGCCAGGCCAGTCAAGATTTTAAAGTAAATTGTATTTTAAAACTTGAATCGATCAATGAATTCTGACAAATATCAAGAAGGGCAATCTATGCAATGACCACCATTTTTCGAAACCGATTGTTTTATATATTGTAAATCAAGATTCGAGAGGTATGTGAAATCAAAATACATTGATTTCACAACTTTAAGAAAAAAGTTTTGTTTGTAATACTACAAAAATATCTTGGAGATTTGAGTGATTTTGTAGTTTTGAACCATGTGCAAATAAAACATGCACATGGATGAACGCTCAGGTTTATGCAAGTGGTTGCATTTGCACAACATATCATGTCATGTATACAGGGACGGAACTAACACGAAAAGATCAAGTGCACTTAGAATAAACCAAACACATTTTTTAGGGATCATGTACATTATGAAAAATAAAGATTTTTTTAACAATATTAAAACTACGCCACAAAAATCTATTGGTGTCCCAGGACTCCCCGAGAGCTACCCTGGTTCCGTGATTGCATGTATATGTACATTTATAGAATAAGAAAATAAGTATACTCGCGATTGATTTCTACTCCACTTATGACATGTCCAAAGTAATCCATGTTGTGGAGCCCAAGAATTACATAACCATAAGCCCACAAACTAGTGGCGGGTCCAGAGCTTTTAAATTCTAGCAAGAGCTTTTAAATTCGGTATACACTACTCCGTATTACTTTTATTATGAAAATATCTTTCAAATATGCATTGACTTGTTATACCAAACTCATTTTTAAGTACTTTAACAATAGGAAAATAAAAGCTAAAAAAAAAAACTTAAAAATATGCACTTGTGTTCTTAATGCCACCATTTGCCTCGATGGTTTTAGCCTGAGATCACTTAAGACCTTGAATCGAGCGATACGAATAATGTCAAGAATTTTATATACAAAATGGACCCGTTTATGAAATGACCAGAAGACCAGTAATGCTACAAACCGAATTCCTCTTGGATTGAGGAATAAAATAAGCTTATGTTTCATACTAACCAACACGGAGATTATTATGATTAATGTTACAAAAGATTAAAAAACTCCTAACTTTTCTTCAAGTGAAACTTTGTAACTTTTTTATTTGGTTGGTGCAATCATCTAAACGTTATGCATACTTCAAATAAAGCTTAAGTTAATTGTCATTAGTTACATTGTATTAGCCGGCAAACTACAAACAATAAAATAAACAACATATAAAACTTATTTGGATCATATTATTCAAAACAAGTTTCTTAAAAACTTAAAGCATTTTATGTTTCGAATCCCATTGGCTAACTTAAGAACCGATTCTACTTTTCGATATAAGAAATTACACGATCCGTATGTACATGGAGAATCAATGGTACGTTTTCGTTTTGGTCTTTGCAATATGGACAACATAAATTTATAAGAAAGAGCAATGGGCCGGTTAGATATCATGACATTATTGGGCATATAAGCCCACCTATTGACAGTGTATTCAAATTTTTAACACCTAAAAACTCAACTTAACTTATAAATAGTACTCAGTATTAGACTTTGTATCGAATGAGAAGAAATCTTATAATGAACATATTAAAGATGCATCGAATTAAATGAATTAGATGCATCCCTAATTTTTTTGATGCGCCATAATATATTTTCTAGCAAAAAAGTAGATGCATGTACATATATTATATGCATTTCATCAAGTTAAGCGATTCTTATGTATTTTTGGTCCCCTATGGGTCAAATTTGTTGCTATTACTGATTTGCATCGTTTTAACTTCAAAATCACTTTTGAAACTAATTGGGATATATCTAAATGAATAGAGATGCATATAATTCAAGTCGATGTATCTCAAATGTTTGGTTATAGTTATTTCTCATCATTCTCTTTTTAAGTTTTCTTCTCACTTGATCTCTACCCCTTCGTATTAAGTATAATTATTTTTAATAAATAGAGTGCATTTGTATCCTTAGACATGCATGACTAACTTGTCAATTTCTGTGTACTATGTTCAATGGACGTATTGAATCAGGGATGTGAAACTAGAAAGCATAAGAGTATTTTTGGTTCCTTGAATAATATGATGCTATGAGTTATGTGGTGAAAAGAGCAAGGTTGGATCAAGTTGTTAACACCCTTGCCTTTGGAGACAGAGGTCAAGGGTTCGATCCTCACCCCTTGCAAGGCCGGAGGTCCTTTTCTACCTTAGGTAGAACCGGAAGCAGCCTTTCTACCTTAGGTAGGGGTAAGACTGTCTACGTCTCAACCTCCCACACACACCGTGAAAAACGGTATTGGGAGTTACTTTTATTTTTTTACGAGCTATGTGGTGGCCTTGTAGAAGGCTGAATAAATGCATTTTTGACTTAACTTAACGAAAAGTTTATTCTAAACGTTGTAACTTTCTCTTTTTCGAAACATGATGGGCGAGAGGTCAAATTCACTTTTTAGTCATTTCTGTTGTGGACAAAACAAAACAATGATGTGGTTTGCCTTATGGGAACATATAAATATATGAGTAAAATTGGACATGCATGTGGTTTTAGGTGGTTAGGTAAGCAGAAGATACGTCGGTTTTGATATGGTTCCCATAATCCCATACGAGTGTCAATATTTATTAATCTAAATTTCGTGGTGAACAATTGAAGAAAGACACCACTATTTAAATTGTCAAAGTTTCCTGTTTCCGGTATTTGGGAAGGGCGGATATTCCATTAATAGTTTCCGGTATCCGTCTGACCGTATGTTCATCAACCACTTTTAAATGTTAACCTAGTAAGATTTGAAGTAATACTTTTAGCTGCGGTTTGACTCAAGTAATCCAATCGCGGTTTATTCTTGATTTTAGAAAATCCCGCGAAAGATTCGATTTCTCGGTTTAAATCAAAGAATTGTAAAATCCCGTATACATTATGGATAGCATAGCAAACACTGCTTCAGATGACATTCAAGCTACCGGGTCCGATACCCGCCCTCCTATGCTTGATAGGACGGATTATTAGTCGTGGGCACAACGAATTCGACTCTACTGCTTGGGAAAAGAGAATGGAGTTAACATTCACAAATTCATTGATGAAGGACCGTTTCAGATGGGCACCACGAGAGATACTGTTACTACCGATGAGAATGGAGCTGTCACACTTGGAATTGACAGGCCACGTACTTACAATGATCTTAATGAGGAAGAAAAGAAACGGTATGATGCTGACATCCGAGCTTCCAATATTGTAATTCAAGGCCTGCACAAAGATGTTTACAAACTCATCAACTTCAACACTGAAGCAAAAGCTGTTTGGGACAATGTCAAAATGCTTCTGGATGGATCAGAACTTACAAAAGAAGATCGTGAGTCACAGCTATATGATGAGTTTGAGCATTTCAAGATGAACCCGGGTGAGAACATCACTGATTACTATGTGAGATTTCACAAGCTTGTGAATGACATGAGGATCATCAGAATGACCATGCCTAACATCCAACTCAACTAAAAGTTTGTGAACAACATGACACCAGAATGGGACAGATTTGTTACTGCAGTGAAACTCAACAAAGGATTGAGAGATACAAATTATGAACAGCTGTATGCCTACCTACAACAACATGAAAAACATGCTGCTTATGATCGTCTGTTGAGAGAAAAACTCAATTCAACTGCACCAAATGATCCACTTGCATTTGTTGCAAATGTTCAGCCAATCAACCAATCTTCATCTGATCAAGTTTATCATCATCCCTATTCATCACCATCTACTATGAATCCACAACTGGATTCAGGATACACTCACACCGACAAAATGATTGATAACCTCACCAACCAAGTTTCCTTACTTGTTCAACTATTCAAAGCAACACTCCCTCAGACTAACAATCAACTCAGAACTTCATCAAACCCACGCAATCTGGCAACTGTGGAGGATGGAAGAATTGTGGTTCAGAATGTTCAGGGGAGGCAGAACTTGAATCAAAGGAACATGGGTCGAGGTAATGTGCAGATCAGAGTAGGGAATGCAAATCAAGGGCAGGGGAAGCAACCCAAGTGTTACAACTGTGGTGGACTTGGAGACATTGCCAGAAACTGCAATCAGCCAAAGCGTCCACAGAACTCTGACTATTTCAAGGACAAGATGTTGTTGATGCAAGCTCAAGAGAATGAAGCAGTGTTGGACGAAGAAGAGTTGTTGTTTCTTGCTGGCGATGAAGGAAATACTTTTGATGCCGATGTGGACGAGCAGCCAGTTCAGGACTTTGCACTAAATGATCCCAACATCTTCAAAGCTGATGACTGTGATGCTTTTGACTCTGATGTAGATGATGAACCAACTGCTCAAACTATCTTCATAGCTAATCTGTCCTCGTTTGTCTCATCACCTCAACAAGCTGGTCCCTCCAATGCATCTGTGATTTCTAAGGTACTAAAGCTTTATGACACATATAACGTGGTAGATGAACGAAAGATTCCCAACGAAGTACAACAGACAGATGTGGTTGAATCGGATACTGTTGACATGGGAAATAGTAATATTATTCCATATGAACAATATGTGATTCACAACAACGTGTCTGATGTACCAGGTTGTGCATCTTCTGTTAAAAATATTGCTTGTGTTGTAGATAATGCTTGTGTTGTAGATAATGCTTGTGAGTGGCATGAGAACACTGTGTTTGTCCCTGATGACACCTTGACCACTAGACTAAACATATATAAAGATCAGGTGGCCATATATGAACAACGTGCTAAATTTGAAATAACTGAACGTGAGCAGAAAATGGAAAGTCAAATGTGTACACTTATAACAGAACGTAATGTAAGGGAAGAAACATTAAAACAAGAGTTGAATTCTTTGAAAAAACAACTGGATCAGACTGTTAAACAAAAACAGGAGGCCCAAGAGCATTTAAATACACTAAAACAAGATTTCAAAGAAAAAGAAACAAGACTCTTAAATGATTTCTCCAGACTTAAAACATTGAAGAATAAACTTGAAAACAAGTTGTACACACAAGACCAGACCAGACAAACTGCTCAAATGATTCAAAATCACAAAAAGTTGTGTGATAAGCATAGTGAATGTAATGTAGGTGAACCTAAATTAGCTCTCCTTAGGAATGCTAAAGTAGCCCAACCTGACTTATATGATGCAAATGTGATGATTATGCCTGGTCATGCCCCTCTTGATGTTTCATCATTAGAAGAGAGTAATGAGCTAGAAGTGAGAAATAGAGAAAGAATGATTGAGAAAATGAAGGATCCCATATGTATAGCCAATCGAATCATAGTCAAACCCCATGATTATTATGAGGAGAATCGATTGACTGTGTTTGCACCTCAAAGGAAGTTAACGCCTGAGCAAATATTTTGGTCTTTAGACATAGAAAAGAGAAAGGCCGATGAACTTAACGACAAAACTTCATCCCTTAGGAAAATTGCGGTTGCAACAGTGTATCCTCCCAATACACCTAGGCATTTAGTTCCCTTAACTCTTCCCACAGAATGTAAAACCTTAATTAGCATATATGTACTTTGTCAACTATTTGCTGATTTTGATAAAACATGTAAGAAGAGAATTACACCAACAGAAATTACTGAGGGAGAAAAGGGTTTTGAACAGACAAAAAGGTGTTACTTAACTGAGGTCATTTCATTCTTTAAACTACTCAAAGAACATTTTGAAGGGATGCAAAAAACCCTTAAAACTGAAGTTAATGAGATGAAAGTAGTGTTTAAAGATATGGAAAATGAGGTAGCTCAAAGTGCGATAGAACTTAAGAGTCATGAGATTGAGAGAAAGAATATTCTCATCACCAATGAGAATTTGATTGCTAGATGTATTGCACAGGATATATTTTATACTGCTACTGATGCTGCATTAACTGCCTGTCAATTTCATGAGTATTCTACTGCATTGAATGTTACCCAGAATCGTGTTTTTGAGCTTGAGGGGGAGAATTTGAAATTGCAAGAAAAATTCAAAATGATGACCATGATAACATGGTCAAGCGTTTTTCAAAACTAGAGGTTGATCATCTTAATTTGCAATTAAAATATCAACATTTAGAAGAGAGATGCAAACTATCAAATGCCAAGACATCTTTGGATGCTCCTGAATTTGATACATATTTTGAATTAAGCAAACGTGATAAAAAAATTCAAGCTCACAATAACACGATTCGACAATTGAGGGCTCAAATTGCCCAACTAAAGACAAATAAGAGTGATGCAATTGGAACCCATAAACCATTGTCCTTAGATTCTCAAAACTTTCAATATCAAGACACCATCAATAAGTTACACTATGAAAATGAATATTTTCGTGCTGAAAATTCAAAAATCAAACAGCATTACAAAGAGTTATATGACTCAATTAAAGTCACACGAAACAACCACAATGAAAATGTAACTTCTTTGTTAAATGAAATCGAGAATCTTAAGACTCAGGTGAAAGGGAAAATGCCAATTATCACTCGTGATTATGTTGCTCCAAAGGTTTCTGCTTGTAGTAAGTATGCTGTTGATGTTGTGCCTATTCCATTTCCCCTTAGGAACAATAGCTCTGCCCATCAAGTATATCTCAATCACCTTAAGGATAGTCTTGATACACTTCGTGAGATAGTTGAAGAGGATAGGATAGATAAACCACTTGATAGTGCAGTTGTAGATGCTTGCTTCCTCACAAAACGGTCTCAGGAGCTTTTAGAGTATGTCATTGGCACGGTTCCTAAGAATGATAACAAAAGAGATAGACTTGTTGCATCATCATCTATGACTAAGAACAAGCACGTAACCTTTGATCTACCACTGAGAATATCAGAACCCAGTACATCAAAATCAGGAAAGCAAATGACAGTAAAACAAACTAATGTTCCCATCATTACTTCTACAGGAGTAAACGGTGACACCAAAGCTAGCGGGTCAAAGCCTAGAGGCAATGCAAGGAAAGATAGGAATACGCCGGCTAAGAGTGGTGACGAGAAGAAAGTAGAAGCCCAACCTAGGAACAATAAGTTTGCAATGAATGAAATGAATCGTGTTGATTCTAGTATTAAAAGTACTGTAATTAATTCGAATTCTAATTCTGTCTGTAAAACATGTAATGAATGTTTAATTTCTGGTAATCATGATGAGTGTGTTGTGTCATTTCTGATGTCTCCTGCACTACCCCAAGCTAAGAATGTTAGGAAAACTGAAATAAGTAAGAAAATTTGGAAAGCAACAGGAAAAATATTTGCTAGTGTCGGGTATCAATGGAGACCCACTGGAAGGAAACTCACTTTAGGAGATCAGAGCCCCTTAACTAGATTGAATAACCATAAAGTTGTGAAGGTTAAGGAATGGAAACCAACTGGTCGAATTTTGCCTTTAGTGATACAATGCCCTGCTACTAGGTCAATTGCTACTTCTAGTGTAGTTTCCATTTCAAATACAGTAGCATCTGTGAATCCTGTAGTTCCAGAATTTGTATGTGCTAACGAAACGGACCCCAGCTGCACGTGGGGATCCACATTTTTCAGTTATCCATCGTTATCTGTTTTCAAATGCAGGTCGTACAAATCGTCCTTTGGTATTTGGACTCAGGCTGCTCAAAACATATGACTGGGGATCGCTCACGGCTCAAGAATTTCGTGAAAAAGTTTATCGGGACAGTTAGATTCGGGAATGACCATTTTGGGGCAATTATGGGTTACGGAGATTATGTGTTTGGTGACAGTGTAATTTCCCGGGTATACTATGTGGAAGGACTAGGACATAACTTGTTTTCTGTTGGGCAATTTTGTGATTCCGATCTTGAAGTTGCTTTCAGAAAACACACTTGCTTCGTCAGAGAGTTGGATGGTGTTGATCTACTTAAAGGCAGTCGTGGCACCAATTTATACACCATCTCTATTGAAGAAATGATGAGGTCCTCTCCTTTTTGCTTGCTTTCAAAGGCCTCAAAGACTAAATCTTGGCTTTGGCACCGTCGTTTAAACCATTTAAACTTCGGCACCATAAATGACCTTTCCCGCAAGGATCTTGTACGAGGCATGCCCAGATTAAAGTTTGAGAAAGATCATCTGTGTTCTGCATGTCAACTGGGCAAAAGCAAGAAGCATACCCACAAACCCAAAACTGTCAATACCATCATGGAAGTTCTTCACGCCCTTCACATGGATCTATGCGGACCAATGAGAGTGCAAAGTATCAATGGAAGGAAATATGTTCTTGTGGTGGTCGACGACTACTCTCGGTTTACTTGGGTAAAGTTTTTGAGAACCAAGAATGAAACTCCAGAGGTTATCATTAAACTAATCAAGTAGTTACAACTTACAAGTAAGGCTGAACAAAACTGTCAGAATCATCCGGACGGACAATGGAACTGAGTTTGTTAACCAACAACTCAGTCAATTTTATGAAAGTATTGGCATAACTCATCAGAAAAGTGTTGCATGCACTCCTCAGCAAAACGGCGTTGTTGAAAGACGAAATCGTACTCTTGTGGAAGCTGCAAGAACTATGCTAATATACTCTAAGGCTCCGATGTTTCTTTGGGCAGAAGCAATTGCTACTGCATGTTACACCCAAAACCGTTCCTTGATACACACTCTTCACAACAAAACTCCTTACGAGCTGATACATGGCAAGAAACCAGATCTTTCCTTTCTTCGAGTGTTCGGTGCTCGGTGCTATCCGACAAATGACGGTCAAGATTTGGGAAAGCTAAAGGCTAAAGCAGACGTAGGATTATTCGTTGGTATTCCGCTTCTGTTCAACGAGATAGAGTCATGAGAAACCAGTCATCCACATTTCTGTTCACAGTCCGTTGGTATTCCGTTTCGTTTCACTTCAATTTTCGAGGACGAAAATTTTCTTCTAGAGGGGAAGAGTTGTAAAACCCTCATTTTTCATCCAGTTGAAATCCTTAAATTACCCTCCATTTATAAATTTTGTACATTAAAGAATTCCGTAACCTAAGTTCCTAAACTAATCTAAACAATTATGATAACCTAAGAACGTAAATTCTAAAATACTTATAATTTTGAACTTCAAACCGAACCTAAGTAATTACAAGTTAATACATGGGGACTATACATTATGCAAGCCATGAGTAGACCTTATAAAAATTTGACACAAATATATAACATACATTATATATATCACACGCCAATTATGGGCCCAAAAAGAATTAAATTTTATACACAACTTATAAATGGAAAAGGTTTAGGATTAATTTGAAAATGAAGAAAAAATGATAAGTTGCAAAAACTTATCCATATTCCATTGGACATAATATATGTCACAAATTGTGTGGCAACCTTTACACGTTTTATTGAGTGTACTCACAATTGCTTTCAAGATATGTTACAATGGACTGTCATATCAATCACAAAAATTCGCCCCTTAATTCTAAGCAATCAGCCCGTGACTTTCGACCAAAATCAAATCACCTACCATCACCACTTTCCTAGTTTAAATATTCCATATCTTTTCTGTTTTCTTATTTTACTATGAAACGATACACCATTTTTTCCCACTCCTACAATTCTCTTTTTTTTTCTTTTTTTTCCTGGGTTCTCCTAACAGAAAACATTCACAAACAAAATACTCCAAAAACCCTAGCTCACCCAAGTGGCGACATCTCTTCTTCTTCCCTTTTACAGTCGAGCACAAGGAATACAAAAGCGGCGTACAAAGGTGATCAGGAAGGCGTGCTGATCTTGGTTAAATTTCTGTTCGAATAGGTCACTGTTTGGTTCGTATAGGGTGTGTTTGTGGTTCGATCTTCATCTCCCTTCTGTCCTCATTTGTTCCGGCTATAGTTCGACACAAAGGTACCATTCTTGGTCTAGTTTCTTTTCGACATGATCACATGAAATATAAGTGTTATCACCTAAAAACAAACTTTTGATCAACCCATGATAGTAACAAAATAAAGAGTGGCATTGAACACATAATAAGATAAATTATAGTCGCATGAACTAATCAACGTGTGGATCGATATAAGGACACATGAACTGGAATATTATTCGTACAACAAAGTGAACTGCACCATGTTGTGTCGTTGTTGTTGGCCGTTAAAAAGGGGTCGAGTTGTGTGGGTAAAACGAGGGTCTGGTCTGGGTTTTTCATATAGGGTCTGTTGAGTTATTGTATGCATGCGTTATAGTAAAATAAATAAGAGTGGTGTGTTATACATAAAGGATCTATATCAAAAGACAACCGGGTTTGTAAGTGCGTCGCATGAGGCTGAAACTAATAGCTTGAAGTTGTGATTTTATGTGAGCATGAGTGTGGCCTGTTCGGGTTGTGTAAGAGTAGAGTAGGGTGTTTGTGTGTCGAGTGTGTGGGGTTAAAGTCAAGAAAGCATGGACTGACAAGGAGGCGTGGGTACGTTGTTTTAGCGTCAAATAAAAGAGGGGTTGTCAACTTGAATTGTTTGTCGAGTAAGTCAAGTCCCTGAATTAGAATTTTAGTGCATGAAATATTAATGAAGTATGCAATATAAGAAAACTGTAGTATGATTAGGTAAATTACACCTTAGACCTTAGTCTAATAAAAGTGGTCATTATAACCCCTAAAATATAATGTTGGTTATATAATCCCTTAAGTTTACACAAGTGTCATATATAACCCTAAACTAAAATATTGATCATATTAAGTCTAAAAGTTATTTAGTTGGCATTTTAACCCTAACGTTATTAAATCGAGAAACTTGTTAAAATAGAAAGTCTCTAAATATAAAAAGTTACTAAAAATGGAAAGCCGACTAAAATAAGTAACCTGATTTATATGAACATAAAATAATACTTGATTATCACATTCGTGTAGATCCGGTGAAGCGGGAGTAGTTGTCATCCCTTTTGTGATCATCTTTGGTGTTTGTTTGCTTTCGTCAAGGTACAGATATTCTGACCTTATCTCTTAAGGTTTCTCATGACTCGTTCACATCGGTTTGATATTAGCTTTGATGCCTTTGATCTGAGCCTTCTTATTATGGCTTTCTTATTTGATCTATGCCTTTGCTATGCTCCCTTAGATTTGTGAACCTTTGCTTTGATCCTTTGCTATGAACTTATGATCCATATGATATGATACTTGATGTAATTCGTTTGTTAACCTTTGTGGCACCAGAATTCGAATCCTTTGAAACTTTGAAAGTTCATTTGATATTATAACTGGATGAGAAAACCTTTCTTAATTATATCATGAAAATATCTTGAGAAAAACTATTTAAATGATGTTATGAGCATTGATGCGATACCACCTTTATATAGAATTTTGCTAACTTTTATGAAAACGACTTTTAAAGACTATCTTTATGAAAACCGTTATTAAAGATCATTTTTATGAAAGTCATTATTAAAAGATTACTTTTAAATGAACATTTGATATAAACCTTTGAATTGAACCTTTGTTATGAACCTTTGAACCATTTGATTATGAACCTTTGTTATTCTGATGACTTAGACATTTGCCAAACTTTGACTTTGCCTTTGACCCTTCAGTTTGATACCCGAGCCAAGTTCTTTTCCAAGCCATGAAGGTAACATAGCCGTGTCATTGATGCACCAATGGCATGAATCTAGTGTGGTTGAGTGATGTTCCACACCGTCCCATTTTGATTATGATATGCGCACTTTATATTTGTTATGGCCAATATAATTGTTCGGGGGCGTATGGATGCATCCTAGGTTCGGTTTGTATTTAGTGGATTTAACATGATATGATATTATATGATATGTTCGGTGACTGATGCATGGGTGCAATCTACGTCTTTCACATTGTTCGGGAGCTAGTGTAACACCCCCAAAATATCGCAGCGGAAGATTGTGTCTTTGGGGTGCTACTTCATAATACAAAGTACAAGTTTATAGAAAACGACCTCTAAATGAGACGTTTTGAAAAGTTACCATTCGATTAATGAATTCAGAGTTACAAACATGAGATCCCAAATTATGATACATAAATGTATACAAAATGTTCTATCGAATGGTAAATACGAATGTATAAAGTCTTCAAAACATGTTGTGCGACTCTATGCTTCAAGATCTAGCTATCGTCTAATGTACCTGAGATAAACATGCTAAAGTGTCAACACAATGGTTGGTGAGTTCATAGAGTTTGTTTAAAAGTAAAGTATTTGAATAAAGATTTTCCAGCAAATGCCTTGTGAATCCACTCCGTTCCAAGTTTCGCCCATACAAAACTTGCAACCTGTGTGTTTACAACCCACTGCTAAATATAGTATGTCAATCGTGTATGTATGTAAAAAGTATAAATGTATCTAAATTAATAGCCTTCCAACAACTTAATTTGGAGCCACTAATTTTATGGTCATCCAACAACTTAATTTGGAGCCACTTGTGTAAATAGTATATTGGTCATGTCATATGCAATTAGTTATGTGGCTCCACTCCATCTCCGGAAACCTCATATGGGTATGTTGCTCACAAGGAAAGTAATATCATTGGCTCCACTCCATCTCCAGAAACTCAATGCGTGTGTTATCACAAGGAGACTTTATGTTGCTCACGAGGAGACTTATTGTTGCTCACGAGGAGACTTTCAAGTTTAAGTATAACGCAATCAAGTATAACGCAGTCAAGTATAACACAATCATGACCAAAAAAAGTATAAAAAGTATAGCGTAGCATAAAAGTATAAATATTTGAGTAATTGCATCGCAAAGCAAATCATGTATTTGATAATCGAGTAAAGTAATTTAAGCATGTATCTCCCCCAGAGAGTATAAAATAAGCATTTAAAAGATTAGGGGCTACGAAACTCACCTTGAACTAATGATATCTCAATGTATAACGGAATCGATGGATTAAGCCAGGAAGTCTCTATGTACAACCTAGAAATATGATATCGTGTCTTAGGTTCTAAAACAACGAAGTGAATATATAAACATGCCAAAAAGTTTATATATCTCGTACTACCGTTCGGGCCATCGTAATTCAGAGGTCATGTAGTAAACGTTCGAGGAGCCAGGACACTTTAACTCGTAAATCCACAACTCGTCGATCCGTTTACCCAAATGAAACCCCTCACACAAAGTTCCCTAGTGTTGTAGTATTTGATAGAAAGTATATTTTGCTTACTTGATTATATGATATATTAAGAGTTTATAAAATACTAAATAATCCAATAAAAGTTCGTAAGTATTTAAAATTTATAAATACTTACCTTAATACAGAATGCTTGAGTATTATAGAAAAAGGGAATATAAGCGGAGCTTCGACGTAGAATTTGCAATCTTGGTAAACCCGAGGCCACTTGAAGATTATAACAACGCCTTCTTGAAAACCCGATGCTATTTGAAGATAATAACAAGTCTTTTTGGAGATTTGGAATTATTTGAAGATTATAACAACACCTTTCTTGAAAACTCGAAGCAAAGTAGATCAAAATCTAGCTTTTGCTCTAGAACGCTTGCACGTTCTTGAAGAAACTTGCTAAAATATCTAAGAATCGCCTTGGGTTTAAGGACTTTAGAGATATAGAAGGGGGTGGTGCAAGAAATTTTGAAGGTTTAGGCTTGGTATTTATAGGGAAAAATTTAGGTTAAAATGGCATTTTCGTAAATACATAGAATGGCATTTTGGTAAATAAAGGGCAAGGGTAAAATGGTAATTTCACTATATTTTTGAAATATCTAGATATTTTTGAGAAAATATCTAGATATTTTAGGTTGGATATTTATCTTTGACTTACGGAGTGGGTTTTGGTCCCGTTAATCGCTAACCGAAAATAGTTAAGTCACGAAACGTAAAACCGAGTATCGTAAAAATATGAAACTTGCAAGAATGATTAAACTCATCATTATACTCCATAATAAAATATAAAATGAGTGATAAGTTTAATCGGGTTGCTCAAACCCTGTTAAAGCTGGAAAGGCGGGTCTAAAACGCGTAATACGTAAAACGTACGAAAGTTGCGTAAAATTGAGAAAAGTAAAATATAACTTTTCTAATATGATTATAATGAACTTAAAGACTTAAAATGTCTAGGCTAGGCTTAGTCTCGTGTCGGTTGGTGTTAAATGTCCTTTAGACGTAAAACCAGAAGCCTAAAAATCAAGGAATGATTTATAAAATCAAAGAATTATTTTATGGTCAATGGAGGAGGAAAATTATGTTGACTTTTCCAATAATATAAAAGCTTCTAAATGCCTTAGAAAATATGGTGCAGGTGAAGGCTAAGGTTGCGGATAAGTGAAAGTGCTTAAAACGCAAGTCTAGTTCTGTAAGACACAAGGTCTATTTGGTAACATTTTGACTTAATATCAAAATTTCTCTAATTGATTGTGAGTGTTCTAAACATTTATCTGATGCGAGGAAAATTGGCGCAGGTGGTTTTCGTTATGTGCAGGGTGTTTAAACGACGTTTAACCTAAACGTATAATCTCTTAATAACTTTTGTGAAAATGACCCGACAAGCGTCAAACTTTTATTTTGTCATAGAAATAATTTATCTCACGAGAATATGAAATAAAAATTTCGGAAATGAATAGTGCCAGTGAATAGTAAAATTTCGGGAATAGAATTTAACCTGAAAATGCGAATTGTTACAGCTAGCTACTCCACGGTTACTATGATATTTGATTTGATTTTTTTGGGCTCGTGGTTTGATTACTGATTTTCCATTACACTTTGATATTCATTCGTTTATGCCTTATGTTTTTCCCCAATGCACCATACTTTATATGTTCGTTCCTTATCTTTTGGTTTCGTTATATATATATATATATATATATATATATATATATATATATATATATATATATATATATATATATATATATATAATATATATATATATTCACTGGGCTTTTTAAGCTCAGCCGCATTTCTTTTTCCTGCGGCAGGTTTTAGTAGGAAGCTGGGTTATGAGTGGAGAGTATTTTTGGGACTTAAATGACTACACTTTGATAGCTATTCCGGATTAGAGATGACTAGAAGATATTTACATTTCAGACTTAGTATTTTGTTTTTGTTCTCATATATAACCTTGTGTTTCAGTTTTTCCCTTTGTAACCTTTGAAATTCATTTGTATTATTTAAGTCATACGCTTGTGTTTGCTTTGATATGTCACCATAACGTAATACTTCTACCCTTGTAGGGTTGGGGTGTTACAATTATGGTATCAGAGCCCAGGCTGCGACTTGTAGTACATTAAACCTTGACCTGTGAAGTTTGGACCATTAAGTTTCTACTGTAGGCGCTCAAAAGACAACCTTTGAGAATTTGCTTTAGGATCTCCCCATAGGAACATAAGTTATTGCCCGTGAGGAATGGGTAGACTAGGACATCTATGTTAGTAGCATTGCTTCGTATCACTCTGATTCGTGCCTCTGCCCTTAGTTTTGCCTTATAAGAATATTTGTTTCAGAGGTTGGAAAGTTATGTTCAACCTAAGCTTAGTAACTAAGTAAGTTAGAATTCCTCGAGAACTACATGGATACCTTACACCATTTAAGTTTCACTTCCGGATTCTGATCTCCATATCTGATTTGTTTGATAAACAAATTGATACCTCTCCAACCATCCCGAAGGTTATTTAACCGTAATGTGTTTGACACATTATGTGAATTCATTACATATGCTGGATATAATGTATCATCTAATACTACTCAGTTCTGCAAAATCCATTACTACTCCTATGAGAACTCTGGTAATTATTAACCATGAATATTTGGAGATTTGTTCCCTCCCTTCGAATGATGAACCTTATTTGCCGATCAGTTCCTTTGGTAGAATATAATGTTAGTATTATATCTATATGGATTTGTTAACTAAGCATGATGATGCTGACAACTGATATCCCATACGTCTCGCTTTTGACAACCTTACGATGTTCGTATTACCGATGATACTCACTCTACCTGTCATTTTGCTAAGGAGCTAAGCAGAATTCCAACATCTTGAACTGTTCGCTTAGCTATCTCAACACTATGATGAACCATGTACTTGACTTGATATATGAACTACCCGTCTGGTTTGACGATTGTATTCATTCTATGAATCCGTTGAATTTTGATATGTCTGGTTTTACGGTCTCTTGGTTATGGATTGGATGACTCTTTATAAAAGCTACCATAGACTACCATATTCGAAATGTGATCTTTAACAATCTGCTTCACCCTACTTTTGTTATGATGGCTCTCAACCGCTTAAATCTGTTAAGATTAATGTTGCTACGGAAACACATACCCCGATCTCATTTGACTGTCAAGTTTCTCCTGACACCTATTAGTATCCACAGTTGGAAGCTCCGACATTGAAAGTATTTTGTTCTACAAAATTTTTCTGGTGTTTTCTGATGAACCTCTTGGGATCCCTTCGTGCTTGAGAAGTAGAGTTGGCATTGAACTGATCTCAGTTGACGAAAGTTTGATGCCATAGAAGTAGAGAGATTGAAGGAGCTGATGGAATATGATTTTGTTCACCTCAGTGTTTCTCTTTGGATACTCCTGTTGGTATGAAAAGAAAGAGAAAAGTATACGGCGGCGTATCGACCATCGTGAACTTAACCGTATCACTATCCGTAATCATTATCCATTCCCGCGTATCAATGATTGATTTAGTCTACCTTTGAAACTCCGTATCAGATGGCCTCATTTAGATTCAAAGGACTGAGGAAACAACCATAAGAAATTCTAAGAAGGGGGTTATCTAATCGAGAGTAACCTCCGTGAAGTATTTCAGTTTTATTCATGAAGTAGAAGGAGAGTGACATGAAGTGTATGTAAAGCTTCCCTAAGATGATTCCTGATGCTGCTTTTGTACTCGTTATGATCATTATGAGCCTTAATGACGCCAATGGTATTGGCTAATATATCAACTATTTTTACGCATTTGATAAAATCATGTCTTTCGCGAGTGTTTGAACAAATTGTCATAGTATGACAGTGTGTTGTATTCAAAGACGAAAGAAGAACATGTAGATCATTTTCGTACTAAGTTAGAATGATCCTTTGTTCTGAAAGAGTAGATTTGATTGGCGTTCAGAGATTGTAGCAGACAACACTGTCATGTGTCCTACAAAGACATAGTTTCACACAAAAGGACCAGGATTGAGGACAGTTATTGGAATTAGAAACCTTGTAGAAGAGTGGTAGGAGATGTTCGCGACAGGCATTACCGTGGAAGAAGCATATAAGAAGGAGAAAGAAACTGAGAAAGCACTCGATTATTTTTCATGCAGCACGTAGAGATTTCAGTTGGGCATCAAGACAATCAGACCAGACTGTAGGAGACGAACTATTCAACCTGGAGTCGACAGCAACAGTGTTTACCTTAAAGCCTGGAGGACAGTGCTTGCAAGACAAACATGGTGGCGAACATAGAAGGAGAATGAAATCGAGTTGGCGAATTTCGAACTGTGCTAGAAGACCTGTCGAAGACGCGCAGACTTGCTTCTCTATTCATTTTAGTTGTACTAAGATGAATGGATAGCAGAAACAGATTTGTAGATGGAGGGATGCATAGTGATCATGTCAGAGATTCACGTTACTACACCACAGTTTCAAGAAGAGGGGCCGAAGGCTTGAAGGACCAGACTCAAGTTTATAATCCCTCCTCACCATATGATCAGATAGACAAGCGTAGATAGACTACTCGGATTTGGAAGAAATCTTGAAATCATGTATTTGAGTGGACGATTTTGGAATAAACATTTGTGGTTGGATGAGTTAATTCGGTGAATGATGAAGTTATTGATGACATATTCACTTCTGCTTAACCCACTTAAGTTTCCGCTACCTGATGATAAGATCCTTTGAATGATTCGGGTTCTCTATTAGTATTTCCGTTTTATGTTCTTTCTGCGTTTGTTGGATGACGGTTTTGATGTGAGAATTTTGATGAATTGTGTAATACCTGACGCTTTGGACGACGTACTTCATTTGATGCTTACTAATTCCGTTACGTTATTTGTACGTTCTGTCTCTCTGATTTGGAATTCGTAATAATGATCGATTCGGACCAACCTTAGGGGATAGAAGGACTGTTAGGTGGTTAAGATAAGTTGCTATTTCACGACTTGAGATAAAGTATGGTCATCATGAGAGCATATTTATATGATGCCAGTATTATGACGTCTGGCCAACGTGATAATACTTACATCATATAACGTGCACTTATCGTGATCATAGGATATTTCGAGGAGTGCCTTAGAAGCCTTAGAATTTCTGATATCTGATTGAGACTTTAGGTTCATTCTACCTATACGCTTAATCTGCCTTCACCGTTATACGATTTCATACGTTTGGATACTCGACACGCGTTTGCTGACCTCTGTACTTCCGATAAGAATCTTAGGTCCTGTTGTAGAGATTTCTGCCGTTTGATGTTATCAAACAATCTGATTTCTGTCTGTATGGATTCAATCTGTTACTATGAAGGAGTACACCTATGTTTTGCTATATATACGTATCACATTCGATGAATCTGTTCATGATGATCTGTTATGAATTAAAATACGAGATTTTGGACTCTGAGAAAACAAGACCTGTCTGTTATGAGAATACCTTTGAAAGGTTATATTGAAGACGAGACTATTTGAAAATCTGAAGAGTTAAGCATATTTATCACCCTTATATTCCTGCGATTCGGTATGTTCTCATCTGATTTGTCTAATCAAATTTCACAGATGATATATCCGTCAATCCTACATCTTCCTTGTATCTCTTCTGAGGGGATACGATTATCATCTATTACGTTTAGTATATTATTCTTTTGATTTGGATCCTGAACGATATGTCTTTTCTGAGGAAACCGAAGCTATTTGATCAACGAGATAGAGTCATGAGAAACCAGTCATCCACATTTCTGTTCACAGTCCGTTGGTATTCCGTTTCGTTTCACTTCAATTTTTGAGGACGAAAATTTTCTTCTAGAGGGGAAGAGTTGTAAAACCCTCATTTTTCATTCAGTTGAAATCCCTAAATTACCCCCCCCCTTTTTAAATTTTGCACTTTAAAGAATTCCATAACCTAAGTTCCTAAACTAATCTAAACAATTATGATAACCTAAGAACGTAAATTCTAAAATACTTATAATTTTGAACTTCAAACCGAACCTAAGTAATTACAAGTTAATACATGGGGACTATACATTATGCAATCCATGAGTAGACCTTATAAAAATTTGACACAAATATATAACATACATTATATATATCACACGCCAATTATGGGCACAAAAAGAATTAAATTTTGTACACAACTTATAAATGGAAAAGGTTTAGAATTAATTTGAAAATGAAGAAAAAATGATAAGTTGCAAAAACTTATCCATATTCCACTGGACAAAATATATGTCACAAATTGTGCGGCAACCTTTACACGTTTTATTGAGTGTACTCACAATTGCTTTCAAGATATGTTACAATGGACTGTCATATCAATCACAAAAATTCGCCCCTTAATTCTAGGCAATCAGCCCGTGACTTTCGACCAAAATCAAATCACCTACCATCACCACTTTCCTAGTTTAAATATTCCATATCTTTTCTGTTTTCTTATTTTACTATGAAACAATACACCATTTTTTCCCACTCCTATAATTCTTTTTTTTTCCCTGGGTTCTCCTAACAGAAAACATTTACAAACAAAATACTTCAAAAACCCTAGCTCACCCAAGTGGCGACATCTCTTCTTCTTCCCTTTTACAGTCGAGCACAAGGAATACAAAAGCGGCATACAAAGGTGATCAGGAAGGCGTGCTGATCTTGGTTAAATTTCTGTTCGAATAGGTCACTGTTTGGTTCGTATAGGGTGTGTTTGTGGTTCGATCTTCATCTCCCTTTTGTCCTCATTTGTTCCGGCTATAGTTCGACACAAAGGTACCATTCTTGGTCTGGTTTCTTTTCGACAGGATCACATGAAATATAAGTGTTATCACCTAAAAACAAACTTTTGATCAACCCATGATATTGACAAAATAAAGAGTGGCATTGAACACATAATAAGATAAATTATAGTCGCATGAACTAATCAACGTGTGGATCGATATAAGGACACATGAACTGGAATATTATTCGTACAACAAAGTGAACTGCACCATGTTGTGTCGTTGTTGTTGGCCGTTAAAAAGGGGTCGAGTTGTGTGGGTAAAACGAGGGTCTGGTCTGGGTTTTTCATATAGGGTCTGTTGATTTATTGTATGCATGCATGATAGTAAAATAAATAAGAGTGGTGTGTTATACATAAAGGATCTATATCAAAAGTCAACCGGGTTTGTAAGTGCGTCGCATGAGGCTGAAACTAATAGCTTGAAGTTGTGATTTTATGTGAGCATGAGTGTGGCCTGTTCGGGTTGTGTAAGAGTAGAGTAGGGTGTTTGTGTGTCGAGTGTATGGGGTTAAAGTCAAGAAAGCATGGACTGACAAGGAGGCGTGGGTACGTTGTTTTAGCGTCAAATAAAAGAGGGGTTGTCAAGTTGAATTGTTTGTCGAGTAAGTCAAGTCCCTGAATTAGAATTTTAGTGCATGAAATATTAATGAATTATGCAATATAAGAAAACTGTAGTATGATTAGGTAAATTACACCTTAGACCTTAGACTAATAAAAGTGGTCATTATAACCCCTAAAATATAATGTTGGTTATATAATCCCTTAAGTTTACACAAGTGTCATATATAACCCTAAACTAAAATATTGATCATATTAAGTCTAAAAGTTATTTAGTTGGCATTTTAACCCTAACGTTATTAAATCGAGAAACTTGTTAAAATAGAAAGTCTCTAAATATAAAAAGTTACTAAAAATGGAAAGCCGACTAAAATAAGTAACCTGATATATATGAACATAAAATAATACTTGATTATCACATTCGTGTAGATCCGGTGAAGCGGGAGTAGTTGTCATCCCTTTTGTGATCATCTTTGGTGTTTGTTTGTGTAGGATCCTACGAAAATCCACTGTAATAAATCTCATTGATTAATAATAATCTGGTGTTACCGTTTAATAAAACCCATTTTTACGGAAAAATTTAAAATTTTCTTATTATGCTATTCTCACCAAGTTATATCATCACAACATTTACTGAATAACGACACTGGTTCACGACGGGTATTACGAAACATAATTGTTTCACAAAAACCAATACTTTCACAATTCCCTACTTACACTAATTTTATATTTCACTAAATCACATTTTACAACTAATTACAACTCATCTTAAACACTAATTACAATTTATTCTTTACTAATCAACTACAAACCAAACGGACTGAAGTTATTTTCAGCCCATCACCCCCACATTCCAGCCCACCACCACCTCGCAGCCCACTGTTCCAAGCCCAACCCCAAACCAGTTTTTATTTTATGATTCTATGCAAGAATTCGACTCCTATACCACTCCAAAACACGACTCTTGCTCCGAATTAGTAAACACGACATAGGGATATTTTTACACCATAATGATCACCACCCACTAGGCTATACACGAGCCAAGTTCCAGATTTAAGGGTCACGAACTATTATGATTTTCAAGACCCATTTGATTGTCCCATTCTAACCCAATTCGACACATATAAAAATCCCAAAACTCAACTATTTCGAACCCCGATTTTTCCTACGTACCCTTAGTAACATTTTAAGCATATTAGGATATTCAGAAGAAGGATTGGACAGCAGGAAAGGTTTATGGTTCGCTAGTCCATTTTTGCACTCGCTAGAAAAGAAAACGTGTGTATATATGTACTACCAACTAAGATAAGGTCTATCTCCTTTATGAAATCTTCCCAAAATCTTGTATTGTCAAAAAGCTAGCTTATGTGTCCTCCCATCCACAGTAGCCCTCAATGATTGAGTTTGAGGGTAAAATAGTCAAGAAACATGCTTAGTCTATCTCTATATATCCCACTCTTTTTCTAGCAGCCTACACTGCTCACTTCCCACTTATTTCACTCTCACTAAATACCCTAGAAACCCAGAAACGTCTTATAGCAACCAAGCAAAGAAGAAAATACGTTAAAACGTATAGCATGTCTAGCGAGTAGACTATCTTGGTCCCTTGCTCTCCATTCGACATCCACAGTTTCTTCACCACCCTTAGAGGTGTAGTAAGTATTTTCAAACTCTTCTTCATTCCATCTTACACGTTAGTTATTTTCATGCATCATTTAAAGATATACTCGAACGTATCATATTTCTTTTGTAGCACAGTCACGTTAAAATAAATGAAAGGATTAGATGTGTTAAATCAACTGATGAACTCAAATAAGTACATTTTATTACTATCATTTATCCTATTAATTTGACTTGTTTTACTATATTATGTATGAGGATTGATACTTAATCGTTTACTTTTGTAATTCTCAGGTAAAAACAAGCATTTAGTGAAACTTAGCGATTTTGGACTGATTATGGAGCAAAACATGCATAAAGTTAAGAGTCTACTGAAATGAAGAAGATCAAGACTAATCTGCTCCAGATGCGCCGCATCTTACTCATGACATGCGCCGCATCTCTATCAAGATATCACCAGATACGATCCAAGATACAAGAGGACATGCGCCGCATCTAATCATGGAGTTACGCCGCATCTTCTGGCGGTGTATGAATATTCCTGAATATTATAATCTTGGACCCCACGCAAAGTTAAGTACATGCACCGCATCTACTCCTTAGATGCGCCGCATCTTCCCTCAGACAGAAACTATAAATACCCCAAGACCAGACGAATTTCGTGTGCATTATCAGAGTTTCGAAGACCGAACAGGAAAAACCCTAGGACGAATTCAGTCAAGGAGGCAGCACAAGACACACCCAAATCAAAGATACAAGAGCTGTAAGAAGGTGCTGCATGTGTTTAATTCATTAAGTAGTTTTGTTTTATTGTGTTAGCAAACTTTAATTCATCAGGATTGATGGCTTGTGTAATGTGACAACGAAAGATTGCACTCCCTTTAATACTTGCTTTCCCATCAATTAAAGTTTATATGTTGATGTCTTTGGTTACTACTTATTAGTGCATTGATAACCTCTGTGTTTATTAGTGGCTTGCGGGCATTTGACTGCGGGACATAATGTGGCTCCCACGGTTATTACTAAATTGATCACTTAGGAATAACTTTTAGACATAAGTAATCATTAAGGGTTTACTCGCCGATAAGATTAGGACCAACGAGAAAGGGTTAACTACATACACTTCATATAAAGCTATCAATAAAACAAGTGACAATCTACTTAATCATAAGGACAGCCCTCTTATTGTCTCAAGTATCTATCTGTGTACGTGTGTGCTACTTGCTGATTCGTGCCTATTGGTTCATTTTATTATTTAATTGCAAACAAATCATGCCAGTCTCTCAGGCTGAAACCCCCTTGCGTTAGGATATTAAAATACTGATTAGAATAACTAGATAATACGTTCCACTCTTAGTGATCGACACTCTACTTACCATTATCTTCATACTGACCGGGTACACTGCTCGTTAAGTGTGTGTGTTATTGATAAGTCGGCTAAATATAAATTTAAAACTTGAGTAGGCATTAAAACTGCTAAACCGCAACGACACATCACGCGCATCAAGTTTTTGGCGCCGCTGCCGGGGAGTGAATTGTTATTATCTGTTAATTTGATTAGTATTTTAATTAGGTTTTTCTTTTTATTAGATTAATTGCATCATTGTATTATTTTGCATATTTGTTGTACTGTGTGTTATTTGTTTTGTGTTATTTGTTTGCTTTATTTGTTTTTATTTTCGTGTGTTTTTTGATTTTTATTTTTCGTATTTTTCTGTTCTGCTATCGTTGTACTGTGCTAAATCAAACGATACGGCGCATCTGATCTCTCAGATACGGCGTATTGCGTTTAATTTTTAAAAATACAACGCGTTTAATTAATTCGATACGACGCATCTTTTCCCCAAGATACGGCGTATCTGTTTTTAATACGAAATTTTTTTCAAAAAGCGATAAAGTAATACGACGCATCTGCTTTTGCAGATACGGCGTATCTGTTTTTGATAAAAAAAAAATTTCTAAACGTTAACGCCATACGACGCATCTGCTTTTGCAGATACGGCGTATCTATTATTTTAATTAAAAACAGTTTGCGAATTATTAAACAGATACGACGTATCGATCTCTATCGATACGGCGCATCTTTCTGAATCAAAAATCGATATTTATTTTTAAACGTAACGAAAATACGGCGCATTAACTTTTGTTAATACGACGCATTTAATTTTAATAAATATAGTTGATTTTTGATAATTTAACTCGATACGGCGCATCCTAATTTATAAGCGGCGTATCTACTTTCTGAATAAAAATCTGATTATATTTTAACGTAATAAGATACGGCGTATCCAACTTTATGGATACGGCGCATCGTCCGCAGATATCAGCCATTTTTATTCTTTATATTCGTTTCTAAATTCATTAATCTTCTAGCGAACAGATGCTACTGACGATTTTACCTATGATAACAGGTTTTGCTATGGAAGATATGTCAATGAACGGATATCTTGCTAAAGGAACAACAAAACATGATTAATGGATTGGCAATTGAGTGCACCAATTGTCAACGGTGCTTAACAAAGTTCTTTTGGTAAAACACGATTTGAAAGGGATTACACCTAGAGGCGGAAAGTCAACCTTTCAAATGTGATCGGTATTAAGGAGCTGAACGTGAGTCTAACTTGAAGACTCTGGAATAAAGACAAGTGCTTACCGGGAGACAACCCGGATTTATCTTTTAATTATTCTGTTTTCTGTGTCGAGTCAGTCAGGCCCGCATGAGGATACGGCGCATCTCAATTCTGAGATGCGACGCATCTCCTGCAATGGTCATATCTTATTTTATTTTTCTGCATTTTTATTTTCGACTTTAAAACTATTTATCAGTTTATTTTCAATGCGGCGCATCCCTGGTTAAGGATGCGGCGCATCTTTATTCTGATCCGTATTAATTCCAGGCTCGATACGGCGTATCTTCTTCCATAAGATACGGCGCATCGACTGACCTGATGATTTTCAGTTTTAATTTTTAAGTTTTATTTTTATCTAACTACTAATGTATTATGCAAGTTGAACCTTTCTTATCTTAGGTGTGTTTTAAAGTGTTGGTGGTATTATAGTTTCCTGGATTTCCTGTGGATACATCAAGTATGAAGCTTTAACGTTCTAATCCACAAGAAAGATGATTTTTGCTCTTATACTAATGGAGGATCATACCGAGCAAATCTCAGGGGAGTTTTTCTGTTCTAATTCTTTTATTTTCCAGTTTTTAACCTTTTATACAAACAACGAGGACGTTGTTTAACTTAAGTGGGGGGATTGGAGAATTAGAACACTTAACACTTACTTGTCCTAAAACTTTTTCAAAAATTATGCTTAAAATGTGCTTAATATATCAAACTTAAAAAAAAAATTTAGCATGTTTTTGTTTAAGATCTAAGTTGCATAGCTGCACACATGACATTATTTTCAAAAATTGTGATTTTCCAAAATTCACAAATCTATGAGTGTGCTGGTGACTTGTAAACTTTAGAACTTGGCTTGTATACTATTCGAGACCACCATAATGAGTATTATTTTATATAATTGGAATGACTTGTCTAAATTGGTAAAATTCTAGGATTACACCCAAATAGCCTTTATATGTTATGTGTTATTAGCTAACTACACTGGTTAGTTAACCCCCGTATAAACCCTTTTGTTACTCTCATTTTTAGAGTAAGATACCCCTAGAAAAACCCTCAGAGCCATTCCTTTCGTTTCTTACACCTATGTTTAAAATGTTTCGTTACACCCTTACACCTTAGCCTACCCTGTAGATTAAAATCCGTGGTTTGGTTAATTGCTATAGGCAAAGTGTGTTTCCTTACATTACCTGTGTTCGCGTGCGTAATTCATTATCTTTGGTTAGGTCGGGAAATTGCACAATGCAATTGGAGTGAAAGTAAATATTGTATATCTTTGAGTTTATTTTTCGTGTGTTTACTACTTTCACTATTACCATTATTTCTGAAAGTATGAAAAGTATGAAAAAAAATTATCCGGAAAGAAAGTTATAGTGATGTGGAGAAATTTTACACATCTATGTTTATGTTTGAAAAAAAAAAAAAAAAAAAAAATCGAAAAAATAAGAAAAGAAAAAGAAAGAAAGAAAAGTTGGAAGCTAGTTTTAACCAACTTATGTAAAGTTATGTAAGTGGTCGATATCACCACTATTTGTTGTACTATATCTATGGATTGAATGGGAATTGGCAGTTACGGAACGCCAATTAAGGTTTATTCTTTGATTAAGATCTTGTTGAGTATAATTCGTGTCTACCTAAAGCGTGTGTTTCAAATGTTAAAGCGTGAGTTATTCAATGATATGAGTCTTATTCATGGGATGGTTGGGATAGTGATTAACCACACTTAGGATTTTAATTTATTTGTTTTGTTTATTTTTATTTTTACACCAATTTATATCCCAAATGTTATCCATACCCTGTATTATTCTTTATCCAACCAAACCTTTGATTTATTGAGATTAGGGATTTGAGCAATCTTAAGTATCGTAGTCGTGGATTCGGCTATGTATTTATGATTTTGTCGCCCTTTTTGATATATTATTATTGGTGAAGTTTGGACCTATCTTTAGCCTATTCGAGTTAAGGATTTGAGCAATTGCAAGTATCGTGTTCGTGGATTCGATCATGTATTTGTGATTTTGTCGCCTTTTCTGGAATTTGAAATCGATAGTGAAAAGAGAATAATTAACCCTTAAGCCTACAAACCCTTTTTACCGCTTTAGACTTGTTATTCCTTGGCTTTAGTGGAGGAGATGTGTATACTTGCCAAGCTTATGATACAATATTCGTCACGACTGGACAGTTAAACGATTAGATTTGCTTTTATCAAATTATTTTATTTTACTTCTAATTCGTTAAGTGTTTAGTTGTGTGATTATGAAATAAACGAATACATGCTTAAATATAAAAATAAATCCTAACATCCTTTAGGATACATTTTCATAAAAGAAATTCTAAGGTTTACTTGGGGACAAGTAAAGTTCAAGTGGGGGGATATTTGATGAACTCAAATAAGTACATTTTATTACTATCATTTATCCTATTAATTTGACTTGTTTTACTATATTATGTATGAGGATTGATACTTAATCGTTTACTTTTGTAATTCTCAGGTAAAAACAAGCATTTGGTGAAACTTAGCGATTTTGGACTGATTATGGAGCAAAACATGCATAAAGTTAAGAGTCTACTGAAATGAAGAAGATCAAGACTAATCTGCTCCAGATGCGCCGCATCTCACTCATGACATGCGCCGCATCTCTATCAAGATATCACCAGATACGATCCAAGATACAAGAGGACATGCGCCGCATCTAATCATGGAGTTACGCCGCATCTTCTGGCGGTGTACGAATATTCCTGAATATTATAATCTTGGACCCCACGCGAAGTTAAGTACATGCGCCGCATCTACTCCTTAGATGCGCCGCATCTTCCCTCAGACAGAAACTATAAATACCCCAAGACCAGACGAATTTCGTGTGCATTATTAGAGTTTCGAAGACCGAACAGGAAAAACCCTAGGACGAATTCAGTCAAGGAGGCAGCACAAGACACACCCAAATCAAAGATACAAGAGCTGTAAGAAGGTGCTGCATGTGTTTAATTCATTAAGTAGTTTTGTTTTATTGTGTTAGCAAACTTTAATTCATCAGGATTGGTGGCTTGTGTAATGTGACAACGAAAGATTGCACTCCCTTTAATACTTGCTTTCCCATCAATTAAAGTTTATATGTTGATGTCTTTGGTTACTACTTATTAGTGCATTGATAACCTCTGTGTTTATTAGTGGCTTGCGGGCATTTGACTGCGGGACATAATGTGGCTCCCACGGTTATTACTAAATTGATCACTTAGGAATAACTTTTAGACATAAGTAATCATTAAGGGTTTACTCGCCGATAAGATTAGGACCAACGAGAAAGGGTTAACTACATACACTTCATATAAAGCTATCAATAAAACAAGTGACAATCTACTTAATCATAAGGACAGCCCTCTTATTGTCTCAAGTATCTATCTGTGTACGTGTGTGCTACTTGCTGATTCGTGCCTATTGGTTCATTTTATTATTTAATTGCAAACAAATCGTGCCAGTCTCTCAGGCTGAAACCCCCTTGCGTTAGGATATTAAAATACTGATTAGAATAACTAGATAATACGTTCCACTCTTAGTGATCGACACTCTACTTACCATTATCTTCATACTGACCGGGTACACTGCTCGTTAAGTGTGTGTGTTATTGATAAGTCGGCTAAATATAAATTTAAAACTTGAGTAGGCATTAAAACTGCTAAACCGCAACGACACATCACACGCATCATCAACTCACTCTAAGAACTAAATGAGGGCACCAGAGTGCACGTTAACATCTCATGCATCGTATACTTTAGTTGTTTTCACTTGAACGCATACCTTCTTATATACTACGTGCATATTTAAAACGTATTGAACATGTCTAAATGATGAATAAACTCATGCAAGACCTACACGACTACCTCACCCTCTCCTCTTGACTTCACAGACCATAAAACACTTTAATACAACTCACTTATAACTTAAAGCCACACGTTCAACATATATATGCAATGTATCAAAAATTAATCTAAGTCTTTTTACTTGAAAATGTGCTGTATCGCCTAGAAAACCCTCGTATAACTTACAAACTCATCACACAACCTCGTATTTTCTTTACAAGACCTATTTAACAACCCAACTAGCTACCATTTTCATATAAACAACATGTAAAAATGATCACGTCTCGATTCTCTAAAATGGCTAAATTGGAATGACCAACTCGCATATACCACAAACACTTAAAATAGTCCAAGTCTTTTGACTCTTTAAAACGACCCAGCTCGACACCTTTATGGACTTGTATTTTTGAATGCCCACAAATAACCTACGAATATTTTTCCTCAGCTCGAATCCCACATGGCCAACTTTAATTTTCATGTTTTGAGTTTATATGAAAAGCTCTTAAAAGCCCTTAACAACGTTCAAAGTATAAGCTACTTGACCGGTTTTCAACACTTAGATTATTTTAAGAAGTTTTGTTAGCATAAAACAGTTCAAGTCGCCTAGTAAATCATTCATTAACTCACAATTCGAATGAATAAACATGTCCTATTTTTATACGATTTGTTAAACAACATGACAAGCTACACATTTCATTTAAACATCTTGTAAAGATACTCACGGTACGACCCTTAAACACAACCAATGTAAATTGTATAAACCATACTTGAAAAACAACTAATGGGTTAGATATGTGGCTCGTTAAGGCCCATTAGTAGGAAAAATAAGCTAACGACCAAATAAGCGGTTAAAATAAGTTGCATTTGACATAAATAGACCCTAGAGAAAGTCGCCCACTTTTTCCTCATCTTTTTGACACTTTTGGACTAAAAATATAACGCAAACTGCCTAGAGGGACTAAAACTGCCAAACCCAGAACTGTGTGGACTGAAGTTGTGAAAACAGAACATAGAGGGTATAAAAGGACATATTATTGAGTACCAAGCCTTATTTATATTTTTGGACAAGTTATGGACTATTATTGGACACTGGACTTAACGAAGGACTAACGGTGTAACGCAACGCAGTTAGGGTAAAAGTGTAACAATTGAAAAAGGACAAGGACCGACTGATTTTACTTGACATTCTTATTTCATTTTCCATTTTCGTCACCCCATCACTTCATATGCATTTTTACACATTTTAGTTATGCATTATTTAATTTTCGACTTCACTTTGCATATTATTTCATCATACTTCAAGGAGGTAATATTTTGAGTCGATTGACGAAAGAATCAGGATAATATTATACTTAATATTATTATTATTTTTAACTTGAGGCATTTTAAGCATATCACACTCATATCATCAAATCGTTATACGATTTCTCACTTTCACACTCACTGTTAGTAGTAAGTCAGAATCTTAGACTTCCCTCATATTCAGGTTTCGTATCGAAGACGTTTTCGTGATCGTTTCCATAGATCTTATAATTCCATCTCGTCAGATACACTCAAGGTGAGTAGTGGCCCCTACTTTTAATAATTGTTTTAATAACTCTTTTGGGGGAGATACATGCTTTAACTTTTTTAAGTTTACTTTTATACTCTGAAAACTCAAATGATTTACTCAAAATCATCAACTATGTTTTACATGTTTTGAATTACCCTTTGGAAGGAATATATGCTCGTATTACTTGCAAATTGCTTGCTTAGCTTAAACACTGTATTGAAAGATAACATTTCCAAACTACTTGCTATAACATGATACTGAAACTCATTATACACATTCATGTAGCAATTGAATGTATAGTTAACTTTACTATGATATTTCTACCTTTCACTAGAAATAATTGCCAAAACTAAAGTACGCATATTCTATGAACCCCTGAAACCTATATTGCCTAAGTTTACTATATTGCCATAAAGTCCCTCGATCATGAACCATTAATCACTACGGTGGGCACGAATATAGTGAACAGCTTTGAAACCTATTAGAGGCTGACGACCTGTCCCACTAAATACTTTGACGGAATGCCTTATGGTTAGTCGTATTTAGTCGCGACCCACTATATTTGAGAAAAATAGGAATTGGCAAATCACCTATTACATGAGGGCAAAACCCATCAGTAACCTGATGTGGACTCCGCCGTTTTACGGTACTCTGTTAACGTTTTTCGTGTCATGAGGCTTAGGGCAATATAACTTTATGAATATATGAATGTTTCATATATATTAAGATACAGCCGTATTTAGTTAAACACCACTCCACACTGATAGATTTCAGACATTATATTATTGTTTTCACTATGTGTTACGATTTTGAATCCTGTACTTGAAACTTAATTGTTATCATATGTGACTTAGTTATGACTTCTAATAAAGACAGCCCAAATTGCTTGATATATCATTACTTTTAAAAGTTGACTCAGCACTTCATTTCGAGCGTATAACAATATAGCTCATTTTCATTTAAAACTTGAAACTTATGATCATCTGAGCTCATAAATGATTTACTTGTGGATTTTTACCCAGTGCACTCATTTATGGTTTCATCACTTTTAGCAACATATTTCAAATATCACTTCACCTTAGAAATTATTGAAAGCCACTGTTTATTTGTACTTATACTTATTTCAAACATCACAGAACACTCTTGAAAACTTATTGAATTAAGTTGTTTTCCATTAAACTCCACGAACTCACCAACCATTGTGTTGACGTTTTAAGCATGTTTATCTCAGGTAATTAACGGAGCAGGACAAGACACGGAGCGGGCATCTTATACTCTGATAAATAAAATGGTGTAAAATCAAATATGTCATTCTTTCCAAATTACCACACTTTTGTGGGATTTTCAAATCAGATATTTCACCTTTGTACCAAAATTATTATTTTGAATGACATATAATTTTCAAAATGCCTTTTCCAAGCCGTTTTCTGAAATTTTAACTTCGATCCTCACCGTAACACCCTAATTACTTTTCCGCTGCCACATAACAAATTAGGGGGTGTTACAGATTTGGTATCAGAGCCACAGGTTATAGAGAATCAAATGTTTTAAAACATTGAACTATAACTATATTTTCAAAATAAATGATTTTACACCTTATCAACTTATGCCTTCCGTGTCTGCAGACTGCCGTGCTCAATACATTACCTATTAAGATTGTCTTGCACTAATCTTTACATGCTTGATGTTTACTCTTCACACATTACACACTGTATTACTTCACACCCACTGTCACGCCTTGAACATATAAATACTCATAATTAGTATTTTCAATTGTTACAGTACCATGTCTTCCAAACTAGTTGATATCACCAAGACTACCCCTCCTACTACACATGCGTCACCTACCTACCAAATTGCACCAGATACTGAAGAAACTTATGTACAAATGTCACAACCCCAGCCCGACATAAAACTCACTCAGAAATCACCTCCGTCATCACCTACTCACTCACCTCCACGTCAGAAACTTAGGAGAGCAACCGAATCCTATTCAGATGAAGATCTGATTGGTGGTCAACCAACATTTGAATTTGGACAGAGTTCACAACAAGAAATGACTTGGAAGAAGATTGAGCTAAATTCTCCCTTGCCTAACACCTTAGATTTCTCCATGCCAGATGTCCCAGACAATGTATCCTCACCCAATTCTCCTGACTACAATGTAGACACCTGTGACTCCATATGGACTTGTCTTTACCAACACACCAGCATACTAGACGCTCACACTGAACAGCTAAAAGAGTTACACCCATTACGATTCGAATGGTATGATCGTAACATTGACACCCTGTTCAAGAGGACAGATGCTGAGAGACGAGAAGTGTTTGGTTTAGGAGTAAATGTTGGTAACATGAAGGACAATTACGAACAGGAACTTAGAAACTTGGATGCCAGAACCCACTGTTTGGGTAGAGGCCATACCCAAACACACATTAGGATTGAAGACATTGAAAGAGCATTATGGTTGGCTAGAGACACAGCAAGAATCCAAAGCCAAAAGATTGCAGCCTTGGAAAACATGTTAGCTAATCAGATGAATGCGTGCCAGGAACGTTTCTCAGCCATGGAAGCTGCACAACTGGATCTTAAGGCAGAAGTTAGACGTTTACGTCAGAGACGTAACTAATCTTAAGTATCGTTTTTGTACTCAATAAACCAAATAGTTTTGGTTAGTATTCCATGTATTTCGCAATAATTCTGTAACTGTCAAAAATTGTAATCGACTTTTAAGTTATGACAGTCTTTTTCCATTATATCTTTCTGTTGTAAACAAATTCCTCCCACCAAGCCCTATTATAATGCTATAAGTGCAAAGAGCCATGCAAAACCTCGCCATTTGTTACTCTCTTAGGTAAACAAGTAACTCCACCTGAATTAATGAGACATTAATAAAAGACCTTGTGTTGGTTGTTTTGCAAAAATCAATCAAACAAGTTATTAGAGATATGTCAATTTTGATGATTGTATTCAAACTTACTATGATATTATCTGTGATTGTACATCAAATATACCACGACTAAACAATAACCCATAGAATTCCAAGAACAAATTTTCAGAAGAGAACTTGATGAATGAAGAGAAAGTTGTTAAACTTCAGCTTTTGTATATGAATCCGTTTGTTCCATATCAAGAGTTGATTATTATTTCACGATGCTACCCAGACACATCGTATTTCTATGATCCTCAGTTGGTTTGATTTCGTATTGGGACCACATTGTTAGCATTAATACACAAATACCTTGCTATTTGAATTATTCTAATGATGAAGTGAATACTAAATCAGCGTTTCGTGCTCATAGGAAATGGACAGCATGAACAGCGTAGTGCCCACAACAACCATGACTCCTAAAACCATCGAGAAGTTGGTAAACAATATCATTGCAGTAGTGCTCGAAGTGACCACAACAGTCCATCCGAGTGACAATGACATGACAAGAAAAGAAAGAAAGAAGGCTATACCTTGTAAGCATAACCATGAAAGTTTCATGGGGTGTAGGCCAGTTTACCTAAAGGATTCAAGGAGGATGATAAAACCTATCCACACATGTGCCGAAAGAATTAGGCAAGATATTGCACTTAAGAAAAATAACCAAAAGCGAAAACTTGAGAAGAGAGGATCCCTTATTCTCAACGAATGTGAGTTCCACAATGATGTTTGCATCCGCAATCATCTACAAGACCGCATTGACTATCTTCGCCAGCAAAGGCCCAAACCAGACGTTGGAAGAAACTGCGTCACCACCCCTACTAAAAGAGACAACTACTATGGAAATAAACCTCTGTGCCAAAGATGTAAGATGCATCACACCGGACATTGCATTGCTAAATGCGGAAGGTGCCGGAAAACAGGCCACAAGACAAGAGATTGCAAAGCCATGGAAGGAAATGAGCAACCCTCATCCATAAAATGCCATGAATGTGGTGAAATGGGTCATTACAAGAGTCATTGCCCGAACTACAAAGCCCATTGGGAGCCCAAGATTTGTGCAAGGGAATAAGAACTCGTCGAAGAATCTCAACCGTGTCGAAGAATGACCTCTATGTTAAGTAGATGAATGGATTCCTGCTGTAAAATAAATAAACTCTAGTCTAAAAATATCTAAGTTATATTTCCGTTTGTATTTACCTTAGGTACGATGGATGTAACCTAAGTGTAACAGTTATCCTTCTACCGTGTGAGAACTTTACCTTGTAATATTTCCATGATAATTATAATGTACGTCTATTTCAATTTCTATTCCACCTCTCTACTCATAGTCATTATGTAACAATACACTAATATTACTCTAAGGATTTAATTAACTCCATTTTGACCAAACCATAAGTTGATACCACCTTGTAAGAAATCCTCACCTAAAACCTAAGTTTATACCAAGAATATCCAAATATCACTTTAGAAATTCCTGAATTATCATTGGAGTATGAACAAAAACTTTCTAATCCTTTTAGAAATAATCAGAGGGTGTCTGACTTTGTGACGGAACCATTATAATTGAACCATATAAAATTCCTTGAAGAAATATAAATATCATAGTAACTGAACCAAGCATCACATCATTTGGTCCTCAATTATACATAGCCTAGCTACCTATGTATAATTTAGGAAGAATCATGTTATAAATGGAACAGTTATCTTTTCAAAGTCTTTAATAACAATTTTCATTCAAAAACAGAATCTCGAGACAAAATAAATTGTTCATAAATCAACCCCAGTAAGATCTACACTTATTACCTATTACTTTATTATAAGAAGTCGAGAAAAGTTCAAATTTAGAAACTATAAGAATTCACAACAAGATGTGGAAAACGCAAATAACTTAAATTTTATTAAAAACCACGGAAATTAATACATAGCGAGATGATTAACATCGGAAGTGCTAATAATACAATGAACACAATAAAAGGCATAAAATCTTCAATAGGTTGGCCCACCATAGCAACAAAAACCACCACCAACCCAGCGATAGCAAGAGCCACCACAGGATGAATCACCTTGATTATTCTGCGTCGTAAATGCAACAAAATATTAAAAGCCACAACGAGACTAATTCGTAAACGTAAAGGTAAATGAGTTTTATTCCACACTTATTAAAGGTTACATAGAAACACAAAAAAAGACCCATTACAAACAACACTAGCTTAAGAACTATTAGCCCCAAAACTTATCCACAACAACGGCTAGGATTGTGAGGGGTACGACAACCAACAAGATCCCGATCAAATGATCGGAATCTTCGCCGGGGAAGAGAACTAAACAAGCGGCGGCAAGGATGATGAACAAAGTTGCAAAAAGAATGGCGAACGGCGGCATTTTTGTTTTGGGAGGTGGAGCGAAAAAGATGAAGTGGGGAGGGAAAGAAAAAGGGGAAAGTAAATAGGGTATAAATAGGGAAAAACTAGCCGTTATTTTACTATTCACGACCATTAAGTTACAAATCACTACCATTAAAAATCCACTATTCTCGACCGCTAGAACACTGAACATTAAGCGTTAAATACTCCCTATTTCTGACTGTTACTTCACTATTCACAGCCTAAGAATTCATTAGTTGACTCAATATTCAAATTCATTTCATCTAGTACGAATAAATCTAATTGGACCTCGTTTCCTCAATTTTCGAATAGAAATCTCTCGACGACATTTTCCATAAACCCTCATCCCTGAACGCCACATTTTCCACCACCTATCATAGACTGAACTTCGGGACGAAGTTCAAAATTTAGGGGTGGATACAGTAAGACACTACAAAAATCCACTGTAATAAATCTCATTGATTAATAATAATCTGGTGTTACCGTTTAATAAAACCCATTTTTACAGAAAAATTTAAAATTTTCTTATTATGCTATTCTCACCAAGTTATATGATCACAACATTTACTGAATAACGACACTGGTTCACGACGGGTATTACGAAACATAATTGTTTCACAAAAACCAATACTTTCACAATTCCCTACTTACACTAATTTTATATTTCACTAAATCACATTTTACAACTAATTACAACTCATCTTAAACACTAATTACAATTTATTCTTTACTAATCAACTACAAACCAAACGGACTGAAGTTATTTTCAGCCCATCACCCCCACATTCCAGCCCACCACCAACTCGCAGCCCACTGTTCCAAGCCCAACCCCAAACCAGTTTTTATTTTATGATTCTATGCAAGAATTCGACTCCTATACCACTCCAAAACACGACTCTTGCTCCGAATTAGTAAACACGACATAGGGATATTTTTACACCATAATGATCACCACCCACTAGGCTATACACGAGCCAAGTTCCAGATTTAAGGGTCACGAACTATTATGATTTTCAAGACCCATTTGATTGTCCCATTCTAACCCAATTCGACACATATAAAAATCCCAAAACTCAACTATTTCGAACCCCGATTTTTCCTACGTACCCTTAGTAACATTTTCAGCATATTAGGATATTCAGAAGAAGGATTGGACAGCAGGAAAGGTTTATGGTGCGCTAGTCCACTTTTGCACTCGCTAGAAAAGAAAACGTGTGTATATATGTACTACCAACTAAGATAAGGTCTATCTCCTTTATGAAATCTTCCCAAAATCTTGTATTGTCAGAAAGCTAGCTTATGTGTCCTCCCATCCACAGTAGCCCTCAATGATTGAGTTTGAGGGTAAAATAGTCAAGAAACATGCTTAGTCTATCTCTATATATCCCACTCTTTTTCTAGCAGCCTACACTGCTCACTTCCCACTTATTTCACTCTCACTAAATACCCTAGAAACCCAGAAACGTCTTATAGCAACCAAGCAAAGAAGAAAATACGTTAAAACGTATAGCGTGTCTAGTGAGTAGACTGTCTTGGTCCCTTGCTCTCCATTCGACATCCACAGTTTCTTCACCACCCTTAGAGGTGTAGTAAGTAGCTTCAAACTCTTCTTCATTCCATCTTACACGTTAGTTATTTTCATGCATCATTTAAAGATATACTCGAACGTATCATATTTCATTTGTAGCACAGTCACGTTAAAATAAGTGAAAGGATTACATGTGTTAAATCAACTCACTCTAAGAACTAAATGAGGGCACTAGAGTGCACGTTAACATCTCATGCATCGTATACTTTAGTTGTTTTCACTTGAACGCATACCTTCTTATATACTACGTGCATATTTAAAACGTATTGAACATGTCTAAATGACGAATAAACTCATGCAAGACCTACACGACTACCTCACCCTCTCCTCTTGACTTCACAGACCACAAAACACTTTAATACAACTCACTTATAACTTAAAGCCACACGTTCAACATATATATGCAATGTATCAAAAATTAATCTAAGTCTTTTTACTTGAAAACGTGCTGTATCGCCTAGAAAACCCTCGTATAACTTACAAACTCGTCACACAACCTCGTATTTTCTTTACAAGACCTATTTAACAACCCAACTAGCTACCATTTTCATATAAACAACATGTAAAAATGATCACGTCTCGATTCTCTAAAATGGCAAAATTGGAATGACCAACTCGCATATACCACAAACACTTAAAATTGTCCAAGTCTTTTGACTCTTTAAAACGACCCAGCTCGACACCTTTATGGACTTGTATTTTCGAATGCCCACAAATAACCCACGAATATTTTTCCTCAGCTCGAATTCCCACATGGCCAACTTTAATTTTCATGTTTTGAGTTTATATGAAAAGCTCTTAAAAGCCCTTAACAACGTTCAAAGTATAAGCTACTTGACCGGTTTTCAACACTTAGATTATTTTAAGAAGTTTTGTTAGCATAAAACAGTTCAAGTCGCCTAGTAAATCATTCATTAACTCACAATTCGAATGAATAAACATGTCCTATTTTTATACGATTTGTTAAACAACATGACAAGCTACACATTTCATTTAAACATCTTGTAAAGATACTCACGGTACGACCCTTAAACACAACCAATGTAAATTGTATAAACCATACTTGAAAAACAACTAATGGGTTAGATATGTGGCTCGTTAAGGCCCATTAGTAGGAAAAATAAGCTAACGACCAAATAAGCGGTTAAAATAAGTTGCATTTGACATAAATAGACCCTAGAGAAAGTCGCCCACTTTTTCCTCATCTTTTTGACACTTTTGGACTAAAAATGTAACGCAAACTGCCTAGAGGGACTAAAACTGCCAAACCCAGAACTGTGTGGACTGAAGTTGTGAAAACAGAACATAGAGGGTATAAAAGGACATATTATTGAGTACCAAGCCTTATTTATATTTTTGGACAAGTTATGGACTATTATTGGACACTGGACTTAACGAAGGACTAACGGTGTAACGCAACGCAGTTAGGGTAAAAGTGTAACAATTGAAAAAGGACAAGGACCGACTGATTTTACTTGACATTCTTATTTCATTTTCCATTTTCGTCACCCCATCACTTCATATGCATTTTTACACATTTTAGTTATGCATTATTTAATTTTCGACTTCACTTTGCATATTATTTCATCATACTTCGAGGAGGTAATATTTTGAGTCGATTGACGAAAGAATCAGGATAATATTATACTTAATATTATTATTTGATGCGCGTGATGTGTCGTTGCGGTTTAGCAGTTTTAATGCCTACTCAAGTTTTAAATTTATATTTAGCCGACTTATCAATAACACACACACTTAACGAGCAGTGTACCCGGTCAGTATGAAGATAATGGTAAGTAGAGTGTCGATCACTAAGAGTGGAACGTATAATCTCGTTAATCTAATCAGTATTTTAATATCCTAACGCAAGGGGGTTTCAGCCTGAGAGACTGGCACAGTTTTGTTTGCAATTAAATAATAAAATAAACAAATAGGCACGAATCAGCAAGTAGCACACACGTACACAGATAGATACTTGAGACAATAAGAGGGCTGTCCTTATGATTAAGTAGATTGTCACTTGTTTTATTGATAGCTTTATATGAAGTGTATGTAATTAACCCTTTCTCGTTGGTCCTATTCTCATCGGCGAGTAAACCCTTAATGACGACTTATGTCTAAAAGTTATTCCTAAGTGATCAATTTAGAAACAACCGTGGGAGCCACACCTTGTCCCGCAGTCGGGTGCCCGCAAGCCACTAATAAACACAGAGGTGGTCAATGCACTAATAAGTAGTAACCAAAGACATCAACATATAAACTTTAATTGATGGGAAAGCAAGTATTAAAGGGAGTGCAATCTTTCCGTTGTCACATTACACAAGCCACCAATCCTGATGAATTAAAGTTTGCTAAAACAATAAAACAAAACTACTTAATGAATTAAATACATGCAGCACCTTCTTACAGCTCTTGTATCTTCGATTTGGGTGTGTCTTGTGCTGCCTTCTTGACTGAATTCGTCCTTCTCTCCTGTTCGGTCTTTAGGTTTTCGAACTTCCGAATCTCCGAACTGCGTCTGGTCTACGGGGTATTTATAGTTTGTGTCTGAGGGAAGATGCGGCGCATCTACTTAAGTAGATGCGGCGCATGTACTTAACTTCGCGTGGGGTCCAAGATTATAATATTCAGGAATATTCGTACACCGCCAGAAGATGCGGCGTAACTCTTTATTAGATGCGGCGCATGTCCTCTTGTATCTTGGATCGTATCTGGTGATATCTTGATAGAGATGCGGCGCATGTTGATAGTGAGATGCGGCGCATCTGGAGCAGAATTGACTTGATCTTGTTCATGTCAGTAGACTTCCACTTTATGTATGTTTTGCTCCATTATTAGTCCAAAATCGCCAAGTTTCACCAAATGCTTGTTTTTACCTGAGAATTACAAAAGTAAACGATTAAGTATCAATCCTCATACATAATATAGTAAAACAAGTCAAATTAATAGGATAAATGATAGTAATAAAATGTACTTATTTGAGTTCATCAAATATCCCCCCACTTGAACTTTACTTGTCCCCAAGTAAACCTTAGATTAAATCTCATGAAAATGTATCCTAAAAGAAGTTAGGATTTATTTTTATATTTAAGCATGTATTCGTTCATTTCGTAATCACACAACTAAACACTTAACGAATTAGAAGTAAAATAAAATAAGTCGATAAAAGCAAACCTAATCGTTTAACTGTCCAGTCGCGACGAATATTCTATCATAGGCTTGGCAAGTATACACATCTCCACCACTAAAGCTAAGGAATAACAAGTCTAAAGCGGTAAAAAGGGTTTTTAGGCTTAAGGGTTAATTATTCTTATTTACACTATCGATCTCAAATTCCAGAAAAGGCGACAAAATCACAAATACATGATCGAATCCACGAACACGATACTTGCAATTGCTCAAATCCTTAACTCGAATAGGCTAAAGATAGGTCCAAACTTCACCAATAATAATATATCAAAAAGGGCGACAAAATCATAAATACATAGCCGAATCCACGACTACGATACTTAAGATTGCTCAAATCCCTAATCTCAATAAATCAAAGGTTTGGTTGGATAAAGAACAATACAGGGTATGGATAACATTTGGGATATAAATTGGTGTAAAAATAAAAATAAACAAAACAAATAAATTAAAATCCTAAGTGTGGTTAATCACTATCCCAACCATCCCATGAATAAGACTTATATCATTGAATAACTCACGCTTTAACACTTGAAACACACGCTTTAGGTAGACACGAATTATACTCAACAAAATCTTAATCAAAGAATAATCCTTAATTGGCATTCCCATAACTGCCAATTCCCATTCAATCCATAGATATAATACAACAAATAGTGGCCATATGAACCACTTACATAACTCTACATCGTTGGCTTAAAATAAACATCCAACTCTTTTTTTCTTTCTTTTTCTTTTCTCATTTTTTCGATTTTTTTTTTTTTTTTTTTTTTTTTTTTTTTTTTTTTTTTTTTTTTTTTTTTTAACTTGAAACATAAACATAGATGTGTAAAATTTCACCACATCACTATAACTTTCTTTCCGGATAATTTTTCCATACTTTTCATAACTTCAGAAATAATGGTAAATAGTGAAAGTAGTAAACACACGAAAAATAAACTCCAAAATATACAATATTTACTTTCACTCCAATTGCATTGTGCAATTTCCCGACCTAACCATATATAATGAATTACGCACGCGAACACAGGTAATGTAAGGAAACACACTCTGCCTATAGCAATTAACCAACCACGGATTCTAATCTACAGGGTAGGCTAAGGTTTAAGGTGTAACGAAACATTTTAAAAATAGGTGTAAGAAACGAAAGGAATGGCTCTGAGTGTTTTTCTAGGGGTATCTTACTCTAAAAGTGAGAGTAACAAAAGGTTTTATACGGGGGTTAACTAACCAGTGTAGTTAGTTAATAACACATAACATATAAAGGCTTTTTGGGTGTAATCCTAGAATTTTACCAAGTTAGACAAGTCATTCCAATTAAATAAATAATACTCATTATGGTGGTCTCGAATAGTATACAAGCCAAGTTCTAAAGTTTACAAGTCACCGGCACACTCATAGATTTGTGAATTTTGGAAAATCACAATTTTTGAAAATAACGTCATGTGTGCAGTTATGCAACTTAGATCTTAAACAAAAACATGCTAAAAATTTTTAAGTTTGATATATTAAGCACATTTTAAGCATAATTTTTGAAAAAGTTTAGGACAAGTAAGTGTTAAGTGTTCTAATTCTCCTATCCCCCCACTTAAGTTAAACAACGTCCTCGTTGTTTGTATAAAAGGTTAAAAACTGGAAATAAAAAGAATTAGAACGGAAAAACTCCCCTGAGATTTGCTCGGTATGATCCTCCATTTGTATATGAGCAAAAATCATCTTTCTTGTGGATTAGAACGTTAAAGCTTCATACTTGATGTATCCACAGGAAATTCAGGAAACTATAATACCACCAACACTTTAAAACACACCTAAGATAAGAAAGGTTCAACTTGCATAATACATTAGTAGTTAGGTAAAAATAAAACTTAAAAATTAAAACTGAAAATCATCAGGTCAGTCGATGCGCCGTATCCTATTGAAGAAGATACGCCGTATCGAGCCTGGAATAAATACGGATCAGAATAAATATGCGCCGCATCCTTAACCAGGGATGCGCCGCATTAAAATAACTGATAAAAAGTTTTAAAGTCGAAAATAAAAATGCAGAAAAATAAAATAAGATATGACCATTGCAGAGGATGCGTCGCATCTCAGGACTGAGATGCGCCGTATCTTCGTGCGGCCTGGACTGACTCGACACAGAAAACAGAATAATAAAAGATAAATCCGGGTTGTCTCCCGGTCAGCACTTGTCTTTATTCCAGAGTCTTCAAGTTAGACTCACGTTCAGCTCTTTAGTATCGATCATTGAAGGAGTCGGAAACATCGCGCTCCTTCATCGCCAATTCAGTAATATTGAACACTCCTTGCTCGTCCTTAATTTCCACGCCGTTTTTCTTTAATATCTGTATAAACAATGTCCTGTCCCTTTCGGGCAGAGATGACAAAATGATAGACGGGAAATTCTTATTATCATACAGGCACAAATAAGCAAGGTGGGGTGGTAGTTCAATAAACATATCATTATTCAAATTCGTATTCTCAACTATTCTCCTACGTTTATTAATTACTACACAATCATACCACTCATCATCAGAATCACTAACAACATCGCGTCTAAGTTCGGTAGGTACATTAAGGTCAATGAATTCCTCAAAGTCTTCATGATTAGGATTAGTTGAGTTGTTTTGAATCAATGTTTCTCCCATAAGTCTAGCTTCAAGATCGAGGTCCATACGCTCTCTTAATCCTAGCACATAAACACCTCTAATTATGCTTTTAACTGGATCTTGGCACTTATAGACTAGTTTATTATTCCCTACCCTTAATGAAATTTTTCTCTTAAACACATCAATCTTAGCATGGGCAGTAGACAAGAAAGGTCTTCCGAGGATTAAAGGAATCTTAACATCCTCGGGCATGTCTAGTATAACAAAGTCTACGGGAAAAATAAATTGCTCAATCTTAACTAGCACATTATTAGCAATCCCCTCAGGTCGTTTTACTGTTTTATCAGCCAGTTCAATAAGTAATTTAGTTGGTACTAATCTTCCTAGTCCTAGGGTAGCGAATGTCTTAAGAGGCATAACACTAACACTAGCTCCCAAGTCAGCCAACACATTATTGAAAGATATATTATTAATAGAACAAGGTAGAGTAAAACTTCCTGGGTCTCTTTCTTTATGAGGCAAGGCATTTGAATCGGTTGCAGGGCTCTCTTCTTTCATTGTTGCCTTGATTTCCTCTTCAATCTTTGTCTTTTCTTTTAGTAGTCTCCTTAAGCTGATCGAAGAATTAAAGAAAAATTTGGGTCTTGCACCATCATCACCATTCATCGATCTTCTAGGTATATTAGGAGTGACTTCTTCAGTGGTGCTTATGGCCTTGACATGATCTCTTGGATTTGTTTCAGTCGAGCTCGGTAAGCTTCCATATCCCCTTTCTTGAAGAACTTTGCTCATTTGACCAATTTGTTGTTCTAATGCTTTGATCGAAGCTCCTTGATTTCTTGTAGTAGTGTCCGTTGAAGCTCGAATTTCCTTGATCATAGCAGTATTCTCTTCATGTCTTTTAGCAGCATCGGCCATAATTTGCTTTAAAGTATCATCTAAAGTCTGCCTCCTCTCTTGATAAGCGGGATTGAAGTTGTTCTTTTGATAGAATCCCGGACTAGCTTCCCTAAATCTTGCTGAAGGTCGGAATGGTTGTCCAAATTGGGTGTAATAAGCTTCTTCAAACGTCTCACTTTCATTCTTGCTCGGGCAATCCTTAGTGTAGTGAGGTCCTTCACACTTTTCACATCCAACTTGGGCTGCATATGCTCTTTCATCGCGCTTCTTCATTTCTCTACTGATTTTATCCAATTGAGCTTGAATAGCAGCAATCCCGTCAAAATTAGTGCTGCTCTTAGATCTAGTAGAGGTCCCATCGTGCCATTTCTGAGAATGATCAGCAGCATCTTGGATCGCTTTCCTAGCATTAGTTGCACTCATCTGAGGTACAGCTCCCTTAGCATCCAAAATCTGTCTTGTAGGCACGTCCAATCCCTGATAAAACAATATTATTTCCTGCATAGGGGTTAGATAGTGTTGAGGACATTTTATCAATAAATCTTTAAATCGTTCCCAAGCTTGATAAAGGGTTTCATCAGGCTCTTGCTTGAAACTATTGATAGCCTCCATCTTCTTAGCAGTCTTAGCAGGTGGACAATATCTCTTCAGGAATTTGCTTTTCAAACCTTCCCACGTAGTGATTGAACTAGCAGGTTCATTCCTTAGCCACTTGTTAGCAGCTCCTTTTAGTGAGATTGGGAAGATTCTTAGCATGAGTTGATCGGTATTGACACTTTCTGTAGTAAACAAATCTGCAATCTCCAGGACTTTTTCAACATGCTCATTAGCATCCTCTTGTTCCGTCCCACTGAAAGCATTCTCTCTGAGCTCTTTGAGAAACTGACCTTTCAACTCAAATTTTGACTTGTCATCAAACTTAGGTCTAGCAACTCCTGAAGTGTAATCAGCACGGGTATTGTTCATGTATTCCTCCATAGTAGTGTTTTCGCCCATTGTTTCAGTTTCAACTTCCTCTTTCTCCTCAGAAAAATAATCAAGCTCGAGTGAACTTGAAAGATCAAAGCTTCTTGTGTTGAAAAGCCTTTTAAGCGAATGTAGGGCTCGTTCAGGATCTTCGAAAGGTTGAATCAAGTTCTTCGTAGAACTCCTGGTCATGCACTTCCTGAAATCAACACAAAAAATATCAGTAGGGTATGCTCGAGAAAGTAGTATATCAGATAATTAATAACGAAAACGGAATACGAAAAATTTAAAGTTACTGATGTCTGCAGACGATGCGCCGTATCCAAAAAGTTGGATACGCCGTATCTTATAATCGTTAAAATTAAATCAGACTTTAGAAAATAGATACGCCGCTTAGAATTTATGAATGCGCCGTATCGAATTGATCAAAAAATCAATTTATCTAATTAAAATTAAATGCGTCGTATTAACGAAAGTTAATGCGCCGTATTTTCGTTACGTTTAAAAATAAAAGATTTTTGATTCAGTAAGATGCGCCGTATCGACGGAAATCGATACGCCGTATTTGTTTAATAATTCGCAAACTGTTTTTTAATTAAAATAATAGATACGCCGTATCTTCAAAAGAAGATGCGTCGTATGGCGTTAACGTTTAGAGAAAATTTTTATCAAAACAGATACGCCGTATCTACAAAAGCAGATGCGTCGTATTACTTTATCGCTTAGAAAAATTTTCTTGTTAAAAACAGATACGCCGTATCTTGGGGAAAAGATGCGTCGTATCGAATTAATTAAACGCGTTGTATTAAAAAATTTAAACGCAATACGCCGTATCTGAGAGATCAGATGCGCCGTATCGTTTGATTTAGCACAGTACAACGATAGCAGAACAGAAAAATACGAAAAATAAAAATAAAAATTAAACACACGAAACAAAAATAAAACACACAAAAATAAAAACAAAAGCAAACAAATAACACACAATACAACAAATATGCAAAATAGTACAATGATGCAATTAATCTAATAAAAAGAAAAACCTAATTAAAATACTAATCAAATTAACAGAAAATAACAATTCACTCCCCGGCAGCGGCGCCAAAAACTTGATGCGCGTGATGTGTCGTTGCGGTTTAGCAGTTTTAATGCCTACTCAAGTTTTAAATTTATATTTAGCCGACTTATCAATAACACACACACTTAACGAGCAGTGTACCCGGTCAGTATGAAGATAATGGTAAGTAGAGTGTCGATCACTAAGAGTGGAACGTATAATCTCGTTAATCTAATCAGTATTTTAATATCCTAACGCAAGGGGGTTTCAGCCTGAGAGACTGGCACAGTTTTGTTTGCAATTAAATAATAAAATAAACAAATAGGCACGAATCAGCAAGTAGCACACACGTACACAGATAGATACTTGAGACAATAAGAGGGCTGTCCTTATGATTAAGTAGATTGTCACTTGTTTTATTGATAGCTTTATATGAAGTGTATGTAATTAACCCTTTCTCGTTGGTCCTATTCTCATCGGCGAGTAAACCCTTAATGACGACTTATGTCTAAAAGTTATTCCTAAGTGATCAATTTAGAAACAACCGTGGGAGCCACACCTTGTCCCGCAGTCGGGTGCCCGCAAGCCACTAATAAACACAGAGGTGGTCAATGCACTAATAAGTAGTAACCAAAGACATCAACATATAAACTTTAATTGATGGGAAAGCAAGTATTAAAGGGAATGCAATCTTTCCGTTGTCACATTACACAAGCCACCAATCCTGATGAATTAAAGTTTGCTAAAACAATAAAACAAAACTACTTAATGAATTAAATACATGCAGCACCTTCTTACAGCTCTTGTATCTTCGATTTGGGTGTGTCTTGTGCTGCCTTCTTGACTGAATTCGTCCTTCTCTCCTGTTCGGTCTTTAGGTTTTCGAACTTCCGAATCTCCGAACTGCGTCTGGTCTACGGGGTATTTATAGTTTGTGTCTGAGGGAAGATGCGGCGCATCTACTTAAGTAGATGCGGCGCATGTACTTAACTTCGCGTGGGGTCCAAGATTATAATATTCAGGAATATTCGTACACCGCCAGAAGATGCGGCGTAACTCTTTATTAGATGCGGCGCATGTCCTCTTGTATCTTGGATCGTATCTGGTGATATCTTGATAGAGATGCGGCGCATGTTGATAGTGAGATGCGGCGCATCTGGAGCAGAATTGACTTGATCTTGTTCATGTCAGTAGACTTCCACTTTATGTATGTTTTGCTCCATTATTAGTCCAAAATCGCCAAGTTTCACCAAATGCTTGTTTTTACCTGAGAATTACAAAAGTAAACGATTAAGTATCAATCCTCATACATAATATAGTAAAACAAGTCAAATTAATAGGATAAATGATAGTAATAAAATGTACTTATTTGAGTTCATCATTATTATTTTTAACTTGAGGCATTTTAAGCATATCACACTCATATCATCAAATCGTTATACGATTTCTCACTTTCACACTCACTGTTAGTAGTAAGTCAGAATCTTAGACTTCCCTCATATTCAGGTTTCGTATCGAAGACGTTTCCGTGATCGTTTCCATAGATCTTATAATTCCATCTCGTCAGATACACTCAAGGTGAGTAGTGGCCCCTACTTTTAATATTTGTTTTAATAACTCTTTTGGGGGAGATACATGCTTCAACTGTTTTAAGTTTACTTTTATACTCTGAAAACTCAAATGATTTACTCAAAATCATCAACTATGTTTTACATGTTTTGAATTACCCTTTGGAAGGGATATATGCTCGTATTACTTGCAAATTGCTTGCTTAGCTTAAACACTGTATTGAAAGATAACATTTTCAAACTACTTGTTGTAACATGATACTGAAACTCATTATACACATTCATGTAGCAATTGAATGTACAGTTAACTTTACTATGATATTTCTACCTTTCACTAGAAATAATTGCCAAAACTAAAGTACGCATATTCTATGAACTCCTGAAACCTATATTGCATAATTTACTATATTGCCATAAAGTCCCTCGATCATGAACCATTAATCACTGCGGTGAGCGCGAATATAGTGAACTGCTTCGAAACCTGTTAGAGGCTGACGACCTGTCCCACTAAATACTTTGACGGAATGCCTTATGGTGAGTCGTATTTAGTCGCGACCCACTATATTTGATAAAAATAGGAATTGGCAAATCACCTATTACATGAGGGCAAAACCCATCAGTAACCTGATGTGGACTCCGCCGTTTTACGGTACTCTGTTAACGTTTTGCGTGTCATGAGGCTTAGGGCAATATAACTTTATGAATATATGAATGTTTCATATATATTAAGATACAGCTGTATTTAGTTAAACACCACTCCACACTGATAGATTTCAGACACTATATTATTGTTTTCACTATGTGTTAGGATTATGAATCCTGTACTTGAAACTTAATTGTTATCATATGTGACTTAGTTGTGACTTCTAATAAAGACAGCCCAAATTGCTTGATATATCATTACTTTTAAAAGTTGACTCAGCACTTCATTTCGAGCGTATAACAACATAGCTCATTTTCATTTAAAACTTGAAACTTATGATCATCTGAGCTCATAAATGATTTACTTGTGGATTTTTACCCAGTGCACTCATTTATGGTTTCATCACTTTTAGCAACATATTTCAAATATCACTTCACCTTCGAAATTATTGAAAGCCACTGTTTATTTGTACTTATACTTATTTCAAACATCACAGAACACTCTTGAAAACTTATTGAATTAAGTTGTTTTCCATTAAACTCCACGAACTCACCAACCATTGTGTTGACGTTTTAAGCATGTTTATCTCAGGTAATTAACAGAGCAGGACAAGACATGGAGCGGGCATCTTATACTCTGATAAATAAAATGGTGTAAAATCAAATATGTCATTCTTTCCAAATTACTACACTTTTGTGGGATTTTCAAATCAGATATTTCAACTTTTATGAAAACGACTTTTAAAGACTATCTTTATGAAAACCGTTATTAAAGATCATTTTTATGAAAGTCATTATTAAAAGATTACTTTTAAATGAACATTTGATATAAACCTTTGAATTGAACCTTTGTTATGAACCTTTGAACCATTTGATTATGAACCTTTGTTATTCTGATGACTTAGACATTTGCCAAACTTTGACTTTGCCTTTGATCCTTCAGTTTGATACCCGAGCCAAGTTCGTTTCCTAGCCATGAAGGTAACATGGCCGTGTCATTGATGCACCAATGGCATGACTCTAGTGTGGTTGAGTGATGTTCCACACCGTCCCATTTTGATTATGATATGCGCACTTTATATTTGTTATGGCCAATATAATTGTTCGGGGGCGTATGGATGCATCCTAGGTTTTTTTCGTATTTAGTGGATTTAACATGATATGATATTATATGATATGTTCGGTGACTTATGCATGGGTGCAATCCACGTCTTTCACATTGTTCGGGAGCTAGCTACTCCACGGTTACTATGATATTTGATTTGATTTGTTTGGGCTCGTGGTTTGATTACTGATTTTCCATTACACTTTGATATTCATTCGTTTATGCCTTATGTTTTCCCCAATGTACCATACTTTATATGTTCGCTCCTTATCTTTTGGTTTCGTTATATATATATATATATATATATATATATATATATATATATATATATATATATATATATATATATATATATATATATATATATATATATATATATATCTGTTCACTGGGATTTTTAAGCTCAGCCGCATTTCTTTTTCCTGCGGTAGGTTTTAGTAGGAAGCTGGGTTATGAGTGGAGAGTATTTTTGGGACTTAAAAGACTACACTTTGATAGCTATTCTGGATTAGAGATGACTAGAAGATATTTACATTTCAGACTTAGTATTTTGTTTTTGTTCTCATATATAACTTTGTGTTTCTGTTTTTCCCTTTGTAACCTTTGAAATTCATTTGTATTATTTAAGTCATACGCTTGTGTTTGCTTTGATATGTCACTATAACGTAATACTACTACCCTTGTCGGGTTGGGGTGTTACAATTATGGTATCAGAGCCCAGGCTGCGACTTGTAGTATATTAAACCTTGACCTGTGAAGTTTGGACCATTAAGTTTCCACTGTAGGCGCTCATAAGACAACCTTTGAGAATTTGCTTTAGGATCTCCCCATAGGAACATAAGTTATTGCCGATGAGGAATGGGTAGACTAGGACATCTATGTTAGTAGCATTGCTTCGCATCACTCTGATTCGTGCCTCTGCCCTTAGTTTTGCCTTATAAGAATATTTGTTTCAGAGGTTGGAAAGTTATGTTCAACCTAAGCTTTGTAACTAAGTAAGTTAGAATTCCTCGAGAACTACGTGGATACCTTACACCATTTAAGTTTCTCTTCCTGATTTTGATCTCCATATCTGATTTGTTTGATAAACAAATTGATAACTCTCCGACCATCCCGAAGGTTATTTAACCGTAATGTATTTGACACATTATGTGAATTCATTACATATGCTGGATATAATGTATCATCTGATACAACTCAGTTCTGCAAAATCCATTACTACTCCTATGAGAACTCTGGTAATTATTAACCATGAATATATGGAGATTTGTTCCCTCCCTTCGAATGATGAACCTTGTTTGCTGATCAGTTCCTTTGGAAGAATATAATGTTAGTATTATATCTACATGGATTTGTTAACTAAGCATGATGATGCTGACAACTGATATCCAATACGTCTCGCTTTTGACAACCTTACGATGTTCGTATTACCGATGATACTCACTCTACCTGTCATTTTGCTAAGGAGCTAAGCAAGATTCCAACATCTTGAACTGTTCGCTTATCTATCTCAACACTATGATGAACCATGTACTTGACTCGATATATGAACTACCCGTCTGGTTTGACGATTGTATTCGTTCTATGAATCCGTTGAATTTTGATATGTCTGGTTTTACGGTCTCTTGGTTTTGGATTGGATGACTCTTCATAAAAGCTACCATAGACTACCATATTTGAAATGTGATCTTTAACAATCTGCTTCACCCTACTTTTGTTATGATGGCTCTCAACCGCTTAAATCTGTTAAGATTAATGTTGCTATGGAAACACATACCCCGATCTCATTAAACTGTCAAGTTCCTCCTGACACCTATTAGTATCCACCGTTGGAAGCTCCGGCATTGAAAGTATTTTGTTGTACAAAAATTTTCTGGTGTTTTCTGATGAACCTCTTGGCATCCCTTCCTGCTTGAGAAGTCGAGTTGGCATTGAACTGATCTCTGTTGACGAAACCTTAATGCCATAGAAGTAGAGAGATTGAAGGAGCTGATGGAATATGATTTTGTTCACCTCAGTGTTTCTCTTTGGATACTCCTATTGGTATGAAAAGAAAGAAAAAAGTATACGGCGGCGTATCGACCATCGTGAACTTAACCGTATCACTATCCGTAATCATTATCCATTCCCGCGTATCAATGATTGATTTAGTCTACCTTTGAAACTCCATATCAGATGGCCTCATTTAGATTCGAAGGACTGAGGAAACAACCATAAGAAATTCTAAGAAGGGGGTTATCAAATCGAGAATAACCTCCGTGAAGTATTTCAGTTTTATTCGTGAAGTAGAAGGAGAGTGACATGAAGTGTATGTAAAGCTTCCCTAATATGATTCCTGAAGCTGCTTTTGTACTCGTTATGATCATTATGAGCCTTAATGACTCCAATGGTATTGGCTAATATATCAACTATTTTTACGCATCTGATGAAATCATGTCTTTCGCGAGTGTTTGGACAAATTGTCATAGTATGACAGTGTGTTGTATTCAGAGACGAAAGAAGAACATGTAGATCATTTTCGTACTAAGTTAGAATGACCCTTTGTTCTGAAAGAGTAGATTTGATTGGCGTTCAGAGATTGTAGCAGACAACACTGTCATGTGTCCTGCAAAGACAGAGTTTCCCACAAAAGGACCAGGATTGAGGACAGTTATCGGAATTAGAAACCTTGTAGAAAAGTAGTAGGAGATGTTCGCGACAGGAATTACCGTGGAAGAAGCATATAAAAAGGAGAGAGAAACTGAGAAAGCACTCAATTATTTTTCATGCAGCACGTGGAGATTTCAGTTGGGCAGCAAGACAATCAGACCAGACTGAAGGAGATGAACTATTCAACCTGGAGTCGACAGCAACGGTGTTTACCTTAAAGCCTGGAGGACAGTGCTTGCAAGACAAATATGGTGGCGAACATAGAAGGAGAATGAAATCGAGTTGGCAAATTTCGAACTGTGCTAGAAGACCTGTCAAAGACGCGCAGACTTGCTTCTCTATTTATTTTAGTTGTAATAAGATGAATGGATAGCAGAAACAGATTTGCAGATGGATAGATGCACAATGATCATGTCAGAGATTCACGTTACTACACCACAGTTTCAAGAAGAGGTGCCGAAGGCTTGAGGGACCAGACTCAAGTTTATAATCCCTCCTCACCGTATGATCAGATAGACAAGCGTAGATAGACTACTCGGATTTGGAAGAAATCTTGAAATCATGTATTTGAGTGGACGATTTTGGAATAAACATTTGTGGTTGGATGAGTTAATTCGGTGAATGATGAAGTTATTGATGACATATTCACTTCTGCTTAACCCACTTAAGTTTCCGCTACCTGATGATAAGATCCTTTGAATGATTCGGGTTCTCTATTAGTATTTCCATTTTATGTTCTTTCTGCGTTTGTTGGATGACGGTTTTGATGTGAGAATTTTGATGAATTGTGTAATACCTGACGCTTTGGACGACGTACTTCATTTGATGCTTACTAATTCCGTTACGTTATTTGTACGTTCTGTCTCTCTGATTTGGAATTCGTAATAATGATCGATTCGGACCAACCTTAGGGGATAGAAGGACTGTTAGGTGGTTAAGATAAGTTGCTATTTCACGACTTGAGATAAAGTATGGTCATCATGAGAGCATATTTATATGATGCTAGTATTATGACGTCTGGCCAACGTGATAATACTTACATCATATAACGTGCACTTATTGTGATCGCAGGATATTTCGAGGAGTGCCTTAGAAGCCTTAGAATTTCTGATATCTGATTGAGACTTTAGGTTCATTCTACCTATACGCTTAATCTGCCTTCACCGTTATAATATTTCATACGTTTGGATACTCGACACGCGTTTGCTGACCTCTGTACTTCCGATAAGAATCTTAGGTACTGTTGTAGAGATTTCTGCCGTTTGATGTTATCAAACAATCTGATTTCTGTCTGTATGGATTCAATCTGTTACTATGAAGGAGTACACCTATGTTTTGCTATATATACGTCTCACATTCGATGAATCTGTTCATGATGATCTGTTATGAATTAAAATATGAGATTTTGGACTCTAAGAAAACAAGACCTGTCTGTTATGAGAATACCTTTGAAAGGTTATATTGAAGACGAGACTATTTTAAAATCTGAAGAGTTAAGCATATTTATCACCCTTATATTCCTGCGATTTGGTATGTTCTCATCTGATTTGTCTAATCAAATTCCACAGACGATATATCCGTCTATCCTACATCTTCCTTGTATCTCTTCTGAGGGGATACGATTATCATCTATTACGTTTGGTATATTATTCTTTTGATTTGGATCCTGAACGATATGTCTTTTCTGAGAAAACCGAAGCTATTTGATCAACGAGACAGAGTCATGAGAAACCAGTCATCCACATTTCTGTTCACAGTCCGTTGGTATTCCGTTTCGTTTCACTTCAATTTTTGAGGACGAAAATTTTCTTCTAGAGGGGAAGAGTTGTAAAACCCTCATTTTTCATTCAGTTGAAATCCCTAAATTACCATCCATTTTTAAATTTTGCACATTAAAGAATTCCATAACCTAAGTTCCTAAACTAATCTAAACAATTATGATAACCTAAGAACGTAAATTCTAAAATACTTATAATTTTGAACTTCAAACTGAACCTAAGTAATTACAAGTTAATACATGGGGACTATACATTATGCAAGCCATGAGTAGACCTTATAAAAATTTGACACAAATATATAACATACATTATATATATCACACGCCAATTATGGGCCCAAAAAGAATTAAATTTTGTACACAACTTATAAATGGAAAAGGTTTAGGATTAATTTGAAAATGAAGAAAAAATGATAAGTTGCAAAAACTTATCCATATTCCATTGGACATAATATATGTCACAAATTGTGTGGCAACCTTCACATGTTTTATTGAGTGTACTCACAATTGCTTTCAAGATATGTTACAATGGACTGTCATATCAATCACAAAAATTCGCCCCTTAATTCTAGGCAATCAGCCCGTGACTTTCGACCAAAAACAAATCACCTACCATCACCACTTTCCTAGTTTAAATATTCCATATCTTTTCTGTTTTCTTATTTCACTATGAAACGATACACCATTTTTTCCCACTCCTATAATTCCTTTTTTTTTTTTTTTTTTTTTTTTTTTTTTTTTGCTGGGTTCTCCTAACAGAAAACATTCACAAACAAAATACTCCAAAAACCCTATCTCACCCAAGTGGCGACATCTCTTCTTCTTCCCTTTTACAGTCGAGCACAAGGAATACAAAAGCGGCGTACAAAGGTGATCAGGAAGGCGTGCTGATCTTGGTTAAATTTCTGTTCGAATAGGTCACTGTTTGGTTCGTATAGGGTGTGTTTGTGGTTCGATCTTCATCTCCCTTCTGTCCTCATTTGTTCCGGCTATAGTTCGACACAAAGGTACCATTCTTGGTCTAGTTTCTTTTCGACAGGATCACATGAAATATAAGTGTTATCACCTAAAAACAAACTTTTGATCAACCCATGATATTAACAAAATAAAGAGTGGCATTGAACACATAATAAGATAAATTATAGTCGCATGAACTAATCAACGTGTGGATCGATATAAGGACACATGAACTGGAATATTATTCGTACAACAAAGTGAACTGCACCATGTTGTGTCGTTGTTGTTGGCCGTTAAAAAGGGGTCGAGTTGTGTGGGTAAAACGAGGGTTTGGTCTGGGTTTTTCATATAGGGTCTGTTGAGTTATTGTATGCATGCATTATAGTAAAATAAATAAGAGTGGTGTGTTATACATAAAGGATCTATATCAAAAGTCAAGTCCCTGAATTAGAATTTTAGTGCATGAAATATTAATGAAGTATGCAATATAAGAAAACTGTAGTATGATTAGGTAAATTACACCTTAGACCTTAGACTAATAAAAGTTGTCATTATAACCCCTAAAATATAATGTTGGTTATATAATCCCTTAAGTTTACACAAGTGTCATATATAACCCTAAACTAAAATATTGATCATATTAAGTCTAAAAGTTATTTAGTTGGCATTTTAACCCTAATGTTATTAAATCGAGAAACTTGTTAAAATAGAAAGTCTCTAAATATAAAAAGTTACTAAAAATGGAAAGCCGACTAAAATAAGTAACCTGATTTATATGAACATAAAATAATACTTGATTATCACATTCGTGTAGATCCGATGAAGCGGGAGCAGTTGTCATCATCCCTTTTGTGATCATCTTTGGTGTTTGTTCGCTTTCGTCAAGGTACATATATTCTGACCTTATTTCTTAAGGTTTCTCATGACTCGTTCACATCGGTTTGATATTAGCTTTGATGCCTTTGATCTGAGCCTTCTTATTATGGCTTTCTTATTTGATCTATGCCTTTGCTATGCTCCCTTAGATTTGTGAACCTTTGCTTTGATCCTTTGCTATGAACTTATGATCCATATGATATGATACTTGATGTAATTCGTTCGTTAACCTTTGTGGCATCAGAATTCGAATCTTTTGAAACTTTGAAAGTTCATTTGATATTATAACTGGATGAGAAAACCTTTCTTAATTATATCATGAAAATATCTTGAGAAAAACTATTTAAATGATGTTATGAGCATTGATGTGATACCACCTTTATATAGAATTTTGCGAACTTTTATGAAAACGACTTTTAAAGATTATCTTTATGAAAACCGTTCTTAAAGATCATTTTTATGAAATTCATTATTAAAAGATTACTTTTAAATGTACATTTGATATAAACCTTTGAATTGAACCTTTGTTATGAACCTTTGAACCATTTGATTATGAACCTTTGATTATGAACCTTTGTTATTCTGATGACTTAGACATTTGCCAAACTTTGACTTTGCCTTTGACCCTTCAATTTGATACCCGAGCCAAGTTCGTTTCCTAGCCATGAAGGTAACATGGCCGTGTCATTGATGCACCAATGGCATGACTCTAGTGTGGTTGAGTGATGTTTCACACCGTCCCATTTTGATTATGATATGCGCACTTTATATTTGTTATGGCCAATATAATTGTTCGGGGGCGTATGGATGCATCCTAGGTTCGGTTCGTATTTAGTGGATTTAACATGATATGATATTATATGATATGTTCGGTGACTGATGCATGGGTGCAATCCACGTCTTTCACATTGTTCGGGAGCTAGCTACTCCTCGGTTACTATGATATTTGATTTGATTTGTTTGGGCTCGTGGTTTGATTACTGATTTTCCATTACACTTTGATATTCATTCGTTTATGCCTTATGTTTTTCCCCAATGCACCATACTTTATATGTTCGTTCCTTATCTTTTGGTTTCGTTATATATATATATATATATATATATATATATATATATATATATATATATATATATATATATATATATATATCTGTTCACTGGGCTTTTTAAGCTCAGCCGCATTTCTTTTTCGTGCGGCAGGTTTTTGTAGGAAGCTGGGTTATGAGTGGAGAGTATTTTTGGGACTTAAAAGACTACACTTTGATAGCTATTCTGGATTAGAGATGACTAGAAGATATTTACATTTCAGACTTAGTATTTTGTTTTTGTTCTCATATATAACCTTGTGTTTCAGTTTTTCCCTTTGTAACCTTTGAAATTCATTTGTATTATTTAAGTCATACGCTTGTGTTTGCTTTGATATGTCACCATAACGTAATACTTCTACCCTTTTCGGGTTGGGGTGTTACAAGTGAAGAGTTGAAAAAGTTATTTGATTCGAGGTTTGACGAATACTTTGAGCCACTAATGGTTAATACTACAACGGAAGCTCCACCTGTACCTCCTGTTGCTGATGCTCAAATTCCACAAAACTCAGAAGGTCCATCGGTATCTGTCTCAATCAGTCAAGATGCTCCATCTGCCAGTCAATCACCCTCATCGTCAAATATTCAATCTTCTTCGGTACAGTAAGGTTCGGCAGAAGACAATTCTTTTGACGTGAATCCTTTTGCTCCTATTGACGATGTTCCATTTGAAAATGTATTTGCTCCAGAGTCTTCCACTGATACATCTTCTTCAGGAGATCATAACACGGCAACATCAGTTCAATACCCTCAACCACATGATCATCTCAAAAAATGGACCAACGATCATCCAATTGACAACATCATTGGTAATCCTTCCCGTCCGGTATCCACGCGAAAGCAACTTGCTACTGATGCACTGTGGTGTTTCTTCAATTCCGTACTATCTAAAGTCGAGCCAAAAGACTTCAAAGAAGCCATGTCCAAAGACTGTTGGTTTAATGTTATGCAAGATGAAATTCATGAATTTGATTGACTTGAAGTATGGGAATTAGTGCCTCCTCCAGAAAGTGCAATGATTATTGCTCTGAAGTGGATCTTCAAAGTGAAACTCGATGAGCACGGTGATGTTCTGAAGAATAAGGCACGGCTTGTTACAAAGGGGTATAGACAAGAGGAGGGCATAGACTTTGAAGAATCATTTGCTCCTGTTGCCAGAATTAAAGCCATAAGAATCTTCCTCGCTAATGCTGCCAGTCAGAATATGATAGTCTACCAGATGGATGTTAAAACAACATTCTTAAATGATGACTTGAAAGAGGAAGTCTATGTGAGTCAACCTGAAGGATTTATGGACCCTAATCATCTTACTCATGTTTATCGCTTGAAGAAGGCCCTCTATGGCTTGAAGCAGGCACCTAGGGCGTGGTATGATGCGTTGTCCAAGTTTCTTCTGGCAAACGGATTCTCCAAAGGTGTTGTTGATCCTACTCTTTTCACCAGGAAGTCGGGCAAACATCTACTTCACGTTCAGATATATGTAGATGACATTATCTTTGCCTCTTCTGATCCTAGTGAATGTGACCGGTTTTCAAAAGAGATGAGTTCTAAGTTCCAAATGTCGATGATGGGACAAATGTCGTTCTTCTTAGGTTTGCAAATTTCTCAAAGTCCTGGAGGCATTTTCATTAATCAATCCAAATATGCATACGAAATATTGAAGAAGTTTGGATTTGATTCAAGTGATCCTGTTGACACTCCTATGGTTGAGAGATCGAAGTTAGATGAAGACCTCTCTGGGATCCCGGTTGATCAAACTAAGTTTAGAAGCATGATTGGATCCTTAATGTACCTCACCGCTAGTAGGCCAGATCTCTTGTTCGCTGTATGTATGTGTGCTCGGTATCAGTCCAAGCCCACTGATATGTGTCTAAATACTCATATATTTAGTATTGATTAAACCCACAAAACGACCAAAAACACACAAATGACTCACAAAATGGTACAAATATCATGAAAATGTGTTTTTATGTGATTCGGGTACAAAAGATTGAAAAACAAGTGAAAAACACACAAAGTTTACACAATTGTCATTTTCAGTCCCTGAAGTTTCATAATTTGGCAAAACTAGTCCCTGAAAGTTTAAAAAGGAAGAAAAATCAACTTTAGTCCTTGGGAAGTCAAACTTGTTCACAAATGATCCCTGGATGAAAGTTTTCTAAAAATTGGCAACTTTTACCCCTCAAAATCCAAAATTAACACAAATGGTCCTTAAAGTTTTAAAATGTTAAAATTATCAAATTTGGTCCTTGTGTTATTGTTTATTGGCAAGTTTAGTCCCTTGAAGGAAGTTTGAAAAGTGACAACTCACACCCTTCAACAATTCAGAAATTACAAAAAGGGTCCTTGTACAATAAAAAACCAAACCATACCCTTTTTATTAATAAATCCATAAACTAAACCCAGCCAAACCTTATGAACCCCCTGAAACCAAATTGAACCCCCTGATACCCCATTTGAACCCCCTGACCAAAACCAACCTTTATAATAAAATACCAGGTTTGACCCGGTCAAACCCACCCTTTTTCTTCTTCTTCCTCACATCCCCGCCAAAACCAAAACTACCCCTCCACCTTGCCTGGTTTCACCACCACCCTTCCACCTCACCCCAATAACATCACCTCACCTTTCCACCTCACGATTAGCCCACAACCACAATAAATGCTTCTCCATTACTTTTACCTCAATACCACCACTGCCCATGGTTTTAACTGCAACTCTCACCAAATTGCTTCTAAAATATCCAAACTTGTCCCCCTCCACCTCTACAAACATCCAAGATGCATTAATTAAAATAAAACAGCTACAAGCTATCAAATGGACTTTTGGCGCCAAAAGTTTATTTGAGGGCTAGGATGATTTCTACTCAATCAATGGTCAAGAATAGAAGTGGGATTCACTCAGAGGTCGACAAGGAGTCCAAATGACTATAAATATCAAAGAAGAGGCAAAGAGAAGAGGTTACTTTGGGTTAGCCATTGTCAAGTAGTGTAAATACCATTGGATTAGCCATGGTTCAGTAGTTGTAATTTTATTGCTTTCAAGTGTTAGTTTTACACTGACAATGTTAAAACTAAACCTTAATTCCAGTAGTTAATGATAATTTCAAGTTTTTAAGTTTCATGTTATGATTCAATTCGTACCACATTAGTTATCATGTTTTTACATTCTTGTTGATTATGATTGTTAAATGGACTCTACTAGCTCACACAAGCTCCTGACATAGCTTTCAAGCTTTTAGATATATCAAGACAGTTATGATCCTTTAAAATTCATAAGTAGATAGAAAATTAAGAAAACAATGAAAAATCATAAATAATGAAGTGTTCCTGATGAAACAAGCTAGGAGCAAAGTGAATTCTGGATGGCTTTGGTTTAGAAGTCTCATGGGAGGCTATAGGCAGTGTTCATTGTCCTTGGTTCTCAGTTTCAAGCAGGAATCACTTGTAAGCCCATTTTTACCCTTTTCACCATTTTTTGCATTTTGTTGTTTCAGTTCTGTATATGCTGTGATCTTTGCATTTTCATGTTTCTTTGTTGATATTAAGTGTTATTAGAGTGTAATATAGGTAGTTTGTTCATTGGATTGCTTTGTGCCAAAAATTGAAAGTCCACTGTGTTGAATGCATATGTGACAAATCTGTGTTTGATGCTTGTGTTCTTGAAGTTTTTTGCTCAAATGATCTTCATATGTGATAATATATAGTTTGGAATCAGTTTCATATGCAAATTCATTGAATACTTAGAAATTCATGTGACAAGTGAATTTATAAGGACTGTTTGGATTTGCTATGATTTAGGGTCCTGAGGTTGTTTGAGTTGTTTATTTCTGTTTATACATGATCCATTAGGCCATTTGAGGGCTTGACAACCTTTTAAGCTCAGTGGTAATGTGTGGATGGTTGAATTCATCTCAAATCCACCTCAGTGTCCACTGTGACCATATTTGAGTTTCAGTAATGGATTTGCTGTCTAACTGTGTTTAGGGTTGTTAGGGATGTTTTTCTTGTTTGATGTACATATCTAATGGTCTAATAACTCAGTCAATTCATCAAATTCAGTTGTTACTAGTAGATAGTCAAAAGTATTTTTTAATCTTTTTTTTTTTTTTTTTTTTTGTCTGTTAAGATTTAGTAGCCCAATTTCATCACAGTAGTGCATAAGTAGTTAATCTAGCTTAATTTCATCTTATTATGGCTTAGTATAATATATTTAATAAGTAGATTTAGATCCTAAGTTCATTTAAGTCAACTTAGATCATAAAAAGAAAAAGTCAATAAAATTTCTGCATAAGTCCCCTGTGCAGGGCAAATTACCCGTTTTTCAATTGCTTGCACAATGTTCATTAAGTAGCTATAGCTTATGTGAATTAATGTTTTGTGTAGCCCACCTAGCCTAGTTGTTATGTGCATACTTGTTTTTCCATTAGTAGCTTATTAGGATAGCTTAATCACCCTCACTTTTTTGTCCCATCTTACTCACTCACTGAAGCAAACAATGAGGTGAGTTGATTTTCAAAAGCTCATGAAAAGTTCCTCACAGAGCTTGAGCTTGTGATTTTTGGTTTCATGAGAAGCTAACTTATCTCACTCAATGGCTCAGTGCTAGTTGAGCTCTCTTAAGCTTATTAGATAAGTTAAATAGGAGCTTGTTGTTTGCCCACTCTTAACAATTCACTCAGAAATGTTTGAATTTGCACCATTTCCCTCAGCTCCTAATAAGCTCATTTGTGATCATAAGCTTGTGTGGTTTAGTTTTTTATGAAGCTTAACCACCCATCCATAAGATCCAATGCTTAATTCCAAGCTTGCAGCTTATTTATAAGGGCTGCAAGTGGCTTTTTGTTTGTCCCATTTGAATGTGTGTACTGGTCTTCCAGCATATGCAGTCACTTGGGAGGTTTTTCATAAGCTTCTCAAAAGCTCAATTGTGGACCATAAAGGTTGAGCTTTGGCTTTTTGAAAAGCCAACCAAGCCATCTTGCTACTTCCATTCTTATTTTGGCTTTTAAAGCTTATCCCGTCAGCTAAATTTGCCATTCAAAAAAGTTGCAGGCTGAGTTTGGGACTGTGTGTGAATTGGATTTGCTTATTGGCTTATCATGAGCTTATGGGTTGAATCCAGTCCACATGCTTGTACAACTTGTTCATATCACTAGTATACATATTATTTTTCTTTTGTTTGCATGTATGAAGCTTATACCAGGCTTATGCCTTCATTCCATCCAAGTTGAGCCTTATAAGCTCAACTGTCTAAACCTTAAGCTTATACACTGCTTATTGTACACATTTGTTAAATATGTGTCCTTTGGACTTGTGTGCATGTTATTTTATCTTTATTTTCCATTATACAGCTTTTTCAAGCTTGTTTTGGGTTATGGCTGTCTGTGAGCTTTTTAGCTTAACTGATAAGACACAAAGCCCACGAATCAGCTTATTTGTAGGTTTCTTAACTTTTATTTTCATTATACTTGTATAATATTAGTATTAGAGTAAAAGAAAATTACAAAAAGAACCACTTTGCCAATAAGTGATAGCTTCTATTTAGAAGCTTAATTTTTGGCTTATAAGCAACTTACTGTTAAAGCTAATAAGCTCTTACAGAGCTTATTGCTAAGTTTTGAAAAAGTTGTCTTTATAATAGTTGCTTATAATAAGCTATTTTTAAGTCTCATTTAGCTAATTAGATAGAATTAGTACTTATATATGGGCTGTGGTCATTGCAGCCCTCAATTAGCTCAAATAAGCCAAATTCAGCCACAAGCTGATTTGGCCTTTTTTCTTTTCATTCCTAAGTCCCTTTTGGTCATATAAGTTTATACCAAATAGCCTAAGTTAGCCTTGTTTAGTCTACACAAGTTTGCACTCAACTCAGACCAAAACAGACACATTTTCAGATTTTGTGGTTTTTGGAAAAATTGTATGATTTTTAGTTTCATCATTATAAACCCTCATAAGCTAGTTTTCTGGATTATAAAATTTCACCAGCTCATCTATCTTAGGAATTATTTTCAATATTTTTAGATAAGCTTTTCATAGCTTTTTCAGCCCTTGAATAAGGCTGATTCTCCCCTGCACCAGGGGAGATCAGCAGACATGTCCAAACCCCATCTGATCTCAGCTTATTTTGAGCTTAACAGCTTATCATTCTAGCTTTTTCCAAATTTTTTAGCTTAATTACACTTAGATTAATCCATTTTAACTTTTTCCTTTTCCTTTTAGCTTAATTAATAGCTTAATAGCTTAATTAGTTAAAACTAGTTCTAAAAACTAATAAATAGCTAAATGTTGTGAATAAGCAGTCTAAACAAGCTTATTTAGCTTATTATAAAAGTTGTGTCTTTATTAAAGTTGCTTAGAAATAGTTAAAAAGAAAATAGAAAAAATAAAAAGTCAAAAAAAAAATAAAGTTTAGCAAAAATGTGGGGTGTGGGATTCGAACCTTAGACCTCTCGCTAGTATAATATGCATAGCCCACACCCCCTTCCAACTGCTCTGGGGCACCAGTTCCGTTAGAACTTGTTACCCAATTCTATTTAACCACGTTTTTTTTCAGTTTAAGCTTATTTACTTATTAGCTTATTTATAGCTTATCCGTATAAGCTACTACCAACACTATAATTTTAGTAAATCAGTAATGTTGTAAAGTTATTAAATAAAAATTTTCATATTTTTTAGAATACGTTTAGTATTTATTTTGTATTTTTATTTGTAAATTAGTAAATAAATCATAATAAATTAAATAATTATCAAAAAAAAAAATATAAATCTTTTTTCAAAAATTTTCTTTTGTTAAACAGAACCTGTAAAAAATATAATTGTACCCATAGTGTTAATATTTCAATAAATTTACGTTTAAACTTGTGCACTTACGTTAGTTTTAATTAATTCGCGCGTTTTTAGTTTCCTTTGACATTTTTTAGATAGAACTTACGTTTTATGTTTTTAGATTTTCTTATTATTATAATAATAGCTTTGTAAATATAGTTACTCATTTTATTTTTATTTAATTTGCATTTAAGCCGTTAAGGCATGCAAATTCCCTCTTTGGGAATGTTTGTTTTATTTCGTTTTGTACGTTTACGTTTATTTGAATCTAAACGTACGTTTGTAAATCCTTTTACATTTTAGGGTTTCTGATTGCACGGTTCTTACTGATATAGCTGTGACAGAGCTATTACTATTCACATTCCAGTGTTGGTCAGTCAGATTCCCATGTTTTTATATATTCAATATCATTTCAACACACACATTCGTTGTATTACATTTTACACACCTCGTTGGGACATAACGACCCGGGGATGTACTTCTATACTCCCATGGATTTAAATTTCATTTTTCTCCCTTATAGTTTGACTTGTATGGTTGACCATTCACAAGTGGTTGGCTGATATAAAGATGACTGTTCGGGAGGAATCACCCACCAAAAAACATCTGGAAGTGGTAAAAAGGGTCTTCAGATATCTTCAAGGCACTGTTCACATGGGTCTCTGGTATCCTAAGGACACCGCAATGGAACTCACGGCTTATGCAGATGCTGACCATGCAGGGTGTCAAGATACTCGTCGAAGTACTTCGGGAAGTGCCCAGTTTTTGGGAGAAAAGCTGGTTAGTTGGTCTTCTAAAAAGCAAATGAGTACATCTATATCTTCCACAGAGGCTAAATACATTGCCATGTCTGTATGTTGTGCTCAAATCCTATGGATGAGATCATAACTATCGGACTATGGTTTTGCATACAACAAGATTCCTCTGTATTGTGACAACAAAAGTGCTATCGCTCTTTGCTGCAACAATGTCCAACACTCCCGATCAAAGCACATCGATATCAGGCATCACTTCATAAGGGAACAGGTTGAGAAAGGGATTGTTGAACTCTACTTCGTGAGGACAGAGTTTCAGTTGGCTGATATCTTCACTAAGGCACTTCCGAGAGAACGATTCCAATTTATTCTCCCGCGGCTTGGCATGAAGAGTTTGACACCTGAAAATCTCAAGTGTCTTCAAGAAGAAAAGGAGGAGTAAAGGATTTGCATCACATATCCTTGTATATACTTGTATATATCTTAAAACAAAAAGAAAATAGAAAAATATAAAACCTATAAAACCCCTAAAAATCAGAAAAACAAAAAATACCAAAAATATTTCTTCTAGGCATGTCTTCTGTTTATTGATAACATTTACGGTCCTAGAAATGTCATTCAATAATGACACAGGTCTTTAAATGAAGCTCGAGCAGAAGTTATATTAACAGGTTAAAACATGTCTAATCGGCTTGCAGTTACTTCAGACTGCAACCCGTGCATTATTATGGGGAAAGCATGTCGCCAAAAAGACGGTTGTTCCTCCAACTGGGTGATGTTCACCTGGGCATGGATTACTTTATATCCATGTTTCTTCGATTTGATGTACGTTCCAGTGCATCATTCCTCGTATAAGAAGAGAAGTCTTCTTTACTTCGCAAGTACTTTCCAATCTATGATTCTTCAGGAAAGTAGTTGTATGAAAACTTGGTGGTACCATGATTTTTGAATATCAATCAGAATTGAATTTTTCATAAAAATCTATCACTCAATCAATGACTACAGCTATTCCATTAGAAGACGGGTCATCGATTGAGGGGGAGAGTGATGATTTTCAAAATTCTATATCATCAAAACATGCTACTTTGTACCAAATAAGCAGTGAATTTTATGAAACTTGTTGTTATGTGTCAGTGTATGATTTTTGTTAAATTCAAAATCTTCCAAACTAATCATACCTGACACTACCATTCTCCCTCATAGATTGAGGGGGAGCATCGTAATGTTCCATTATCAGAATATATGTTAAACCTGACCACATTTTCTCCCAAATTTTCTAAACATATTTAAATCAATTGGGATCACAAATCTCAAAAGGTTTGAAATTTTTGATCGGTGGAGAGAATGTGATTTAAATATGAAATCTGATAAAATGTGATCTTTTGGACTCATGGGTAGGCTCCCAAATATGTGCTAAACTCTTTCGTATATCGATGCACATATTGAGGGGGAGTGAATGATTTATGATGGCTATTGTGGAAGAACACCAAAGACTGACCTCTTTATTTTATGTACTGGAGTTATAAGGATGGTGAGGTTAGGTATTAGTTCCCATGATCCAGCTAGAACTGGAAAGATCTTCCCAGGGATAATCCTCTAGTTAGAATAGAAGTCCTTAGGAATGATTAAAAAAAAGGAGAAAAGTGAATAAGGGAAGAGTGTCGACTGAGATGGAGCTAGTACTGGAACAAACCCAACAAGGTGCTAGTGATGAAGTCTCGGTAAGCGCTGAAGGGGTTGAATAATGAAAAAGAATTGTAAAGATATAGGGTGAAAAGAAAGAAGCCCTCCTTACACTTTAGGCAGAAACCGGGTCAATACATATGCTGTCAGAATCACTAAGTTGATTGTTGACATTGAAGTCAAAGTATCATGGACCCAGTGATACGCTGCACAACCCTCCCTAGCCACTCAAGGTCCCCCAAAGGACTCTTGTTTCATTTGTCACGGAGATCAATACATGTCTATCGTCTCTCTCACTCCGAGTTAGACGATATTGAAAAGGTGGCAGTCCTCTCCAGCCTCCGATCACTAAATCAAAATGCACTATTGAGTCTAGAGCCAAGAGATCATCCATAAATCTCATTAGGACACATTTCCAATATGCTTGCTGTTTCATACACCATGAAAAGTAAGAAAACATATATTAAGAGTCCTACGCATTATCCCTGTGGTATTGCCAGAACATCCGAGTGATACGAAAGTATTCACAATGAAGATGGAAATCCTTCTAGAGCCAACATCAAACAAGCTCTTGGTAGGTGACATGTGAGATCCCTCATGGATCAAACTTGTGACAACTGGAAAGAAACGATAGGGTGATTCTCATTTGAATCAAACTTGTTCCAGGAAATGGATTGACAGACACTTTTGGAAAACCTTTCAATGTGCTCACCAACTGAATTTCGAGCACATTGATTGTGAAAATTTTCAAACAAAAGTGTTTACGACAGAAATGTAATTCAATTTATAAAACCCTCGTCGTGCTGCACAAAATGTTTATCCAGTGACACGCGAGTGATTTTTCTAATCAATTTCTCGTCAATCAGTGGGTATTTAATTCACTGATTCACTCTACCGTGTTGTCTGCTTTGAGACGTTCCGGTATTAGAACATGCTTAGTATGATGAATCTGACGATAATTTGTTGGAAGACTCATTACTACAAGCTGGAAATTCCTGTCAAGGAGAATCTTCTTTAAAGGGGATTCTACCTGATCACAGGTCGGTCTTCACAGAACCGAAGGTTAATCCAACCACATCGAACGAATGACACAGCCATATTCGTTCTCCAACTTTATTGCTAACTGTTTTATTTCAGATTCATATAAAGATGGCGATGGTGGTTCCTGATTCCAGTAGAGACGTGTCAATCCACACTCCATGCTCACACTTACAAATCATTATCAAAGAAAGACCTATAACACAGCTTCCGTAACTCTGATGATAGTTATCATGATCTTGAAGAGTGTGAGCATGCGAGTCCAACGGTCACAACAAATCACATGGAGGCAATATTATTACAACGGATGAGCTTGGAGATTTACGGTGACTGATGATCTCAAAGAATGCTCAAAGATCACAACCTCACACAGAGACGATGATGAAACAAGATGACTAGAAGACATATGTTGGATGATATCATTGAAGAATCTTCAAAGATCATCCAAGACAAAAGATCAGTCGTCAAAGGTCCACTGCTGAAAGTACAAAGAGTGCTGAATTTGAAGAATCAAAGGACTACGAGCTATGAAGACAAGATCAGAGGATAGAATGCTAGAATTCAAAATGTAATTTTCGGGGTGACCTCCCTTAGGGGGAGATTGTTAGGAATATAAATATTCATATGAAGACTCGGTCACCCCGTGAACTCATTAGCATTGAATAGCTCATAGGATAATTATTAGTAAGTTAATATAGTTTAGTTATTATAGAATTCGTGGAGTGGGTCGGGTCTTTACCCACTGTCAGTTCGCTCCACAGCTCACTCGGGGCACAATTACTAGCACTATAAATACCCCTCTCCACCTAGGGAGAGGGTTGAAACTTCTTATCATTTTCACATAATACAACATCTCTTTCTCTCTCTAGCTCCCATCCTTTCTTTCTCTCTCTAAAACAATCGACTAGATCTCAACTTTATATGTGTTATATCTTATTGAATATGCTACATTTCATAATCAACTTGAACATGAATGTTGAGTTTTTTGTGAGTAAAAATTAAACTTGAGTAATCTTTTGTGAGACCATCATTTATTTATTTATTTATTTATTTATTTTTAAATAAATTTTCCCACACAACAAAAATAACATGACCTCTCCTGTTTGAACAACATAATAACAGGTATTCTCTGAACGTAACATAAATATTCAAAAATAGAAAAAACAAAAGCCAACGCTACAAAATTTTAAAGTTATCAAACTCATTTTATATTTAAAAATAAATCATTTCAAAATTTTCTGTTTAAATTTAAAACTTACATACACGTCAATTTGTTAGGTCAAAATTGATTCAAGACCATACATAGTCAGATGTGTGTTATGTGACGTGGAAAATGAAGCGAAAATTGTGAAGCATTGTTTATTGCTTTGTCTGGAAGCTAAGTTGGTCATATAAAAAATTTGGAGTGGTGAAGGATTCACCTAACGTCGGTTTAATCTATTCGAGATATAATTTTAGAAAAAGTTGTTTATGTTGAAAAGATGGGTTGCAATAAGTGGTGGAGCCAGGGAATATAATTGAAGGGGGCAACGGGCGATATGAATGATTCGATAACGGGTTAATTTTTTTCTAATAAAATTTAAAATAAGTCAGGTTGGGTCGATTTAATTAAACGCAAAAAAATTTATTTTAGGCAATTAACACTAACTAAAAGCGCTATGTATATAAAATGAGAACCATCTTATAATGGAGTCCATCATATTCATTTTAAATAAAATCAACTCGACTGGTAGTTTGTTCTCACTTCTAAAAGAAACACAAAAAGTAAACACATTAGAAGTAAAAATAAGACATTCGAAGAACGGCTAAACTTGTATCAAAGCAATTAAGATCTCAATTTGGCACTTATATGTGGTTATACATAATAATAATATTCCTAAAATAAAAAACTAAAATAAAGTACTGAATGCCTATTCTTTATCAATCGACCGTTTTAGAAAAGATTTTTTTTTTAAGATTCAATTTTATGATTTTTGCAATTTAAAGAGGGTACTATGCTTCCTATGCTGAGGGCACTACCAATTTTTACAACCAATCTAACCATTTTTTGTACTAGTTTAGCTATTATATTGAACCTTCATTGGGTGCCTTTCCCCACTACTTACAAGGTGGCTCCGCCCCTGGTTGCAATATCTCTACATGAGGTCTGTTATGTTAAGTTGCTCTTTGGACGATACAACATTGTAGAAATCGGGTTTTGCATGCTTCCCATGATGATGTGGATACTACTAGATAAAAGACATTTTCTCATCCATACAATGATACAAAGGCTCTTTCTTTTTAAAAATATAATAGATGTTCACGTACTAACCTTAAGTGGTGCGGTTTGGTTTTATATCCTGGTGGAGCTGCATATTTCGGAGTTTTCTGTTTTGGTAATGTGTTTTTGGATCTTCAGTTGCTTTTCTTTTTAGATTTCTTGTTTGCTTGGTGCTTCATTTTTTTTTTTTTTTTTTTTTTTAACTTAGCTTGGTGCTTCACTTAAAAATTTTATTTTGAGTCAACAAACTCTAAATTCATTGAAGCTTTATAAAAACGTTCATAAAAATTTATTTTTCCATATTCACGTCAGTTCCGGGGAAAGCCCGAATTCAACTCAGCTCAGCGGGACACAGCCTTAACAATAGTATTTTCTTTTTATTTAAAAAAAAAAAAAAAAAAAAAAAAAAAAAAACTCCTTAAGAAAAAGGAAACAAAAAAAGTTGGACCAACTTTGTCCAGAACGAGGTTATAAGCCCGCGCGTTGCCGCGGGTTGTTTGTATACGGAAGTTAGCCAAAAAAACAGAGGTCCGAAGATATCATATTGCGTCAAAGTGTTAGGGTCTAATCAGGGTAACATAAACCACGAAGTTACCATGTTTTAGTAAATGCATCGATGTTAAACAATTAATAACCAACATAAACACGACACGATACTAACATAGTTATTGCAAAGGCATGTCATTACATTATTGCGAAGGTTTTGTGGCAGAACACATTTAGGACTGCGCATATTTAATAATGTTTAAAGACTTCATAAAGATTAGAAATTGCATTTCATAATGATCAATACGCGTACTGTTCACTATAGGTTCATTTTAGCCTTTTTTAGGCCGCCCTGTCCGGATCTATAGATATCCGTAACCTCTGTCTGTCATCCTCATATAATCCACACCGAGAAAAAACCGTCCGATCAACCATCACCCGATCCGAAATTCATCTATAGTGTTTTTTGTGAGTAGATCAACAGTGCCATCTACAGTAGCGGAAGTATAAATTTGCTCCTCCTCTCCCACGAATTCCAGAACCCTCTACAAAGCACACCCACATATATTCTTCAAGATCTATCATCAAACGAAAAGATTTACAATGATGATGATATTGATCTTCAAAAAAGCAAGGTTTTTTATTGTACATGTATCATAGATGGGAATGCCATTTATAAGGCTTAGATCTATCATCAAACGATTAGAAAATTAGCTTTTGAAATATGTTAACACCTTCAAAGTACATAATATTTTTTTCAGAAAAACAAAAAACAATTAAACATTAGAAAATTAGCTTTAGCCAAACACCTCTTAAATAATGATATAAAGTTGATGGAGCGGCATGACCTATACCACACCAACTATACATGGTTTTATGAGTTAAAGCTTCAAAGATTTACAATTCCACATAAAACTACGAAATTAACAATTTAATCTAAAAGTAGTTATGTGAATTTATCTTATTTTTAAACTATACATGGTTTTCTTAGTACTGAAATGTTTTTCAAAGTAACTAACATGTTCAGTTCATTAACTTCACTACTTGTTTTGAACCCTTCTTATGACCATATCCTGAAAAGTCTTCCTTTCCATTGACAATCAATATGTCATCCCAAACAGCTATAGTTAAGCTTCTTGCATTGTAACTCGACCTAATTACATCATACATTCATTTCATCATTTTTCAGCACCACGTACCTTGCGTATCCCATCAAACCTACACATCTGCCTTACAAAATCAAACATCCTTTCATCATATTTTCTTGATCTTAATCCTGGAAGTAGAAAACGGGATAATGCATTGTCAGCGTAGTTCGACTCGTATACCTAAAAAAGAACACTACAAACATCACAAAATTATGCTTCTAACAACCTCAGATACTTCACCAAACAGCACCAACTTGAGCACTAATTACCGCATGAAGTGGCTACAAAAGTTTGCATAAAACAACTCAATATAGGTGATCCAAACATCCTAGAACTGAGCATAAAGTGGCAACAAAATTCTGCATAATATGACCCATAGTAGCTGATCCAAACAGCCCCAAATAAGCATAAAGTGGCAGCACAATTCTGTTTAAAGTGGCTTATAATAGCTGATTAAAACATCCTAAAATTCAGCATATAGTGGCAATAAAATTCTGTACATAATATTTTGCACAATATAAGAGGCCAAATTCTGCAGAAAATCATGTATTCCTAAAACTGTATCAATTGACCTAAATTAACACTCATGATACCTTTGATTTCGAGGTTAACATACATGACTTCTTATCTTTTATCGAGTATATATAAGGCTTAGATCTTCGAACTGCGGAAAAAAATCATAGGCAGACCTTGGTGTGCAATCCTGTAAATGGAGACAATACTGTATTATTAAGTATGATATAAAACTGCTAACCGAAAGGTAGACATAGAAAGTATATATATGGAAACTCAGCAACAGTCGATCTCGATCTAACTTGAAGCATAATGTTATCCTCTAGTTCATAATAGTCGAGATCACCACCTAGATACTCATTATCAGCTTCCTCTTCAGATACTCCTCTAACCAAGTGTCGTCTGATTTCTTTGAGCCCCATCTAGCAGCAGCTGAATCATCATTCTTTTTCCCCCATAGTTCGGACGGCTGAACATCCTTTTGAGACTTGTTTGCCCCCAACCAACCCAACATTCAGTTTCCTGTTGATCTTTGTCAGATTTACCTGCTTAGTTATCTTCACCGCTCCTCCCCACAGGCCACCATTTTCCGGAGCAGGACCTGATTCCCAAGTTGATTTGCCACCAGTCCAATGAACATCCATTTCATGAATATTCAGATCTAAACCGTCTCCAAATACAGGTTTAGAACTGGATTTGAGATCTCCTGAGCTCAGATCCGGTTGTAAACCTGTATCTGAAGACGGTTTTTTTTATATTCATCATGCATTACATAGATACCTGGCAAAAAAAAGGATTGTTTTGCTCAGAACAACAGCAGAAGCAAAAGTCATAACTAAACCGAAGAACCACCATTCACCAAATCCAAACACTCTCATCTCTAAGAGGTTAAAAGTTCGGATTCATAAGCACCCAATACAGAAGCACTGAGAAACCCATGGCTTGCGCCAGATAAAAGATAGAGTAGCAGTTATTAGGCTTAGATTTTTAAACCAAATAGGGTAAAAAAGATCTAGATCCCGCCATGGCTGCAAAGAAACACGGTTGCATAATCATGCCATCCGGTTCTTGCCCCGCCAAGTTACAGATCCAATCTTTGACAACCCACTTCATTTGTCTCAGAAAATAGGTGTTAATCATCATAGCTGGACACTCTGACCTCCCCCTCAAATCCCTTTTGCTATTTAAATGGTCTTTAAACAATGGTCTTGATAACGCCTAAATCTAACATGTTTTTACTAGCGTTATTCGTGTTTTTATGTATGTTTTGTGGTTATATTTATATGCTTTTGTTACTTAATCGTACCAAAGAGTGTTTGCGAAGCGTTTGTAGCTAAAAACAGGAAAATGGATGAAAAAGATGCAAAAACGAGGAAGAAGGAAAAGTTTATGAATGCATGAAGATTATTGTGACAAGTGCCGCACCAAGAGGTACTTCGAAGAGTAAAAGTCCAAATAGTCGAGTTAATAAGCTTGAAGATGAAGGGGACGATCAAAGAACCAAGAGCTACGAGCTAGAATCAAGTCAAACGAAAAAAGGTCCAAAAAGTGCATATCAGTATTGTTGATGCAAATAATGTTCTAAAAACGTTATTTATATCTTTCGATTACTTCACGTTTTGAGGATGACAAAATGTGAACTCACGTTACGTTAAAATTAACGTTAACAAGTTTTTAATCGGAAGATCCCGTTTCTACGCAAATCACTCTTGAACAAAGTTACAACTTGAACTAGTGATCAAAGAAGTGAATTCATGTTTTGAAAATTCACATTTTAAATGGGACAAAACATTTTTTCAAAAATACACATGACAAATTATTTTTGAAATATTAAGAAATGTTTTAATGGAAAAATAAGTTTGAAAATCACAACAGCTATTTTTCCCCCCAAAATCAGCTCCAACCTTCCCCAAATAAGTTTTCACCAGAAAAGACAAAATTTGGAGCGTCCTAGTCTACCACGGCTCTATGGTACCGTTAAATTTAACGGAGCCGTGGGTCATTTAGTGGAGCCGTCCGTACCATTTTGAATTGTAACGTTCAGATTTTCTTTGCCTATAAATACCCACCTCTTTCACAGTTTTAGGCACCCTTCACACACAGAAAAATCCCTTAACTAAATCCTCTCACACCTTTCACTTCTAAGGGTCAATTAGATTAGTTTTTCTTTGTTTCAAGAGTGATCTAATCATCCTTCAAGTGATCCTCTTCATACCTCATCACTAGCAAGAGAAGAACACAAGTATCCAAGTTGATACAAGGTGTTGTCATCCCTCTTCATTGGCAAGAGAAGAACTCAAGTAATCATGAAGATACTAGAGTTATAGTTGATAGGTTCTTGTAACATTTGTTACAACCTTGTTGTGTCTTAGCATACATCAAGTTTATTTTCTTTTTGTGAGTGAGAGTGAAGATCAAGTGTGATCTATAGAGATAGTGAACATCTCTTGAAGCCATTGGGCTTGTGTGATTGATCAAGAAGATCAATGGTCATTAGGTTAGTGTTAGTTGAGTAGAGTGAAGTGAGTGTTGATCATTGTGATCGTGTTGAGATCTTGGTGATCTCTTGAAGCCATTGGGCTTGTATGTTTGGTCACGTGGACCTTGGTAGATTGGTGCTAGCTAAGATTAGCACTCGACATCTAGCTTAGTGTCGGAAATAGGATAAGCGACGTGTATGGTTTTCTCCGCCTGAAGGGAGGTTGTTGATATAGTGTTTGAAACTCTCGAGTGTGGTACTCGGGGAGTGGAGTAGGGCGAAGAAGAGCTTCGTAGCCGAACCACTATAAATCCTCTGTCTCGGTTTGATCTTTCCAACTCTACTCTTTACTTTTATTTGTTATTATTACGTAGCTTAGTGTGTAGTTCATATTGGTGTTGATTGATTACACATAGAGTTCGAATCAAAGTTTCCAATAGCATACTTTTAAAACAAGATTTTTAAAAGAAGTTTTTAAACCGGTAAACTATTCAACTCCCTTCTAGTTTCCCACAATTGGTATCAGAGCCACGTCAGTCAAGTTTTTAAAGTATATTACCGAGGGTGACTTTCAACCTATTCAAAAGAATCCGGAAACTAAAAAGGATGAAATAGTTTCTTATGATAAACAAAGTGATGAACTTAAAAGGAAATTAGCCAAAAATAATGAGGCTAAAATGATGATTTATAATGCTTTGCCTAAAAAGGAATTTGAAAGAATTTTCATGTGTAATACGGCAAAAGACATTTGGAAAACTTTGTTAGTCACTCACCAAGGTAATAACCAAGTCAAAGAGAACAAGATAGATCTTCTTGTTCAACAATATGAACAATTCTCCATTTCGGAGGATGAGTCAATAGATAATGCTTTTGCTAGATTTAATACTATTATCACTAGTCTTAAAGCTCTTGATGAAGGTTATTCTAGTAAGAACTACGTTAGGAAGTTTCTTAGAGCTCTACATCCTAAATGGAGAGCAAAGGTCACCGCCATAGAAGAGTCAAAGGACTTGGCGGCATTGTCACTCGATGAACTTATAGGAAACTTGAAAGTTCACGAGATGATCATCAAGAAGGATTCCGACATTGTCAAAGGCAAAAGCGAGAGAGTTAGATCTCTAGCACTAAAAGCCAAGAAGGAGTCTAGTGATGAGGAATGTTCGAGTTCCGGTAGTGAAGATGAAGAGTACGCACTAGCCGTTAGGAACTTTAGAAAGTTCTTTAGGAGGAAAGGTAGATTTTCTAGACAATCTCGAGATGAGAAGAAGTCATCTCAAAGAAATCATGATGAAAGAAAAGGGACAAGTGATAGGAGATGCTTTAGATGCGGAGACCCTAATCACTTCATAGGAGAATGTCCTAAGCCACCTAAATCCAACAACCAAAGAGCCTTCGTAGGAGGTTCTTGGAGTGATAGCGGTGAAGAAGAAGAGAAGAAGCCTAACGATGAAACGTGCTTAATGGCTCAAGCTTCTAACGAGGTACAATCCGACTCTTCTTATTATAGTGATAATAATTCGTCAGTAGATGATAATGAATTACATGACGAATACAACAAACTATGCGTAGTTAGCACTAAGATTTTAGGTAGAAACACAAAGCTAAAATTAAAATTAAAAGAACTAGAACTACAAATCTTAGAACTAAATGATCAAGTCAAGAGACTTGAGAAAAACAAGGAAGTAGATTTAGGATGCGGGTCATGTATTAGTCTTCAAGTAGAAAACGAAAAACTTAAAGAAAATGCTTTAAGAATCATTAGGTTTGATGAAGGAACTAAAAAACTTAATGATATACTTGAAAATATTAGATATATTGAACATGACCGTTCGGGTTTAGGATTTGACCCAAATCAGGCTTCTACAAGTAGTACTAAACAAGTAAAATTTGTAATGCCTGAAAAGTCCATGTCTGAAGGTGACGGCACCATTAAAGATACAGACGGCACCACTAAATTTAGTGGTACCGTGGTACCGTGTGGTGCTGAGGACAAAACTGGGTCAATTCTGAAAAGTAACTTAAGTCCTAAACCAAGTCAAGTAGTTGTAAATAGAACTAGAGTGTCTACTCCAAGTAGAGAGGAAACCAAAGGCTTTAACAAACCATTGTCATCTCCCGAACATGGATTTGTAAAGCGTGACACTAGGTCAACTACTCCTCCACCTAGAAAGGTAAACTCTCCCAAACCTCGGTCTAGAACTCCTCTACCGAGAGGTAACTTTAGAAGACAAAATCATCCAAGTAACTTTCCCGTAACTTGGAATGATCGTCCATCATAAAGTTACTTACCATGGGAAATGTGTCCTCCATTCTCACATCCTAAACTAACTCAACAAATGCGTAGGATGTTTAACTCTAACAACTTTGGACCCATGAGATATTGGGGACCAGATGTTTGAACATTTGTTTTGCTAGGAAAACATGAGTGTAAATAAACCTTGGAGTATAACAAAAGGAGTATGATGCGTTATCAAGCATACCCGGTGACGCTATAGTCAAGTCGTGTCTTTCATGCTTAACATTCAACAAAGGTACCTTAGTCTTCTAGTTTTAAGAGTAAACACCTCAGGCACAGGTACGCTTTCTTAAAACACCCTTTGTTAGTAGTAATGTTTGGCATGAAATAGTGTAGTTAGAATCTAACATGGTAGGCACTATAACACAGAAACTCTATTCACATCTCATCATGCCAAATTCAACTTGTCCAGAAATATTCGATGATCGCTTGAAGATCATGCGTGAAAAGTTTGAATTAAGCATTGATAAGTAAATCAAGTTCCCTTCCTTGCACATTCGTAGTCTTGCCTAAATGAAGTATCCCTGTAAACTTATATATACTATATGTATAAGATACATAGTTTAAGTAATAGTCTTTATTGACAATAACGCCCATATCCGCAAATGCGAAACTCACAAGAGACGAAGAAAGTGAGTGCGTGGATATAACTAAGTTAGGGGCATAATAGGTAAAGCAGTTTACCTAACGGCAAGTAGGTCCATTATCATGAATAGTGTTGGCTTTGTGCCCACTTGTAAGAAGTATCCCAAAACTTCTTACATCAAAGTGTTTAATGTATCATACCATACATTAAAGATACTATACACTTGAGATTATGATATCTTGAGGAGATTGATGTAGAAAATGTTTCTATACCAACTCTGATAATGTAAGAGTTAACGTGGGTTGAAACATAATGAGTAATGTTTGTACCTTCATAGGTTAATTAACAAACATCTTGGTTCCCCAAGAAATAAACTACTCTTATTGTCACCACGACCGAAACCGAGTTCGCAAGCGCCGGAAAGGCATGACAACAAACACTATAGATGAGACAACTCCCTGTGAAGAGTAGCAGTCAAGATGCCATTAGACTTGTCCGGGAACCCTATAGTTTGCTCATGAATGAAGCTCGTCGAAGTACGTCATCTCCCCGCGGAAAGACATCTCCTCCGTCATGATAACATCGAATGCAAAATCTTTTCTTTGAAAAGTATTTCTTCTCACCTTAACCTTTACATTCTCGTCAAATGACCTCTTAATACTCCATTGGAATTATTAATGTCATTTCTCACGTCTCATCATATGACTTTTCAAGTCATTCCTCATATCCCGCTCATGACTATTTCAATATTTCTATGGAAATATTAAAGTCATCTCACACTTCCATTCTATTCTCGACTCATGACTCTTGAATATTTCATTAGAAATTTCAAGTCATTCCCTAAGCCTTATCCCATGTCTTCGTAATATTTCACTGGAAATATTAACGTCATTTCTCGCGTCTCGTCATATGACTTTTCAAGTCATTCTTCTCATCCCGCTCATGACTATTTGAATATTCCTTCGGAAATATTAAAGTCATCCGTCACGTCATGCCTCATAACCTTTCATCCCTTCTATGACCTCTCGAAAGTTTCGCGGGAAACATTGAATTCATTCCTTGTGTCATATGACTCATGAATATTTCACGGGAAATATCTAGTCATTCCTTGTGTCGCGTACTCCGACTAATTAAATATTTCATGGAAAATATTATAGTCATCCTCCTAAACACAACTCATAACTTCTATTTATTTCACGGGAAATACTAGAAGTAAACCCTCATCCAATGACGTCTTAGTCAATTTCCTCGGAAACACTAAGGTCGTTTCCGGTCATCCCATTTAATCATCTTTCGTCAAAAAGTTTATTAGGTATAAACTTTTTCCTCGTGTCAAAAAGTCTTACTAAATAAGTAAGATTAATCAGCCAAAAGTCAAAACAGAAGAAAAATTGGACAATCAGATACACGGCTCCACTAAAGAGCCACGGCTCCACTAATGTTTAGTGGAACCGTGGAGCCGTGCATCTGAAAAACGCGCCCAGTCACTCCTTTCTTCTGCATAAACTTTCCAAACACACAAAACTTCTTCCACCTGCTGTCATAATCGAACCATAACACCATAATTCAACTAAACTCTTGCAAATCAAGATTGAGGCATTGGAATTAACAAATCTTAACCACAACATCATCAATTGTAAGTAATTTACTCTTATTTTCTCTTAATTTGAGTTTAGGGTTTGTTCTTGAGTATAAATCCGAATTAGGGATTTTCAAAATTAGTTAAACCCTTGTGAAATTAAGACTAGGATTAGACAATGTAGTATTCACATGATTCCCTAAACCTAGGATTTCCAAAAACCCACTTATGTTGCAAAACCTAATTCGAAATTAATCACTAAATTCGGATTATGATTGTTTATTTGTAATGGAATCATGTTTAGGATGATTAAAATTGAATTAGGAACGTTCTGCATTAAAGCTTTTCAATCTTAAAGCTTGATTAGCACCATGTTGAGGCATTTACCAAACACCCCAATTCGATCATTTTTTTTTAAAAAACTTCACAAGTCTAGGATCATGAAACCTTTTTCATACATTGTTGATGCTAATTAAAAACGTTTTTGCATGCTGATGCGTGGTTTTGCAACCTTACAACAGGTTTTACCTCTCGAGGGATCTCAAGAGGCTTACAACCCCACCAGGCAGTGTACCTGACCGATGTAGTATAGTGTAGTGGTAAGTACGGGGGATTGATCGTTCTCCACAGGGAATAGTGTTCGTTAGGTATGAAAAACTACTCTAATAGGTCTAAAGGTTGAGGAAGATTCTTTTTTTATGTTTTTATATTTTTATGAAAGCAAGTAAAATATCGGGTTTGAAAGAGTGGGCGGAATTAGTTGCTAGTCAACTAACCCAAATTACTACGAATGCAAATAAAATAAAATAACTGAAAATAAAATGTTGGTGAGAACTTAAGTGTAGAGAAATGTGTTTACTTAGATTTCCTTACTCCCTAACTATCTTTTACCGGTTGATTAGTGTGTATTAGTCGCGTGGATGACGGGTGTATTCCTTAATACCAATCGTGGGGTGGCGTACGTACTTCCCCAACTCTACAAGCTCCTACTTCACTCCTATGTCGAGCCGGCTAAGAAGCTCCTAACATGGGATCACTAGAATTCGCTTGTGCATTAAATACAACCATAAAAACCTTTAGTACGCATTTGGTTCATGTTTCTTAAGACGTTCAAGCAAGTTACCGAATAGGAAGTTAGCCAGTTTTCTTAAGCCTAACATAGATAAACAATCATCCAATACAACTAATAACACACTAATAACCAATAATCAATAGCTAGGTTTCATTAGATCTAAGCAAACACAAGATAAATCTAGCCTAACATGTTAAACAAAAGACAAGAACAAGATAAAATCAAACAACACATAGACATATTGAATGATTAATTGATAACTTATCTTTCAATGTAACATGGAAGATCTCAAGGCAAAAAGCCTTGAAAAAGATGCTAAAATCGTCTTAGGGTTTTCTCCCAAAAATTCCACACTAAGTCCTCTACACTAATGACAAAGAATTGCAAAACTATATATAGATTTTTACATCTGACGGCGTCACCTTATGGAGTGTGACGCCGTCACCTCGCCGCTTCTAGGGTTCCCGGATGGCCTTCTTGACGCCGTCCCTCTTTAGCTCTCCAAAATCCGTTCTGGCTTATCAAGGCTTGACGCCGTCAGACCTTGAACGTGACGCCGTCCCTCTTTGAATTAAGCCGTGACGCCCTTGATCAGGTTAAAGCGTGACGCCGTCAGAATTTACATGCAATTTTCACTGGCTTATCATGAGTAAATTTCACATCCACCTTTTCTTGCCAAGCCATGACGCCGTCCAGAGTAAAATCTGACGCCGTCAAGGATAACTTTTAGCCGATTTTTGAGACTTTGTCGTTTTCTTCACTTTTATGCTCCAAAAACGTCCAAAATGCCTCCTTTTCCAGATTTCTCCTCAAAAGTACCTAAAATGACAAAAGGAACGATTTAGGGCAATATTTGATCAAATAAATACGATTTAGGGCTTAAATGACCCCTTAAAAGCGGTACACTTTTCGCTTCATCACATGCATACATGAACTCTCAAATATGGCTCGAAGTACATAATTGATATGTATTGTTCGACATATTTGATTTAGCAAAAGTGAAGTTAGGAGCGTTTGGGTAATCTCATTAGGATAATTTTAGAGTCGAGATTGCCGCACCTCCACATTGTTTGCATTTAGGCACACACACTAGAAGTCTAATCATTAAAATGCAACGAACTAACATATACAAAAATATTTTTTTTTGTAGACGAACAATGCCTCGAAATGATTATCAAGAGACCAAACCATACATTCGTAGTACTCTTGAAAATCTAAACATTCCTAATGAGCAAAAAGCTTATTTCGAAAAAGTCCAAAATCGATACATACACGAAGGGCGTGTAGTCGATGCACTCTATGTCACAACAGACAATATTCGTGTCTGTTTTCCTTCTATCGAGTTCGATTGTTTATACAAAATAAACGATCAAGTCTGTCCTCGTTTTGTTCTCGATTTTTATAGTCGAGTCCGTACCTTCACTGATGATGATGGTAATGTTTTTCTTGATTTTTGGATTCAAAACCAAAATATCATTCTGTCTGTCTCCGAGATTGGACAAATTCTCGGTGTTCCTGCATATGGTCAGTGTGCATACACTGAAGACCATACTCTTGAGTCTCTCTTCTATAATCTTGAGGATGTAGGTGCCTATCGCACTGAAATTCCCGACATCGAGTCCATCAAACAAGTCATCCAAACACCTCGAGTCGTCCACACGTATCAAAAACGTGATGGTTCAATTCTCCACCTTGACCCAAACCGTATCTACCTCAAAGAACTCCTTCCCGACCTTAGAAGTTTGGAACTCCTTCTTCGTGAGAACGTGTTGAGCCTTGCGGGCAACCGTGATCACGTCTCTGCGAGTCTCGCCCATATGCTCTATTGTATTAGTATCGAGGAACCATATAACCTCGCATACTATATGGTCAAAAGGATGGCCAATATTCACAGTCGTTCGGACAAGCTCATGCCATATGGTATGCTGCTTACTCGTCTTTTTCATTGGGTCATGAAACATTTTCCAAATCTCCAAAGTGTCGACTATGTCCTAGTCAATCCTGTTATGAAACCTCTTGGTGGACCACGACGTCGCACAAAGCAACGTAAGGACAAAGGGTCCAAGCGTGGTCGTAAATCCACTTCCGACATTCCTCTCTCATCCTCTTCCTTCGGTCATGAATCATCATCTCAACCCATGCATGCAGATGATGATGAGGTGAACGAAGAAGGAACGTCTTGTACACGTTCTCCTTCTCCCGACATCTACTTCGACAACCTTGACACCTCATCATTTCGACGTACAACCTTCCCCGAAAACGGGATGATCACCCTAACCCAAGTGATGAGAGAACAAACTACAATTTACAATAGACAAGTGGAGATGCATGAGCAAACTGTCGGGGGTTTCAAGTCTATTGGGAAGACTCTAAAAGGGCTTGGGAACAAAATTAAGAAGTTGGGAAAAAGAAAGGATTAGATGGAAATAACTTAAGTAGTATTATCTATATAAGTATTATGCTTAAAATACTACTAATAGTTTGTGGCATTGTTGCCTAATACATTAACTTGCTTGATGTGTTTCCTTTGATAATTAATCCTCATGTTAGTTTATCTTGCCTAAATCATGCATGTTAGTTTATTTTATTACATGCACTAGATGTTAAAAATGCTTGAATTCATGCATGCTTAATAGTTGCCTAAATACATAGATGATCACATGATCATGTTAGTTGCTAGTTGACACTAGCTTTAGGAATTCTATGTGTTTAGTAATTTGAGGCTTTGAGATTTGCAGCCAATGGATTCCCCAGAAATTTCCCCATTTAGGCTGCCTAAAACCTGCAGACCTGGAAAGAAGGTCAAAAGAGCCCACGGCTCCATTAAATAGGCCACGGCTCCACTAAATTTAGTGGTGCCGTAGCACCTTTAATGGTGCCGTGCCTCTGGAAGACGATAACTGCTATTCTCTTCCACTTTTTGACTATCTTTTCCAGAAAATCTGCAACCAAAACCTGATTCCCATGCACCTAAATCCCCAAATCCAACATTTCAAACTTGCATGCTTATGTTTTGGCTATTTAAGCTAACATTATGCATTGCCATTCTTACACCCATCCTTACACCTTCACATTCACCATACCTTCATCATGGGATCAAGAGTATTCAAGAAACCTAGATTCAACATCAAACCAACCAACCAAACCTCTCTAGTTGATCAATGGATCAAGAATGTCAACACACCCCAATCATCAACTAAACCAATCACCAATGACATTCCCCTCATTGATCTCACCTTGGATGATGAAGATGAAACCCATACACCCATAACCTCTACCAACTCATCATCTTCTTTCACTACACCCCAAGCTCCATCCAAGGCAACCTCTATTAAACCTACATCCTCATCCTCCACAACAAGAATCAACACACACTCATCTCCACCTAGTCCCATTTACCCTTTAACCCTAACACTTAACTCATCACCATCAACTTCCCTTGAATTGGGAACTCACACAACACCCTCATCTCTTTCAACATCACCTCAACCTCTAACTCTTACCCTCACCCTTTCACCAAACACTCCCTTTGAATTTGGGAGCAACATATCATCACATTCACTATCACCATCACCTCAACCCTTAATGGGTTATCCCATCATGTATCCCCTTCACTCACACACCTTGAGTTGCCCTTGTTGCAACTACAACCTTGAACTCATCATGAACCTTAGAGATGAGCTTAGCTTTAGGTTTTCATATCTAGAACACCTTCTCACACCACCCATAGGACCCATCATCCTTCCACCACCTCCACCACATAATAGCCCATCCAACTAAACATAGTCATGTTTAGTCTTTCCCAATAAATACCTAGGAACCTTTTGAAGTTGGAAGCAAATCTAGAAGCCTCATGTTACTTTAGTAGTTTATGTGTCTTCTTGTTAGTTTAATTTGCTTTCCTATTGTAGTCATACTTATGTATGACATTTATTTCATATTCATGTAATGGGCTTTTCATTTTGGCTTCTTAGCCATAATTTTTCTTGTGGTTGGTTATTTGTAACAAATGTGCTACTTGTTAGATATTGTATATTTGTCGTCTAACTTTGTTTTGTAGCACGATCCATTGCTCGATTCCTTTGTGTTCTCCAAATGAGGGGGAGTACACATCAAGGGGGAGCCTTAACTACCTTTTTGATTTGACAAAAAGGGGGAGAAATGGGAGTAAACTCATTAAAAACTTGTTAAAATTAATTTTAACCTAAAATGAGTTTATATTTTGTCATCATCAAAAAGGGGGAGATTGTTGATGCAAATAATGTTCTAAAAACGTTATTTATATCTTTCGATTACTTCACGTTTTGAGGATGACAAAATGTGAACTCATGTTACGTTAAAATTAACGTTAACAAGTTTTTAATCGGAAGATCCCGTTTCTACGCAAATCACTCTTGAACAAAGTTACAACTTGAACTAGTGATCAAAGAAGTGAATTCATGTTTTGAAAATTCACATTTTAAATGGGACAAAACATTTTTTCAAAAATACACATGACAAATTATTTTTGAAATATTAAGAAATGTTTTAATGGAAAAATAAGTTTGAAAATAACAACAGCTATTTTTCCCCCCAAAATCAGCTCCAACCTTCCCCAAAAAAGTTTTCACCAGAAAAGACAAAATTTGGAGCGTCCTAGTCTACCACGGCTCCACGGTACCGTTAAATTTAAAGGAGTCGTGGGTCATTTAGTGGAGCCGTCCGTACCATTTTGAATTGTAACGTTCAGATTTTCTTTGCCTTTAAATACCCACCTCTTTCACAGTTTTAGGCACCCTTCACACACAGAAAAATCCCTTAACTAAATCCTCTCACACCTTTCACTTCTAAGGGTCAATTAGATTAGTTTTTCTTTGTTTCAAGAGTGATCCAATCATCCTTCAAGTGATCCTCTTCATACCTCTTCACTAGCAAGAGAAGAACACAAGTATCCAAGTTGATACAAGGTGTTGTCATCCCTCTTCATTGGCAAGAGAAAAACTCAAGTAATCAAGAAGATACTAGAGTTATAGTTGATAGGTTCTTGTAACATTTGTTACAACCTTGTTGTGTCTTAGCATACATCAAGTTTATTTTCTTTTTGTGAGTGAGAGTGAAGATCAAGTGTGATCTATAGAGATAGTGAACATCTCTTGAAGCCATTGGGCTTGTGTGATTGATCAAGAAGATCAAGGGTCATTAGGTTAGTGTTAGTTGAGTAGAGTGAAGTGAGTGTTGATCATTGTGATCGTGTTGAGATCTTGGTGATCTCTTGAAGCCATTGGGCTTGTGTGTTTGGTCACGTGGACCTTGGTAGATTGGTGCTAGCTAAGATTAGCACTCGACATCTAGCTTAGTGTCGGAAATAGGATAAGCGACGTGTACGGTTTTCTCCTCCTGAAGGGAGGTTGTTGATATAGTGTTTGAAACTCTCGAGTGTGGTACTCGGGGAGTGGAGTAGGGCGAAGAAGAGCTTCGTAGCCGAACCACTATAAATCCTCTGTCTTGGTTTGATCTTTCCAACTCTACTCTTTACTTTTATTTGTTATTTTTACATAGCTTAGTTTGTAGTTCATATTGGTGTTGTTTGATTACACATAGAGTTCGAATCAAAGTTTCCAACAGCATACTTTTAAAACAAGATTTTTAAAAGAAGTTTTTAAACCGGTAAACTGTTCAACCCCCCTTCTAGTTTCCCACAAGTATGTTCCATCCGATCGGATGTAGCCCGCATCCGATTCGGATGGAAGCTAGTTTGAAGACCAACCGATCGGTTGGACTGAATACCGATCGGTTGGATTGTTGCTGTGTTACCAAAACTTCTTCATTAAGATTTGTGACTTTACATATCCGGTTCTAGGTCCTTCCTCTCAACATTCCTATCTATTCAATACTACTTGGAGGACAAGAGAACAATTTAATGAACCAAGACCCTTGGTTGGAGTATTAAAAGAACCATTTGATGAGTATTGAACACACACATCAACACATAACTATCAATCAACAAAAAGAATCAAAAACAACCACTCGTACATACTCTTATCTTCGTACTAGAAGTCCAGGAGCATCAAGAGAGTCGAAGTTCAATTCATTTCTTGTGAGAATCATTGCCTTTTCACTTGTAATCTTATTCTCAATCATTGTAAGACTCTTTATCATGGATTTTAATGTTCAATGTTTTAAGATTATGTTTATGTTTGTCATGAGTGGCTAGTGCCTTTATGCACTTGCTTAGATGATGTGTATTACTTATTGATTGGTATATGATTGTGATAACATGTTTTAATTCAATTTCAAGTCGATTCTAAGAACCAATTGTGATAAAGTTTCATAGTGACATTTGGTTAATCAAGTTTAACTAGTGCTAGTAATTCTAAGGGTCGAAAGAACTATTGTTATTCAACTAGTTATAATCATTTGTCTATGAATGATTATTTTCATCCACTATACTTGATTAAACAAAGGAACTTAATTGTGATTGTAATGAAAATGCTTTTGTCTATCAAAACGGATTGATTGTAAACCATTTTAAGGGTCGAGAGATTAATAGTTTACCTTCAATTGTGACCTTTTGTCTATAATTGGTTACCTTTTGTATTGACCATTTCTCAAGCTTGTTTGATTAGCAAAAGATTGTTTTTGTGTTTAAGGAACACCAACTTATGAACCTTGAATTGATCTTGAATTGATTGGTTAAACGTAATGCTTGTTTTTATAAACTAAGATCTTGACGAAGGTTTAATTTGTAGAAACAATAGATTAGTAACCAAGCTAATTATCTCAACCAACATGTTATCCAAAGTTATCACAATCATATTAGTCAATTGTAGTTCACTAAGTCTAAGCAAGTGTAGTTTTTAATCATTTTAATTTTCATATTATCATTATTGCTTGTTTGAGAAATTTGCTTTTAACTTAAAATTCGATTCACTACACAAATCCCTGCGAACGATCCCGACTTACCATCAAAATCTTGCTACATCGGACGAGTATACTTGCTCGTATGCGTTGTTATTAGATTCGGTAATTCACCCCTTATAAATTTAAAACTTCCATGAACCCGAACGCATCAAGTTTTTGGCGCCGTTTCCGGGGATTTTGATTGTGTTTCTGTAAGTTTTAGTCCATTTCTCACATAGTTAGTTTTCGTAAAAAAAAAAAAAAAAAGTTTTACCGAGCTGAGAAACCGATCGGTTTCACATCCATCCGATCGGTTGCTTAGTCCTTCACTTAACCGAGAGCACCATCCGATCGGTGAGCACTTCCATCCGATCGGATCCTTCAAACTCAATTTTACCGAGAGCATCATCCGATCGGTAGTCACTTCTATCCGATCGGTTGGTCGATTATGATCTTTTTAAATTGTTTTCATTCTTCACTTGTTTGTTTAGACATTGCCTCGATTCTCTGGGGAATTGTATGAACACTCGATCAACTGGAGTAGAACCAATTTCACTTTTTTCAAATCCCGAACGTTTAGTCCGAAGACAAAGAAAGAAAAGAAAAACCTTTGTTCCATTAGCCAACCGTATACCGAGAGTACCAAACCCAACTTTTGATAACCTTTTTGAAGCCAAAGTCGTTTATAATCCATTCACTGATCAACCTTTTCCCATGGCTGACGATCAACCCATGTGGGAAGCAAACCGAGCCGTAGCACCCACTCCTGGAGCTGCAATTGTTGCCGTCAACTTAGGTGACAATTTCACCGTGAAAGGACACCATCTTTCTATGATCAAAGACCGTCAATTCGATGGCCGTTCGAGGGCCGATCCTCACAAACACATTGCCAAATTCATTGAAATCTGTGGCATGTTCCGATATGGTGATACCAATGTGGATGCCATTAAACTCAAACTTTTTCCGTCATCACTTGCTGGAGATGCAAAAGTGTGGTATAACGAATTAACGCCAGGAATCATCAATACTTGGGAGGAGATGAGGCAAGCTTTTGTAAGCCGATTCTTTCCACCTGCCATGTTTGACCGACTCATGGGAGAAATTCGTGCTTTCACACAAAACCCTAACGAATCACTCGTCGAAGCTTGGCTTCGTATGAAGGATTTACTTCGAAGTTGTCATGGACATGGTTTAGGACGAGGAACCATTATCCAAATCTTCTACCATGGGCTTGATGAAGCATCTCAAGGAATTCTTGATGCTGGAGGAATTTTTCTTTATAAGACCCCTAACCAGGCATACCAATTGCTTGAAGACCGAGTTCTTCTCAAACTTGACTGGTCGAAAGATGCCAAGACCAAACCCCTAAGAAAAACCGTTGCTTTTGCTGAAAGTTCTGATTCATCTAAACTCATGGAGAAAATGGAAACCTTGGTTTCTAGAATCGATTCGCAATACAAAGATCTTAAAGGAGAGATGAAAGAAATGCGAGATAGTTGTAACAACTGTGGAGGTAATCACCCGTCTTCAGAATGCGATGATCAACCAATGGACCAACCCAAAGAAGGAGAAGCAAATTATGTCCAAGGAGGATACCGTGGAGGAGGATATCGTGGAAATTATTACGGACGAAACTCTGTTAGTTGGCAAGATCGTCAACAACGGGATAACAACCGTGATTCCCAACCAAGAGTAGACAACCAGACCACACAAAACTCTGACAAAAAAACCGAAGAAACCGATTTTGAAAAAATGATGAGAGAATTCGTCACAGCTCAAAAATCAACCAACGAGTTCGTCAAGAATCAATTTTTCAATCTCAAAACCAAAGTTGAGCAAGGTCAGAAAAATCACCAAGCGTCTATTCAAGATCTTGAAAACAAATTCGGTAGACTCTCTGATCAAATTTCTTCCCGGCCATCAGGTTCGTTACCTAGTAACACCCAAACCAACCCAAAACCATCATCATCATCGAATGATAAGACTTATCGTCCACCACAACCCATAAATGAGCATATCAATGCTGTGTTCACAAGAAGTGGCTTGTCTTATGATCCACCACCCAATCCAAACAATACCGTGATCATCAATGATGATAGTGAGGATGAAGATGAAGAATCCAAGAAGGAAAATACCCCAAAAACACCACCCAAAACCGAACCACCAATAAAGGCTTACACTCCAAAAATTCCATATCCTCAGAGCCTTAAGAAAGAAAGAATGGAGGAGCGTTATAAGAAGTTTGTTGAAATAATCAAGGAAGTTAGACTCAATGTACCTCTCGTTGATGTTCTAGCTGGAATGCCCAATTATGGGAAATTTTTGAAAGAACTTCTTAATAACAAGAACAAGTTGGAGCAAATATCTGCTACCTTTCTCAATGAAGAATGTTCAGCCATTGTTCAAAACAAAATTCCACAAAAACTCGGAGATCCGGGAAGTTTTCTGATTCCATGCATCTTAGGAAACAACATCACATGCGATGCTTTAGCCGATTTAGGTGCGAGTATCAACTTGATGCCCTATTCGCTGTATTCTAAACTTTCCATCAATACCTTGAAACCCACAAGGATGAGTATCCAATTAGCTAATCATACTTACCAATATCCTGTTGGTATTGCCGAGAATATGCTTGTCCAAGTAGGTAAATTCATTTTTCCAGTGGATTTTGTGATCTTAGAAATGGAGGAAGATAGTAGAGTACCCCTTATTTTAGGAAGACCTTTCCTAAACACCGCTGATGCGATCATCAAAGTAAAAGGAAAAGAACTCAATCTCGGAGTTGGAGAAGATAGAATCACCTTTTTAATCGATAAAGCAATGCAATATCCACATTCCAGTGATGACACTTGTTTTAACGTTGATATAATCGATGAAGTCACTGAGGAAGAATTTGATGCATTACTTGAAGATTCTGATCCATACATGACTATTTCAGAGAAGATTAATGAAACAACCTTTGATAAAGAGTTCGCTGATTTTATGGAAGTAAAATTTAAAGAAGAAGAAGAAGAAACAGAAGTAGAAGAAGGAGAAATAGAAGAAGATTTTGAGGAAATCGATTTTAATGATCAAATGAGGATCAAAACATCACTTCAAGAACCACCAACTGATCTTGAGCTGAAACCACTTCCCGGAAATCTTGAATATGCTTACTTGGAAGAAAATTCACTTCTTCCCGTAGTCATATCTTCGTTGCTCAATGATTATGAGAAAGAATGTCTCATTTCAGTTCTTAAGAAGCATAAAGAAGCTTTTGCGTGGAAAACTTCTGATATCCCAGGAATCAGTCCTGATTTTTGCAAGCACAAAATCAATTTCGAAGAATATGCCAAACCAGTTGTAGAAAGACAACGTCGACTCAACCCCAACATGAAAGAAGTTGTTAAAAAAGAAATCATCAAACTTCTTGATGCCGGTATTATTTACCCCATCGAGGATAGTCCTTGGGTGAGTCATGTTCACTGTGTTCCGAAAAAAGGAGGAATGACTGTTGTGACCAACGAACGGAATGAATTAGTTCCTACTAGAACTGTCACAGGATGGCGAGTATGTATTGATTACAGAAAATTGAACAAAGCCACCAGAAAGGATCATTTTCCTTTGCCTTTCATGGATCAAATGCTTGAGAGATTAGCAGGGAACAAATACTTTTGTTTTCTTGATGGTTTTTCAGGATACTTTCAAATTCCTATTGATCTGGCTGATCAAGAAAAGACTACATTCACATGTCCCTATGGAACTTACGCTTACCGGCGTATGCCTTTTGGATTATGTAATGCTCCCGCAACTTTTCAAAGATGTATGATTGCTATATTCCAAGACATGCTTGAAACGTCTATGGAAGTTTTCATGGATGACTTTTCAGTTTTTGGAAGCTCATTTGAAGCTTGTCTTTCTAATCTCGATAAAATGCTTGAAAGATGCAAAGCTGCACATCTTGTTCTCAACTGGGAGAAATGTCATTTCATGGTAACTGAAGGAATTGTGCTAGGACACAAAATTTCAAGCGCAGGAATGGAGGTTGACAAAGCGAAGATCGATGTCATTATCAAATTACCACCCCCAACTAACGTTAAAGCCGTTAGAAGTTTTCTAGGACATGCAGGTTTTTACCGTCGTTTTATTAAGGATTTTTCCAAAATATCTCGTCCAATGACGAAACTTCTTGAAAAAGATTCTGTTTTCGACTTTAATGCAGATTGCATGAAAGCATTCGAAACATTGAAAACACAACTGACTAGTGCACCCATTATGGTTTCCCCTGATTGGTCACTACCATTCGAGCTTATGTGCGATGCAAGCGATTTTGCAGTTGGAGCTGTATTAGGACAACGAGAAGAGAAACATTTTTGTCCTATATATTTTGCCAGCAAAACACTCAACAACGCTCAACAGAACTATACGGTTACGGAGAAAGAATTGTTAGCCGTTGTTTTCGCTTTCGATAAATTCAGATCTTATCTTGTGCTTTCGAAAACAATCGTGTTCACTGATCATTCGGCGTTGAAATATCTGTTGCCAAACAAGATGCCAAACCGCGTCTTATCAGATGGATTTTGCTACTCCAAGAATTCGATATTGAAATCAAAGATAAGAAAGGAGCAGAAAATCTAGCTGCTGATCATCTGTCTCGTTTAGAAAATCCAAATTTGGAAGAGCTGAAAGAAGATGAGATTGATGATTACTTTCCTGATGAAACCCTTATGACTGTTGATGCAGTTGATGAAAATGAAATTCCATGGTTTGCAGATTATGCAAATTATCTCGTTGGAGGAATTCTAAAGAAAGGATTAACTCATGCCCAACGAAGTAAATTCTTTTCTGATCTTAAACACTACTACTGGGAAGAACCCTATCTTTTCAAAATGTGTCCCGACGGGATGATCAGAAGATGTGTTTATGGTTCTGAAACGAGAAGAATTCTTGATGAATGTCATCATGGCCCGACTGGGGGACACTATGGTCCTTCCACCACCGCTAAAAAAGTCTTTGATGCTGGATTCTATTGGCCAACTATTTTTAAAGAAGCTCATACTCTTGTTAAGAATTGTGATGCTTGCCAAAAATCCGGTAGTCTTTCTCGAAGAGATGAAATGCCACAAAGGAGCATTCAAGTTTGTGAGTTATTCGATATTTGGGGAATTGATTTCATGGGACCATTTCCTAAATCTCACAAATACGAATACATTCTCGTTGCTATTGATTACGTTTCCAAATGGGCTGAAGCGGAAGCTCTACCTACCAATGATGCACGAGTAGTTGTTAATTTTCTCAAAAAGCTTTTCGCTCGTTATGGAATTCCTAAAGCTTTAATAAGTGATCGTGGAACCCATTTCTGTAACAAACAAATGGAGAAAATTATGAAGCGATACGGAGTTCATCATCGTTTCGCTACAACTTATCACCCACAGACCAGTGGTCAAGTCGAAAATACCAACAGAGCCTTAAAAAGGATACTCGAAAAAACGGTTAAAGACAATCCCGCCGTTTGGTCGAGGAAACTAGATGATGCTCTGTGGGCATTTCGCACGGCTTACAAAACACCAATTGGTACAACACCATACAGACTTTTGTATGGAAAAACATGTCATTTGCCGTTCGAAATCGAACATCGCGCTTACTGGGCACTAAGAAGCTGTAATCCAGATCTCAAAATAGCTGGAGAAAAGAGATTTTTGCAATTGCATGAACTCGATGAATTAAGACTCCAAGCTTATGAGAACTCCAAGCTTTACAAAGCTAGAACCAAAGCCTATCATGACAGAAAGCTGCGAATCCGAAAAGAATTCAAAGCTGGAGACAAAGTTCTGCTTTTTAATATGAAATATAAACTCAAAGCTCCCAAGCTGAAACCAAAATGGTTCGGACCATATATAGTGAAACATGGATTTCCATCTGGATATGTTGAATTGCATGACAAACATGGTGGAAGTTTCATTGTTAATGGACACCGAATTAAATTATACTATGACAAGGAGCAGATGAATGAAGTTTCTATTCAAGAAATTCCGCCTGAATCGGAATATGAAGCTATAACATTTATGTCACCTTTCCCGGCCGATTTCAAGAAAAACACTCTGTGGGCCGAGGATTCTGGTTATATCTATGATGTTCTTCCAAGACCGTGGGAGAAAGTCAAATTGGAATACATAGATGAAACTGGAGAAGGAATAGTGATTGGAAATGTGCTGTATGTTCCAAAATTTTCAAAGAAGTCGGAAATCGCACCAACGTAAGAAAGAGAAGTTCGAGTCCGGCTGATGACTCGTTAATAAAACAAGCGCTTCTCGGGAGGCAACCCGTGTGTTTTCATTTTTATTTTCAAGTGATTAAACCCCAAAGTTTTTCTAAATTGCTTAGTTGAACTTAAGTGTGGGGGTGTATCACTGTCTTTTTGAATAAAACGAAGAAATATTTCGTATTTGTGTTTCTTTTGTTTTTAAGGTTACTGCAGGTAATGATTTCGAAGCTGGGATGCTAGGATCCAGAATCTCTTGAGCAGACATTACGGTTTATTCTTTTATTTCCCTATTTCGTTCTTTGTCGTTTATCACATTGAGGACAATGCTTAACTTAAGTGTGGGGGGATGAATAGGAAAATAAGAATAGATTGTATGTTTTGAGCTTAATTTTAAATTTTGTTTGCCCTTGTAATCTAGTTGTTTGTCATTTTAAAAATCATATATTAGAATAAATTGGATTTATCCACTGGTGAACCCGTAATTTTTGAAAATTCGAGATGTGTCCCAATTAATATTGCAATCCATTCTAGGATCGATAACATTAGCTAGCACATAGTATAGCACTTCCCACTAAACTGTGAGGATTTGAGCCTGTTTCGTATATAGCATACATCTTTTATGCTTAGATCTTTTGCTATGAGTGTGCCGGTGATTTTATTTATTCTAGAACTTGTACTTGTAAATCATTACGAGACCGTTGTGAGATCACATTTTTTTGTGATATAAGTATATATGCGTGATAAGAGGCAACCTTAGGATTTAACCAAATGGCCTTCCATTTACATATAATGATATATTAGCTAGCTACATTGGCTAGTTAACCACTCATATGGACCCATTTGTTAGCATTTATCTTTAATGCTAGATACCCCTAGTTACACCCTCCGAGCCTATCTTTTTCTTTTGATAAAATCCAGAAAAATTCAAAAAGATTTTACACCTTTTAGCCTAGTCTTACCCTTAGTCAAGTCTTGGTTGGTTGCTAGCTATTTGGCAAGATGGATGTTATGTGGAAATCATGAAAGTGCAAAGAAAGTTGCAAACTCCAAAAGTTGTTATCCAAGTGAAGTCATCGCAATTATATGATTAAAAAAAAAAAAAAAAAAAAAAAAAAAAAAAAAAAAAAAGAAGAGAAAAAGAGTCATCGCAACTATAAGGTGACAAGAATGAGCCAATTGGCTAGTGAATCAAGTATGAATCAAGGAAGTATGGAGTTTCTCGCAAAATGGCATGATAGTGGTTTGTAATAGCTAGTAACATTTGGTTAATAGACTTTGACTAGTTTTTATTATTATCAACCCTCTCTCGAATATATCCCATGCCTTATCCTACCCTTTTTGACTTTGTGAAATTATTAAGTGTATGGACATGTAGTGACCATCCGATTTCTTGAGAAATTGACTAACGTTGTTAGCGATCTAGGGCGTATTTTGGCGACCATCCGTTATCCAAGTAACGTTGCTAACGAACCAAGGTACAATCTAGTGACCATCCGTTATTTGGTAACGCAAGAATTCGTTGTTAGCGAGCTATTATGTTTTGCATGAGATAGTGACACATAAGTTTGATATTATCCCCTAAGCCCATAAACCCGAATAAAAGTCCTCTTTGACATGTATACTTGGTGCTCACACCATTTTGGTGTAGTTTTGTTTCGTGTACAAGCTTATGGTAATATTTAGATCATGACTGAGCAAATGAGTGTCATTCCTCTTATATACTCCACCAATCATACAAATGAGTGTTTGAGTGAATTATATTTCATTTTCCTTTCGTGAGGTGTTTAGTAATGTGTATCATGCAAGAAAATCATTTGGGTATTGTCAAACATCTCGATGCTTCAACCATAAAAGCTTAAAATGATGGATCTAACTTGTACTTGTACTTGATAGATTTGCGTCACATTTTCCTAATCATTCTTGTATGCCATGTGGATAATTGTTTTTATTTCTAGATTTGCTTGAGGGCAAGCAAAGTTCAAGTGTGGGGGATTTGATAACGCCTAAATCTAACATGTTTTTAGTAGCGTTATTCGTGTTTTTATGTATGTTTTGTGGTTATATTTATATGCTTTTGTTACTTAATCATACCAAAGAGTGTTTGCGAAGCATTTGTAGCTAAAAACAGGAAAATGGATGAAAAAGATGCAAAAACGAGGAAGAAGGAAAAGTTTATGAATGCATGAAGATTATTGTGACAAGTCCTGCACCAAGAGGTACTTCGAAGAGTAAAAGTCCAAGTAGTCGAGTTAATAAGCTTGAAGATGAAGGGGAAGATCAAAGAACCAAGAGCTACGAGCTAGAATCAAGTCAAACGAAAAAAGGTCCAAAAAGTGCATATCAGTATGTTCCATCTGATCGGATGTAGCCCGCATCCGATTCGGATGGAAGCTAGTTTGAAGACCAACCGATCGGTTGGACTGAATATCGATCGGTTGGATTGTTGCTGTGTTACCAAAACTTCTTCATTAAGATTTGTGACTTTACATATCCGGTTCTAGGTCCTTCCTCTCAGCATTCCTATCTATTCAATACTACTTGGAGGACAAGAGAACAATTTAATGAACCAAGACCCTTGGTTGGAGTATTAAAAGAACCATTTGATGAGTATTGAACACACACATCAACACATAACTATCAATCAACAAAAAGAATCAAAAACAACCACTCACACATACTCTTATCTTCGTACTAGAAGTCCAGGAGCATCAAGAGAGTCGAAGTTCAATTCATTTCTTGCGAGAATCATTGCCTTTTCACTTGTAATCTTATTCTCAATCATTGTAAGACTCTTTATCGTGGATTTTAATGTTCAATGTTTTAAGATTATGTTTATGTTTGTCATGAGTGGCTAGTGCCTTTATGCACTTGCTTAGATGATGTGTATTACTTATTGATTGGTATATGATTGTGATAACATGTTTTAATTCAATTTCAAGTCGATTCTAAGAACCAATTGTGATAAAGTTTCATAGTGACATTTGGTAAATCAAGTTTAACTAGTGCTAGTAATTCTAAGGGTCGAAAGAACTATTGTTATTCAACTAGTTATAATCATTTGTCTATGAATGATTGTTGTCATCCACTATACTTGATTAAACAAAGGAACTTAATCGTGATTGTAATGAAAATGCTTTTGTCTATCAAAACGGATTGATTGTAAACCATTTTTAGGGTCGAGAGATTAATAGTTTACCTTCAATTGTGACCTTTTGTCTATAATTGGTTACCTTTTGTATTGACCATTTCTCAAGCTTGTTTGATTAGCAAAAGATTGTTTTTGTGTTTAAGGAACACCAACTTATGAACCTTGAATTGATCTTGAATTGATTGGTTAAACGTAATGCTTGTTTTTATAAACTAAGATCTTGACGAAGGTTTAATTTGTAGAAACAATAGATTAGTAACCAAGCTAATTATCTCAACCAACATGTTATCCAAAGTTATCACAATCATATTAGTCAATTGTAGTTCACTAAGTCTAAGAAAGTGTAGTTTTTAATCATTTTAATTTTCATATTATCATTATTGCTTGTTTGAGAAATTTTCTTTTAACTTACAATTCGATTCACTACACAAATCCCTGCGAACGATCCCAACTTACCATCAAAATCTTGCTACATCGGACGAGTATACTTGCTCGTATGCGTTGTTATTAGATTCGGTAATTCACCCCTTATAAATTTAAAACTTGCATGAACCCGAACGCATCAGGTCTGCACTAAACGTATTGCTAGCCCGTTGAAATACCAAAAGGAATTCGAGGGGAAGATAAGAGCAAGCATCTATGTTGTATATCGTGTGTCAATATTAGTAAATGAAGAGTACATGGTATTCTTTATCTGCCGATATTAACACTTGATGTTCCATGTCTGTCATAGTAAATTTGTTCTTGCATATTTCCAGTTCCAGTTCCACAAAAGGCCCTGATCAACAATAGGGTGCAATTTTCAATGATAGATGGGAAACAAAAGAGGATGGTGCGAAGAACTAATTTGCACCAAATCACTTGTCACAGCATTCTCTTCTGTTTCACATCTATCTTTGGTGAAATGCGCACGACCGATGATCAGACCCTTTTGTAGGACTGAACCTGCCAACATGCATAAAACAATTTGAGTTTCTATAAAAATGTACACCAATTAGTTAAGCATATAAGCATTGTAAGAAACACATAAAGTAAATGAAACTGTCTCTCGGCAATAACATAATGAGCGGTGATCAGTCTTAATAGACGAAAAGGAAGCGCATGTACAGTATTAGCGTCTGCACTGTCTATTTTTTTTTTTTGAACACTGACCACCACACACTTGATTTCCAGCCTAACATACATGACTGCATTTCTTTTATCGAGTATATATAACGCTTAGATCTTCCAACTGTGGGAAAAAAATCACAGGTAGACCTTGGTCTGCAATACAGCATTCAGATCTAAACCGTCTCCAAATACAGGTTTAGAAATGGGTTAGAGATCTCCTGAGCTCGGTTCCGGTTGTAAACCTGTATTTGAAGACAGTTTTTTTATTTTTATATTCATCATGCATTACATAGACACCTGGCCAAAAAAAGGATTGTTTTGCTCAGAACAACAGCAGAAGCAACAGTCATAACTAAACCGAAGAACCACCATTCACCAAATCCAAACACTCTTATCTCTATGAGGTTAAAAGTTGGTATTCATAAGCACCCAATATAGAAGCACTGAGAAACCCATGGCTTGCGCCAGGTCAAGATAGGGTAGCAGTTATTTTGCTCATATTTTTAAACCAAATTGGGTAAAAAAGATCTAGATCCCGTCATGGCTGCAAAGAAACACTGTTGCATAATCATGCCATCCGGTTCTTGCCCTGCCAAGTTACAGATCCAATCTTTGACAACCCACTTCATTTGTCTCAGAAAATAGGTGTTAATTATCATAGCTGGAAACTCTGACCTCCCCCTCAAATCCCTTTTGCTATTTAAACAGTCTTTAAACAATGGTCTGCACCAGACGTATTGCTAGCCCGTTGAAATACCAAAAGGAATTCGAGGGGAAGATAAGAGCAAGCATCTATGTTGTATATCGTGTGTCAATATTAGTAAATGAAGAGTGCATGATATTCTTTATCTTCCGATATTACCACTTGATGTTCCATGTTTGTCATAGTATATTTGTTCTTGCATATTTCCAGTTCCAGTTCCACAAAAGGCCCTGTTCAACAATAGGGTGCAATTCTCATGGATAGATGGGAAACAAAAGAGGATGGTGCGAAAAAGTAATTTGCACCAAATCACTTGTCATAACATTCTCTTCAGTTTCACATCTATCTTTGGTGAAATGCGCACGACCGATGATCAGACCCTTTTGTAGGACTGAACCTGCCAACATGCATAAAACAAATTGAGTTTCTATAAAAATGTACACCAATTAGATAAGCAGATAAGCATTGTAAGAAACACATAAAGTAAATGAAACTGTCTCTCGGCAATAATATAATGAGTGGTGATCAGTCTTCGACGACGATAAGGAAGTGCAGGTACAGTATTAGCATCTGCACTGGCTATTTTTTTCGTTGCCGAACACTGACCACCACACACTTCATTTCTAGCCTAACATACATGACTGCTTTTCTTTTATCGAGTATATATAACACTTAGATCTTCCAACTGTGGGAAAAAAATCACAGGCAGACCTTGGTGTGCAATACTGCAAATGGAGAGAATACTGTATTATTAAGTATGATATAAAACTGGTAAACGAAAGGCAGACAAACAAAGTATATATATGGCAACTCACCAACAGTCGACCTCGATCTGACTTGAAGCATAATGTGCTCTGGTAGGTGAACGTGAAAACTCGGGTGCAACAAAAATATTGACAAAGTATCAAAGATGGATGCACAGACCATGCGAATATAGTAATAGTTGGGCTCGGTCTCCGTACATCCATCATTGATATTCCGTCTATTTTTGATGTTTAACTTGTGTCCGTAGTATGCAATTAGGTTGTTGAATATAAAAACCCCGCTGCCAGAAAAAATAATATAAGCAGAGTCGTCTTGTACAGTGGATTAAGCCTGTAAATTTAAGATATCATAAGCATACATATGCAAATACAGTAGTTTGATATTCAAAGCTAGCATAACAAAATTCAAGCAATACTTATCTTTTCTATGTTACAGCCATGTAGCAACATGTCAAATTAAATGAAACAGGAACAAAACAACACCGTTTTAATGGTGCCATAATAGTTGCAACACTAACACGCGACTTAGTTTAATTGGCTGCCTTTTTATAACTAAAGTATAAAAAGGGAAGGCTGTTTACCATAGACTTTAGGGTCTATTTTGTTTAGGCCGTCCCAAACACGGAAAGAAATAACGTCAAATATACCCTGATCCAACATAGCCTGTTTCACCCGCTTGAAAAACTAACTTCAACGTTATAGGAAATGTTTTTTCAAATCTGTAAAAGGCTCAGATATGCACTGTAAAATCCGACATAAAATACCGGCCATGGCTGCAATCCTATTTCAAGTCATATTGCCGTGCCAAGATACCGGTATAAGCAGATTATGCAACTGAAACATTGAAGGTGCAAATATTTATCGTCATTGCCTTAGGGTAAAGAGTAAAGTCAAGCTTCTACGCATCAAAACTAAACATAAGGGTCTACCCGGCATGGCTGCAAATCCAATAATTTACCTCGCCTAGATGCGGGTTACCTCAACTGTAAGTTTGCCTACTCGCACATCCACCATGGTTGCAAACACAGATCGAGAATGTGTTGCCCACCCATTATGAGAAACGATGCCTACAACTAAGGGTGTCATTCGGGTTGACCCGGTCGGGTTCGGGTCAACTAGGGTCGGGTCAACTCGGGTCAAGGTTCCTAAAAACATACCCGAACCCGACCCTGTTTGAACTCGGGTCGGGTCAATTCGGGTCTTGGGTCAACTCGGGTTTCGGGTCAATTGGGGTCGGGTCAACTCGGGTTTGGGGTCAACCCGAGTTTTTGCCTTGTAAATTGTTAGTTTTCTCAGGTCAATCGGGTTCGGGTCGGGTTGAGGCTAAAAAAACATACCCGAACCCGACCTTGTTTAGAACTCGGGTCAATTCGGGTTGACCCGATTGACCCGAATATAAATTCGGGTCAATTCGGGTTGACCCGAATTGACTCGGGTCGGCTCGGGTTCGGGTCGGGTAGGCCCGAATGACACCCCTACCTACAACACAAATTCAAACACGCAACTTAGATACGAAACCATCAAAAATCATCATAGAGAATAGTAACGTAAGAAAGCCAACACCAATCACTGAAAAAATACATCCTTTAGCGCAATTACACATAACCATAAAAATCATCAACTGAAGCAGGAAAGCATATATCTTCTTTATTTCAAACATATTCAGGGCCAAAAATACTCAACAAAAGTAGCGGCAACCAAATAGCCAACAATATCTTATAAGCAGCCCAAAATGAAATAAAGCTAAAGTAAAATAAAAATAATAATAACGAAAGGAACATAAAACCTGTGATATGTGATATTCTTTTTGAAATGTTCATCCTTTTTTGTCTCCATCTTTTTATTCCGAACAACATGTACTATAGCATCCTAACATGAAAACCATTACTATCAAACAACCCGGCCACCAGCGAGATTTCTGAAACTTTTAAATCAAATGGTTAAATATGTCACGTTAACCAATACTCATAATTTCAAGTAAATATAAATGGCCACCCTACCAAGTTTGCATACTGCTTTATATAGATGCATTTGACACTATTCTTAAACATCCAACTGTAAAGAATACTCATAATCTCAGTTCAAAAGCCAAAACAAAAAATGGCATATCTGCTAACCCTAACACTATAGGCAGCAAACATGTAATCGAAAATTCAGAGAACTTAACGACAAAAAAATAAAAAAATAAAAAAAAATAAAAAATTCCAGACCTATTAACAACAATGATCTGATGAAACACAACAAATCCAAATGATCCAAAAAAAATGCCTTATGCCAAAGCAGACCAGTAAAGTATAAAACACATAAAATGTTCACCATAGAGTGTTTTTAGACCCTTTAGGGGATCATAGGCCAAACCCGGGAAAAAATACCCCGAACTTCATTCAGATCTACTGTATTCTCTCTCACGTCTCTACGTGACCTCTTCTTTAAGTCCAACGGTCCGTCACCCAAAAAAAATGACGTAGCAACTGGATTGACCAATTTACCCCGCCATGCCTGCAAATTCTATCATTACAGGCTATTAGACAGTCGAATACTAACTATATACACATTCATCATAGTCAGTTGAAGGCTCAAATTTTAAAACAACTGAAAAAGTGGATTAAGCCGCCATGGTTGCAGAGTTGGTAACTTGCCACGCCAAGATGCGGATAATGTCAACTTTGTACATTTGCCAGGAATTGGCCATCAAAGCCTCGTTCGGCTCAGATTAAACCTTGGCGATTTAAGTTGTTTATATTCATCATAGCCTAAAATAAATGCATCTATGAGGCTGAGACAGGTTGAGAAACGAAGAAAGCGGATACATCCGCCATGGCTGCAAATCTAATAATTTGCCCCGCCAAGACACGGGTGATCACAGCTTTAATCGATACACACTCTGCTTACAGCGACAACCCTTCACAGACTTCTGACAATTATATGTCTATACTATTACCCGCAAGCTATTCACCATACTTTCAGTAACATAGCTCAGAACCAAACAGTACCGCCATGGCTGCGTTAATAGAAACGCCCTGCCAACACACGACAATATGTCCTTACTCATATAATCTATGAATAACCGATTTCAAAAACGCGCATGCTTACAGCGGCAGCCCTTCACAGGCTTCTGACAATTTCGGTAGCCTAGGTTACAACGAAACAGTACCGCCATGGCTGCGTTAATATAAACGGCCTGCCAAGACACGACAATATGACCTTACTCATATAATCCATCAACAACCGATTTCACAAACGCGCAACAACAGTCGTGGATGCGTTAGTGTAAACAGTTCTCACAAAGCTATCTCCTTACATACATAATACATCAACAACCGATGTTGCAAAGCTGAAACAACCACCATGATTGCGTACAGGCATTCCAACACATAAAACATACCCTGAAACCAAACGGCCGCATTAGCTTTATGAAGGGAAAAAGTTAAAAAGTAAATCGCATCTACACATTCAAATGCATTAGCTTAGACAATCAAACTCAAACATCAACCCTAGTTTATTCTAACACATAACTAATATACCCTAGCATACGAAGATGAAACAACATAAGCACCCAAATCATGAACCCTAAATCAACCCAAATCATAAAGGGTAAATCAACCCAAATCATAAATCCTAATTCAAACACCCTAATTTAGGCAGTATACCCCATTAACCCCTAAAACTTATAAAAAAACAGAAAACTAACAAAAAAAACCCAAATTAAATTAAAAACCTAATTTGACCTTCCTTTATTACGGCTAATAAAAAATCTTCACCTGAAATTACCACCAGCATAACTGAATCATCTAAAAAAAGGTTTTAAAGATGAGAAAGACTTGAAGTTACCACCAGCGTAACTGAATCGTCCAAAAAAAGATTTTAAAGATAAGAAAGAAGTAAGATGTGGCTAAAATAAGAGGTATTCTACCTGAAAAAAATGGGCAAAACACAACCACACATCAACAACAAAAATCCAGATCCTCGCACAAAGATATTGTTCCCCCATTATAAAATTAATTTCCTCTACATAACACTGTAGCCACAGACACATAAATCACTATAGATCTTTCGGAGGCGGGTGCTCCTTCGTTTTTTTTTTTTTTTTTTTTGGGTGCCGGACCTTGGAGTTAAAGAAGAGGTTAGAGAGAGATGTGAGAGAGACTACGTTAGATCCGAATGAAGTTCGGGGTATTTTTACCCGGGTTGGGCCTATGGTCCCCTAAAGACCATAAACCGAAGCTATGATGAATAGTACGCGGGTATTAGTATAGAGATATAATATAATCATGTTTGTTCCAAAAGTTTTTTTATGAATCTCTCGACTTTCTTTCATCCAAATTTATATGTCACCTGATTTTCGCAAATAGAGTTTTATTTTTTTAAATGTTAACCTAGTAAGATTTGAATTTGAGACTTCTTATGAGAACACCAACATACTCGTCAAATTGTAGCCCTCATATGTATAGTCTGGATATTGATTGAGATATTTTCATGTTTAACTTGAACATGAGAGATAATGCTGAGTTTTTTGTGAGTAAAAATTAAACTTGAGTCATCTTTTGTGAGACCATCATTTATTTATTTATTTATTTATTTTTAAATAAATTTTCCCACACAACAAAAATGACATGACCTCTCATGTTTGAACAACATAATAACAGGTATTCTCTGAACGTAACATAAATATTCAAAAACAGAAAAAACAAAAGCCAACGCTACAAAATTTTAAAGTTATCAAACTCATTTTATATTTAAAAATAAATCATTTAAAATTTTCTGTTTAAATTTAAAACTTACATGCACGCCAATTTGTTAGGTCAAAATTGATTCAAGACCATACATCAGCGTTATTAACTAAAATAATTAAAGAATTACACAAGAAGACCATACATAGTTAGATGTGTGTTATGTGACGTGGAAAATGAAGCGAAAATTGTGAAGCATTGTTTATTGCTTTGTCTGGAAGCTAAGTTGGTCATATAAAAAATTTGGAGTGGTGAAGGATTCACCTAACGTCGGTTTAATCTATTCGAGATATAATTTTAGAAAAAGTTGTTTCTGTTGAAAAGATGGGTTGCAATCAGTTGCAGAGCCCGGAAATCTAATCGAAGGGGGCAACGGGCGATACGAATGATTTGATAACGGGTTGATTTCTTTTAAATAAAATTTAAAATAGGTTGGGTCGGGTCGGGTCAATTTAATTAAACGCAAAAAAATTTATTTTAGGCAATTAACACTAACTAAAGGCGCTATGTATATAAAATGAGAACCATCTTATAATTGAGTCCCATCATATTCATCTTAAATAAAATCAACTCGACTTGTAGTTTGTTCTCACTTCTAAAAAAACACAAAAAGTAAACACATTAGAAGAACGGCTAAACTTGTATCAAAGCAATTAAGATCTCAATTTGGCACTTATATGTGGTTATACATAATAATAATATGGAGGTTTCACTTAAATGTTAACGTAATATAATATGTGAAGGGACAACAAGGATAAAAAAAGACTAGTTAATATATAGGTAAGAAAACTATAAGAAAATTATAATTCCTAAAATAAAAAACTAAAATAAAGTACATGTTAGATGAATACCTGATCTTTATCAATCGACTGTTTTAGAATTTTTTTTTTTTTTTTTTTTTAAGATTCAATTTTATGAATTTTGCAATTTAAAGAGGGCACTATGCTTCTTATGGTGAGGGCACTACCAATTTTTACAACCAATCTAACCATTTTTTGTACTAGTTTAGCTATTATATTAAAGCTTCATTGGGTGCCTTTCCCCACTACTTACAAGGTGGCTCCGCTTTGCAATATCTCTACATGAGGTCTGTTATGTTAAGTTGCTCTTTGGACAATATAACATTGTAGAAATCGGGTTTTGCATGCTTCCCATTATGATGTGGATACTACTAGATAAAAGACATTTTCTCATACATACAATGATACAAAGGCTCTTTCTTTTTAAAAATATAATAGATGTTCACGTACTAACCTTAAGTGGTGCGGTTTGGTTTTATATCCTGGTGGAGCTGCATATTTCGGAGATTTCTGTTTTGGTAATGTGTTTTTGGATCTTCAGTTGCTTTTCTTTTTAGATTTCTTGTTTGCTTGGTGCTTCACTTTTTTTTTTTTTTTTTGAACTTAGCTTGGTGCTTCACTTAAAAAATTTATTTTGAGTCAACAAACTCTAAATTCATTGAAGTTTTATAAAAACGTTCTTAAAAATTTATTTTTCCATATTCATGTCAGTTCCGGGGAAAGCCCGAATTCAACTCAGCTCAGCGGGACACAGCCTTAACAATAGTATTTTCTTTTTATTAAAAAAAAAAAAAAAAAAAAAAAAAAAAAAAAAAAAAACTCCTTAAGAAAAAGGAAACAAAAAAAGTTGGACCAACTTTGTCCAGAACGAGGTTATAAGCCCGCGCGTTGCCGCGGGTTATTTGTATACGGAAGTTAGCCAAAAAAACAGAGGTCCGAAGATATCATATTGCGTCAAAGTGTTAGGGTCTAGTCAGGGTAACATAAACCACGAAGTTACCATGTTTTAGTAAATGCATCGATGTTAAACAGTTAATAACCAACATAAACACGACACGATACTAACAGAGTTATTGCAAAGGCATGTCATTACATTATTGCGAAGGTTTTGTGGCAGAACACATTTAGGATTGCGCATATTTAATAATGTTTAAAGACTTCATAAAGATTAGAAATTGCATTTCATAATGATCAATACGTGTACTGTTCACTATAGGTTCATTTTAGCCTTTTTTAGGCCGCCCTGTCCGGATCTATAGATATCCGTAACCTCTGTCTGTCATCCTCATATAATCCACACTGAGAAAAAACCGTCCGTTCAACCATAACCCGATCCGAAATTCATCTATAGTGTTTTTTGTGAGTAGATTAACAGTGCCATCTACAGTAGCGGAAGTATAAATTTGCTCCTCCTCTCCCACGAATTCCAGAACCCTCTACAAAGCACACCCACATATATTCTTCAAGATCTATCATCAAACGAAAAGATTTACGATGATGATGATATTGATCTTCAAAAAAGCAAGGTTTTTTGTTGTACATGTATCATAGATGGGAATGCCATTTATAAGGCTTAGATCTATCATCAAACGATTAGAAAATTTGCTTTTGAAATATGTTAACACCTTCAAAGTACATAATGTTTTTTTCAGAAAAACAAAAAGCAATTAAACATTAGAAAATTAGCTTTAGCCAAACACCTCTTAAATAATGATATAAAGTTGATGGAGCGGCATGACCTAGACCACACCCTCCACACCAACTATACATGGTTTTATGAGTTAAAGCTTCAAAGATTTACAATTCCACATAAAACTACGAAATTAACAATTTAATCTAAAAGTAGTTATGTGAATTTATCTTATTTTTAAACTATACATGGTTTTCTTAGTACTGAAATGTTTTTCAAAGTAACTAACATGTTCAGTTCATCAACTTCACTACTTGTTTTGAACCCTTCTTATGACCATATCCAGAAAAGTCTTCCTTTCCATTGACAATCAATATGTCATCCCAAACAGCTATAGTTAAGCTTCTTGCATTGTAACTCGACCTAATTACATCATACATTCATTTCATCATTTTTCAGCACCACATACCTTGCGTATCCCATCAAACCTACACATCTGCCTTACAAAATCAAACATCCTTTCATCATATTTTCTTGATCTTAATCCTGGAAGTAGAAAACGGGATAATGCATTGTCGGCGTAGTTCGACTCGTATACCTAAAAAAGAACACTACAAACATCACAAAATTATGCTTCAAACAGCCTCAGATACTTCACCAAACAGCACCAACTTGAGCACTAATTACCGCATGAAGTGGCTACAAAAGTTTGCATAAAACAACTCAATATAGGTGATCCAAACATCCTAGAACTGAGCATAAAGTGGCAACAAAATTCTGCATAATATGACCCATAGTAGCTGATCCAAACAGCCCCAAATAAGCATAAAGTGGCAGCACAATTCTGTTTAAAGTGGCTTATAATAGCTGATTAAAACATCCTAAAATTCAGCATATAGTGGCAATAAAATTCTGTACATAATATTTTGCACAATATAAGAGGCCAAATTCTGCAGAAAATCATGTATTCCTAAAACTGTATCAATTGACCTAAATTAACACTCATGATACCTTTGATTTCGAGGTTAACATACATGACTTCTTATCTTTTATCGAGTATATATAAGGCTTAGATCTACGAACTGCGGAAAAAAATCATAGGCAGACCTTGGTGTGCAATCCTGTAAATGGAGACAATACTGTATTATTAAGTATGATATAAAACTGCTAAACGAAAGGCAGACATAGAAAGTATATATATGGAAACTCAACAAAAGTCGATCTCGATCTAACTTGAAGCATAATGTTATCCTCTAGTTCATAATAGTCGAGATCACCACCTAGATACTCATTATCAGCTTCCTCTTCAGATACTCCTCTAACCAAGTGTCGTCTGATTTCTTTGAGCCCCATCTAGCAGCAGCTGAATCATCATTCTTTTTCCCCCATGGTTCGGACGGCTGAACATCCTTTTGAGACTTGTTTGCCCCCAACCACCCCAACATTCAGTTTCCTGTTGATCTTTGTCAGATTTACCTGCTTAGTTGTCTTCACAGCTCCTCCCCACGGGCCACCATTTTCCGGAGCAGGACCTGATTCCCAAGTTGATTTGCCACCAGTCCAATGAACATCCATTTCATGAATATTCAGATCTAAACCGTCTCCTAATACAGGTTTAGAACTGGATTGGAGTTCTCCTGAGCTCAGATCCGGTTGTAAACCTGTATCTGAAGACTGTTTTTTTTTATATTCATCATGCATTACATAGATACCTGGCAAAAAAAAGGATTGTTTTGCTCAGAACAACAGCAGAAGCAACAGTCATAACTAAACCGAAGAACCACCATTCACCAAATCCAAACACTCTCATCTCTAAGAGGTTAAAAGTTCGGATTCATAAGCACCCAATACAGAAGCACTGAGAAACCCATGGCTTGCGCCAGGTCAAGATAGAGTAGCAGTTATTAGGCTCAGATTTTTAAACCAAATAGGGTAAAAAAGATCTAGATCCCGCCATGCTGCAAAGAAACACGGTTGCATAATCATGCCATCCGGTTCTTGCCCCGCCAAGTTACAGATCCAATCTTTGACAACCCACTTCATTTGTCTCAGCAAATAGGAGTTAATCATCATAGCTGGAAACTCTGACCTCCCCCACAAATCCCTTTTGCTATTTAAATGGTCTTTAAACAATGCTCTGCACCAAACGTTTTGCTAGCCCGTTGAAATACCAAAAGGAATTCGAGGGGAAGATAAGAGCAAGCATCTATGTTGTACATCGTGTGTCAATATTAGTAAATGAAGAGTACATGGTATTCTTTATCTGCCGATATTAACACTTGATGTTCCATGTCTGTCATAGTAAATTTGTTCTTGCATATTTCCAGTTCCAATTCCACAAAAGGCCCTGATCAACAATAGGGTGCAATTCTCAAAGATAGATGGGAAACAAAAGAGGATGGTGCGAAGAACTAATTTTCACCAAATCACTTGTCACAGCATTCTCTTCAGTTTCACATCTATCTTTGGTGAAATGCGCACGACCGATGATGAGACCCTTTTGTAGGACTGAACCTGCCAACATGCATAAAACAATTTGAGTTTCTATAAAAATGTACACCAATTAGATAAGCATATAAGCATTGTAAGAAACACATAAAGTAAATGAAACTGTCTCTCGGCAATAACATAATGAGTGGTGATCAGTCTTCGACGACGAAAAGGAAGCGCAGGTACAGTACTAGCGTCTGCACTATCTATTTTTTTTTTGTTTCCGAACACTGACCACCACACACTTGATTTCCAGCCTAACATACATGACTGCTTTTCTTTTATCGAGTATATATAACGCTTAGATCTTCCAACTGTGGGAAAAAAATCACAGGCAGACCTTGGTGTGCAATACTGCATTCAGATCTAAACTGTCTCCAAATACAGGTTTAGAACTGGATTAGAGATCTCCTGAGCTCGGTTCCGGTTGTAAACCTGTATTTGAAGACAATTTTTTTTTTTTTTTTTTTTTTTTTTTAATATTCATCATGCATTACATAGATACCTGGCCAAAAAAAGGATTGTTTTGCTCAGAACAATAGCAGAAGCAACAGTCATAACTAAACCGAAGAACCACCATTCACCAAATCCAAACACTCTCATCTCTAAGAGGTTAAAAGTTGGGATTCATAAGCACCCAATATAGAAGCACTGAGAAACCTATGGCTTGCGCTAGGTTGAGATAGGGTAGCAGTTATTTGGCTCAGATTTTTAAACCAAATTGGGTAAAAAAGATCTAGATCCCGTCATGGCTGCAAAGAAACACGGTTGCATAATCATGCCATCCGGTTCTTGCCCTGCCAAGTTACAGATCCAATCTTTGACAACCCACTTCATTTGTCTCAGAAAATAGGTGTTAATTATCATAGCTGGAAACTCTGACCTCCCCCTCAAATCCCTTTTGCTATTTAAACAGTCTTTAAACAATGGTCTGCACCAGACGTATTGCTAGCCCGTTGAAATACCAAAAGGAATTCGAGGGGAAGATAAGAGCAAGCATCTATGTTGTATATCGTGTGTCAATATTAGTAAATGAAGAGTGCATGATATTCTTTATCTGCCGATATTACCACTTGATGTTCCATGTTTGTCATAGTATATTTGTTCTTGCATATTTCCAGTTCCAGTTCCACAAAAGGCCCTGTTCAACAATAGGGTGCAATTCTCATGGATAGATGGGAAACAAAAGAGGATGGTGCGAAAAAGTAATTTGCACCAAATCACTTGTCATAACATTCTCTTCAGTTTCACATCTATCTTTGGTGAAATGCGCACGACCGATGATCAGACCCTTTTGTAGGACTGAACCTGCCAACATGCATAAAACAAATTGAGTTTCTATAAAAATGTACACCAATTAGATAAGCAGATAAGCATTGTAAGAAACACATAAAGTAAATGAAACTGTCTCTCGGCAATAATATAATGAGTGGTGATCAGTCTTCGACGACGATAAGGAAGTGCAGGTACAGTATTAGCATCTGCACTGGCTATTTTTTTCGTTGCCGAACACTGACCACCACACACTTCATTTCTAGCCTAACATACATGACTGCTTTTCTTTTATCGAGTATATATAACGCTTAGATCTTCCAACTGTGGGAAAAAAATCACAGGCAGACCTTGGTGTGCAATACTGCAAATGGAGAGAATACTGTATTATTAAGTATGATATAAAACTGGTAAACGAAAGGCAGACAAACAAAGTATATATATGGCAACTCACCAACAGTCGACCTCGATCTGACTTGAAGCATAATGTGCTCTGGTAGGTGAACGTGAAAACTCGGGTGCAACAAAAATATTGACAAAGTATCAAAGATGGATGCACAGACCATGCGAATATAGTAATAGTTGGGCTCGGTCTCCGTACATCCATCATTGATATTCCGTCTATTTTTGATGTTTAACTTGTGTCCGTAGTATGCAATTAGGTTGTTGAATATAAAAACCCCGCTGCCAGAAAAAATAATATAAGCAGAGTCGTCTTGTACAGTGGATTAAGCCTGTAAATTTAAGATATCATAAGCATACATATGCAAATACAGTAGTTTGATATTCAAAGCTAGCATAACAAAATTCAAGCAATACTTATCTTTTCTATGTTACAGCCATGTAGCAACATGTCAAATTAAATGAAACAGGAACAAAACAACACCGTTTTAATGGTGCCATAATAGTTGCAACACTAACACGCGACTTAGTTTAATTGGCTGCCTTTTTATAACTAAAGTATAAAAAGGGAAGGCTGTTTACCATAGACTTTAGGGTCTATTTTGTTTAGGCCGTCCCAAACACGGAAAGAAATAACGTCAAATATACCCTGATCCAACATAGCCTGTTTCACCCGCTTGAAATACTAACTCCAACGTTCTAGGAAATGTTTTTTCGAATATGTAAAAGGCTCAGATATGCACTGTATAATCCGACATAAAATACCGGGCATGGCTGCAATCCTAATTCAAGTCATATTGTCGTGCCAAGATACCGGTATAAGCAGATTATGCAACTGAAATATTGAAGGTGCAAATATTTATCGTCATTGCCTTAGGGCAAAGAAGAGGTTGGAGAGAGAGTAGGTTAGATCCGAATGAAGTTTGGGGTATTTTTACCTGGGTTGGGCCTATGGTCCCCTAAAGGGGCTATATTGAAGCTATGGTGAATAGTTCGCGGGTATTAGTATAGAGATATAATAAAAATTCCAATAATAACGACTATTGACAACTAACGACTATCACACAAACTGCATATGGCAATAATAAACATGTAGCAGAACAAAGCCAATCAGACAAAGCAAATACGCAGGCCGTTTACCATTAGAATCATTCTAAGAATCTCTTTTCTTATTCTTAAAACACATACATACATACGTGACATCTGTACTGAAACACCATGATCATCACGTTATGGCTCAGAAAGGCGAGCGTTGGCCATGGCTGCAACCATTACTTGGGTAAGGCTGCCCTGCCAAGATACCACCGATGCTAAATTACCATGTTGAAATGCCCAAGGTCTGCAAGTATAGTAGCAAAAGTGAATACCAGCCATGGCTGCAACAACAACTCGGATAAAGTTGCCTCGCCATGATACTGGCCTCGCTAAATGACAATCATAAAATTATATCTCAATACTAAAACCTACGAATTTATAAACACGGATAGTTATCATCATTGCCTGTATGTATGTGTTGGGCGTTAAACTTGCGAAACACCAACAGGAGAATATCAGGCCAAAATAATACCAGGAACAAAAACAACACTGTTTCAATGGTGCCATAGTGGCTGCAAGACTAACACGCCACTTAGTTTAATCGGCTGCATTTTTGTAACTAAAGTATAAAAAGGGAAGACTGTTTACTATAGACTTTAGGGTCCATTTTGTTTAGGCCGTCCCAAACCCGGAAGGAAATAACGTCAAATATACCCGGATCCAATATAGCCTCTCTCATCTGCTTCAAAAACTAACTTCAACGTTATAGGAAATGTTTTTTCAAATCTGTAAAAGGCTCAGATATGCACTGTAAAATCCGACATAAAATACCGGCCATGGCTGCAATCCTAATTCAAGTCATATTGCCGTGCCAAGATACCGGTATAAGCAGATTATGCAACTGAAACATTGAAGGTGCATGTAAAACCCCAAAATCTAAACAATCCGAAAAGTGAAAAATGCCCTCAAATTTAAAATCTTAAGAACTTATGAATATTATATAAGTAACATCATTTGACGTTTAACCTAAGATAATTATGTCCTAAATTATTTAATGACTTAAGCTATTAAATAAACCATACATTATGAGATTAAAAATCACAAAATAAAAATCCTATACTTCAAATAATACTAAGCGACATTTGGGCTAAAATATCAACAAAAAAAAATCGGCTAAAAGAAAATTAAAAGGGAAGATAGAAACACATTAAAATTGATTATATTGATCCCTTAAATCTTGGACCTTCCTTTTAAACCAAAATCAAAATATACGGTTTATTAAAAAAACCACAAATACCGAACATTTGACAAACCCTAAAACCTTCTCACTAAAAACTTCGGCTGCTATTTTCCCCCCTTCATTCATGTTGTTCGATCTGTAGCAGCATAAACAAGGAGTTCTTGATCATCATTCTCTCATTCAATTCGTATCACATAAGGTAATAATATATGTAACATGTTAATCAATTCGAATTATGAACAAAACCCTAATCGATCTTGTGTTCTTTCTCTTTTGTTTACTGCCGTTCGAATCCACAAGAAAAAGAAGAAGGGAATTGTTGGTGGATTGATCTCGTGTGGTTCTATTATTCGTTTGGTCTTCAAGGGTATTTATATCATCCCTTTTCTCGTTCGATTCTTGTTGTTGTTGTCAAATTATAAACACCTTTGATGATAATAAAAGAGGCTACATAAAATCATGAATCATAAAACCCTAAATCTTAATATGTAAATCGACACAGGTGTGTGTGATGGTTTTAAATTGTTTTGAATATGTATGACCTGTTATTAATCGACCTAGACATGATATGAACTCATCTATAATCGTTATGTGTCAAGAACTAATGATTGGAATGACGAAAACCTAAGAGAATACATGATATATTAAGAACTGCTACTGGCCTAGAAAAAGGACCAACTTTAATCGAATGTATCTAATTGATGTGAACGTGTATTTTGGTGTTTCTGGAGTCTAGAACTAAATTCAATGAAATAGCTACCTGGGAATATTTATCTTGTAATTTTTAGAGGCCTGGAAGGTTACTTTTTGATTTTTAGAAAATTAAGTGTCAAATCGAATTCGTATGTCTGGAAAATCAGTCTGGGTTTTTGAATTTTAATTTACAAACCGTGTCGAATTAGAATGTGTCCTTTGAATTTAGTAATATCTGAGATGTCTACTAGTTACTGGAATTTTTGTAGAATTTGATAAATTTTATTGATGGGGTAAATAATTAATTTATTTTCGGGTGTTTCATAAGATACGATTCTGGGACAGGTTAGGGAAATGGAATTTTCATTTGTACCTATACTAGTTAATAAAATCTGGAAAAATTAGGTAAAATACTAGGGACATTTAGGGGGCGTTTGGTTCGCCGTAATCTGGCGTAATTGGATGTAATTATAATTCAGATTACATTACGTAGGCTGTTTGGTTCACAGAATGGAGGGAATTGTAATTCAGATTACATTACGTAGGCTGTTTGGTTTGCGTTGTAATTGTAATTCAGTCATTACAATTACATCAAAGGAGGGAATTCAGATTACATAGGATGTTGGATGGAAAGTTTTGAATTACGTTGTATCAAAAAACCATAATCATGCACTCTACTCATCATTTCGACCAAAACCCCTAAACCAATTTCAACTCTAACTACCTAAATCAAAAAACCCTAAATAACAATAAATTTCGCATAAAATAATTTTCAGATCTAATTTTCTTACCTACCCCCATGTGTGCGTAAAATACCAAAATAATAATAATAATAATAATAATAATAATAATAATAATAATAATAATAATAATAATAATAATAATAATAATAATATTCGGGTTCGATCTGTTGTGGGGTTTCGATTTTGAGACCCGTTTCGGTTTTCAGTGGCTGTTACTTGGGTTGCTGCTCTTGGTTACCCGCCTGTTTGGGGTTGTTGATGTTAGATATTGTTGCGGGTTTGAGCAGTTTGGACAGTTTGTTTGGGGGTTTGAGCAGTTTTGGGGCAGGTGTTTTGAGCAGTTTGGTTCAGACTCTGTTTGGGTTGCTTCTGTTGGTTGTCCATCTGTTTGTGGTTGCTTCTGTTAGATATAGTTGCTGGTTTTGGCCTTAGCCCCTCTTCAGTTGCAGTTAGTTTTATAGCTGCAGTTTGTGCAGTTGTTTGGTTGCTGCTTTTGGATAGGTCGTTGGTTTGGAGCAGGGGTTGTGATCGAAAAGCAGGTGGTGTTTATTTTCGATACCCTCCGTGGTTCTGCGGCCTTTGCTTTGTTTCAGTGCCTTAGCGCCATATTTAAAAAATAATAATAATAATAAAAAATATAAAAAAAAAATAAGAGCAGGAGTTTTGGCTTGTGGTTGCTTCTGGTTTTATTGCATGGCGGTTATACGTTTCCATTGTCCCTTTGTCGGTCTTAATGGCTGTCATGATGGTAGTGGAAATGGGCTCACCAAAACCTCGCTGCTCACTCACCTTCGGGATCGTCACTTTAACGAAGGGGCGCTAGCTGCCACTAAACTTTCCCTTGCTACTAGTCTTGTTGTTTTCGAGGCTGCTGAAGTTACGCTTCAACGCATGGGTCATTGGTTATGTGGTGTTTGTTTTTAGACGCACACCTTTCGTTCTAAGTGTCGACATGGCAATGGTTCCAATTTTGTGCCTCCTCCTGATGGTGGTGATGGTGTGGTTAGGTACGTGTTGTATGATCTCACTAAACCACAAGTTCCTTCTTCTGTTGAGCCCGCCCATGTTGAAGATTTGGTTATGGACGAGCATGTTGGTTTTGATTTGCCTCTGCTTGACACTTTGTTGTCTAAGGGGTTGCGCACTGTTAAATCCATCCCCCCTAAGTTTCGCCTAGGGTTCTCTCGGGTCTTGAAAGGAGCTCTTGATAAGGTGATCTGCGCGCCTGATGACATTTCTTGCTGGGTTAGTTTACTAGTCTTGCCTACTTGTCTCCTTAAAACCTTTTGCCCGAGGAGTAATCAAGAGTGTAGGTCGGCCACTAAGCGTCAACGCCAGGAAGAGTATATTGTTAATGCTATTCGTGCATGGGGCACCCCTGGTGGCAGTTTGCAGATTGTGCGTGAAGTTTTAGCCGAACCCTCCCCATTATGGTCTAATATTGATGATGGTAGCTTGGACTTGGGTGACCGCAACGTCAAGCAATGTAAGAGGAAGATTTGTGACGGTCATTATACTGCTGCGGTCAGAGTTCTTTCGTCTTCTGGTATTGCACCTTATGATGTTTCTACTCTTGAGGACTTAAAAGCTAAGCACCCTTTCCAGTCTGCTCCTCCTTTGCCTGATATACCTTTTGATCATCACCACCTTGCTGCATCTCCTGCTACGGTTCTTGACATGATTAAGAGTTTCCCTCGTGGTACTTCTTGTGGGCGGGATGGTTTGCGCGCCCAACACCTTTTGGATTGTTTAAATGGTGCAGCTGTGGCTATTTCTGATGAGTTGATCGCTTCTATCACTCAAGTGGTGAACCTTTTTCTTGCTGGTAAATGCCCGAGGGCGTTGGGTGAGTACATTGCTAGTGCTCCTCTCACACCCTTAGTCAAACCAGGAGGGGGTATCCGTCCTATTGCTGTTGGGACTGTTTGGAGGCGGTTAGTTTCCAAGGTTTGTGCGTCCATGATTGGCCATTCTTCGGATGGTTATTTAGATGATTTACAATTTGGTGTTGGGGTATCGGGTGGAGGGGAGGCTATTCTTCATGCTGTGAATCGGTTGATTGAGGATCGTGGGGGTGATGTTGGTCTTTCTATGTTGTTGGTTGATTTTAAAAACGCTTTCAACATGGTGGATCGGGCTGTTATGTTGCGTGAGGTTCGACTTCATTTCCCGGCTATTTCACAGTGGGTGGAATTCTGTTACTCCAGTCCTGCCAGATTATATTATGGTGAGCATACTCTTTGGTCTCATCAAGGTGTGCAACAAGGTGATCCGCTCGGGCCTCTTCTTTTTGCTTTAGTGTTACATCCCCTGGCATGTAAGATTAGAGACTCTTTTAACCTTTCTTTTCAAGCATGGTATCTGGATGATGGCACTATTATTGGAGATACTTTGGTTGTGGGTAAGGTTTTAGAGTTGATTATGATGGATGGACCTAGTCGTGGCTTACACCTCAATGTTGATAAAACTGAGGTTTTTTGGCCAAAGGAAGACCCCAGAAGCAGATATGCGGGTGTTTTTCCCCCTAATATTTCTCGCCCCTTACACGGTGTTAAATTATTGGGTGGGCCCGTTAGTGTGGATTTTGAGTTTGGTAGTAAGCTTGTTCTAAAAAGGGTGGCTAAAACCATTGAACTTATGGATGCTGTTGCTAAACTTAATGACCCTCAATGTGAGTTGTTGCTACTCCGTGCATGTGCTGGTATTTCCAAGTTGTATTTTTCTATGCGCACATGTTCCCCCCGGGTCTTTGAGTGTGCTCAGGTTTCTTTTGATGCGGCACTTCGTTCTTCGTTGGAGCGTATTGTCACTGCTTCTGGGCCTGGTTTTGGTGATTGGCAATGGAGACTTGCCACCCTTCCCTTTGCTTTTGGGGGGCTTGGTGTATATTCTGCAGGTGATGTCTTGAAATATGCTTTCCTTGCTTCTAGACTTCAATCTGCTAGCTTACAGACTAAGCTTCTCCATAGTTCTGGTATTGCCACTGCTGGTCCCTCCTTTGATGATGCCTTATGTACTTTTAATATGAGTATGGATATTGACCTTTTGAGTAACCCAAGCGAGGTCGCTGCCCCCAAACTCATGAAGAAATTGGCAGATATATATTTCGATCGGGTTACTCAAACTGTTGAATCTACATACCATCTAGCTCCTCGACAGATGGCTTTATGGAGTTCACTAAGGGAGGATCATACTTCAGATTGGCTTAGGGTGGCTCCGATTTCGGGACTAGGACAAACTATGAATGCCAGGACTTATCGTTGTGTGTTGTGCTACCGGTTGGGCGTTCCTCTTTTCACTATTCAGGCACCGTGCTCAGCTTGTTCTAGGGTTTTCACTGGAGATATTTATGGGGATCATGCTGTTTCATGTGCGGGTATTGTTGGCATTAAACACCGGCATAACATTGTACGTGATGTTCTTGTTGATATTTGTTCTCGGTCCGGAATCTCAGCTCGTAAGGAGGTGGATATTGGGCTTTATGGAGACAGGGACAGATCTTTACGACCGGCTGATATATTGCTTTATTCTTGGGACGATGGGCGTGATGTATGTGTTGATCTTACGGGTTCGTCGCCTTTGACGCAATCTGGGATGATTGATTTTAGGCCAGGGCGTGCGGTTATTGATGCAGCACAGCGTAAACGTGTCAAGTACGATGCCAAATGTGTTGATATCGGGTATGGTTTCCTCCCCTTCTCCTTCTCTTCTTTTGGAGAACTTGAGAAGGATGCAGTAACCCTACTAAAGTGTATTCGACGATTCTCTATGACTCAAGACATTGGGGCGCGTGCTGCGGTTCATATTTTTAATAGAGTTGGTTTTGCTATTGCTAGAGGTGTGGGGGCCTAGTTGGTTTCTCGGCTTCCCACCAATTTCTTGTAAATTCTATTAGTTTTTTTTAATGAAGTGATGTTTATAATAATAATAATAATAATAATTCGAAAAAATTTATAAAAATTCAAAAAATTTATAAAAATTCGAAAAAATTTATAAAAATGCAAAAAAATTTATAAAAATTTAAAAATTCAAAAAATATATAAAAATTAGAAAAAATTTATAAAACTTCGAAAAATTTATAAAAATTCGAAAAAATTTATAAAAATTCAAAAAAATTTATAAAAATTTAAAAATTCAAAAAATTTATAAAATTTCAAAAAATTTATAAAAATTCGAAAAAATTATAAAAATTCGAAAGAAATTATAAAAATTCAAAAAATTTATAAAAATTCAAAAAAATTTATAAAAACTTATAAAATTCGAAAAATTTATAAAATTTTATAAAAAATTCATAAAATTTAAAAATTTTATAAAAAATTTATAAAATTCGAAAAATTTTATAAAAAATTTATAAAATTTAAAAATTTTATAAAAAATTTATAAAAATTTAAAAATTCAAAAAATTTAAAAATTTAAAAATTTTACAAAAATTTTTATAAAAATTCAAATTTTTAAATTTTTATAAAATTTTATAAAATTTTCGAATTTAATAAATTTTTTATAAAATTTTTAAATTTTTATAAATTTTTGGAATTTTTTTAAATTTTTTCGAATTTTTATAAATTTTTTGAATTTTTATAAATTTTTTCGAATTTATATAAATTTTTCGAATTTTTATAAATTTTTTCGAATTTTTATAAATTTTATGAAATTTTATAAATTTTTCGAATTACAATTACGTTGAGATCCAACCAAACAAAGTGACAGAAAACATCAATTACAATTCATACACATTACAATTACAACACATTACAACTCTTTGAATTATAAATCATTCAAATTACAATTCCTTTGATAGATTACAATTCCTTTCAAAACATACTGCGAACCAAACGCACCCTTAGGTATCTCTGTGAATTTTTGTAGATTTTATTTCGAAGTTCTACTATGATTTATGAATTATTTGAAACAGGTCCAGATCATACCTAAAACCTGATAAAGTGTAATATGACATTTAAAAGGTGTTAATTGTTTATGTTCTAATACTAAAGGGTCTAAATTGTTATTTTGCTAATACTAAAGGACTTAACTTGTAAGAACCTGTAACCTTACAATAATTACACTTTATACCCTAATTTTATGATAATTGCATAATTGGTCCTTAAACTTATCATAATTACTTAATAAACCCTCAAATGTATAAAACTACCATAATAACCTTAATCATGTGTAAATAACCTTATGAACCTTGAACTACTAAAATGGTCATTCTAAATACTTTAAGTTGATAAACTTGAATGTTAATAACTAGTATTACTAAATAGGGAAACTTTCTAAAAATGGAAACTTACTAAATTGGGAAAGTTACTTAAAATGGAAAGATAACGAAATCTGTAAATTGGAACCATTAGTAATTCTGTCTTTTACTCCTCTAGGTCCGAAGAGGGAGTGACTGATTTTCCTGTCAGTGTTTGTTTTGTGATTCTGCTTACTTGGTTAATAAGGTACAGATATTCTGCCCTTCTCAGTAAGGTGCCTTCGTTTCTTTTGATTTGATTCGTATTAGGACTTCCCTATGCCATTGCTATGTTCCCTTCTGATGTGAACCTCTGATGTGATCTTTTTGCTTTGAACCCTTACTTTGATCTTTTGTTTTGGACCTTGCCATAAACCTTGACTTGAACCTTGATACACTTGATTTTATAACTGGCTGAGAAAACCTTTTTAATTATTTATGAAAACTATTTTGAAAGATTATTTTTAGGAAAACCAATATTGAAAGATTTCTCAAATGGACTTTTAAATAGAAACCTTTTTAAATAAACTGTTACTATGGAACTTTGATTATAAACTCTTGATATTGAACCTTCTGATATTAAACCATCTGTTATGAACTATCTGTTATGAGCCATCTGTTATGACACTCTGATTTGATATGATATCTGACTCTTAGTTTGATACCCGAGCCAAAATTTGTGACCCTAGCCATGAAGGTACATGGCCATGTCATTGATGCACCAATGGCATGACTCTAGTGTGTTTGAGTGATGTTACACACCGTCCCCATCTCTGATTATTATGTGCACACCTCTGTTATTATGGCCAGTATATATTGTTCGGGGGGGGGGGGGGGGCGTATGGATGCATCCTAGATCTGTTCTGTTTAGTGGATTTAACATGATTTGATATGATTTGTCTGGTGACTGGTACTGTGTGCAATACATGCCTTTCACATATATCTGGGAGCTAGCTACTCCATTTGAAGAATGAGGACACCCCTCATATTATCTGATTATCTGAGAGGTCTCCCCTCTACATGATTATGAAGATTTATGGTTACGATATGGCATGATCTGTTTCTGGGCTCGTGGTGGATTACTATCCCTTTTCTCTTTCCTTTATACTTATTCATTGACTTACCCCTTGAACCATATTACATCTGTTTGACCTTTGTTTCTGTTATTCTGTACTATTCTCTATTACTGTTTGTTATCGTTATATCTGTTCACTGAGCTCTCGTAGCTCAGCCGCATTTCTTTTCCTGCGGCAGGTTTTAGTAGGAAGCTGGGATTGTGTGGAGAGTGTACCTTTGGACTTAGAAGACTTGATAGCTATTCTGGATTAGAGTTGACTAGAAGATATTATATTTTAGATTTAGTGTTTTTGGAAGTTCTCATTTGTAACCTTGTAGTTTCGCATTTCATTTGTAACCCTTGAAATTTATTGTATTATTATAGATGTATGCTTTGTTTGATCTGATACGAAACCATTATCGTGATACCTTAACCCTTGCCGGGTTGGGGTGTTACAATGCAAATATTTATCGTCATTGCCTTAGGGTAAAGAGTAAAGTCAAGCTTCTACGCATCAAAACTAAACATAAGGGTCTACCCGGCATGCTGCAAATCCAATAATTTGCCTCGCCAAGATGCGGGTTACCTCAACTGTAAGTTTGCCTACCAGCACATCCACCATGGTTGCAAACACAGATCGAGAATGTGTTGCCCACCCATTATGAGAAACGATGCCTACAACACAAATTCAAACACGCAACTTAGAAACGAAACCATCAAAAATCATCATAGAGAATAGTAACATAAGAAAGCCAACACCAATCACTGAAAAAATACATCCTTTAGCGCAATTACACATAACCATCAAAATCATCAACTGAAGCAAGAAAGCATATATCTTCTTTATTTCAAACATATTCAGGGCCAAAAATACTCAACAAAAGTAGCGGCAACCAAATAGCCAACAATATCTTATAAGCAGCCCAAAATGAAATAAAGCTAAAGTAAAATAAAAATAATAATAACGAAAGGAACATAAAACCTGTGATATGTGATATTCTTTTTGAAATGTTCATCCTTTTTTGTCTCCATCTTTTTATTCCGAACAACATGTACTATAGCATCCTAACATGAAAACCATTACTATCAAACAACCCGGCCACCAGCGAGATTTCTGAAACTTTTAAATCAAATGGTTAAATATGTCACGTTAACCAATACTCATAATTTCAAGTAAATATAAATGGCCACCCTACCAAGATTGCATACTGCTTTATATAGATGCATTTGACACTATTCTTAAACATCCAACTGTAAAGAATACTCATAATCTCAGTTCAAAAGCCAAAACAAAAAATGGCATATCTGCTAACCCTAACACTATAGGCAGCAAACATGTAATCGAAAATTCAGAGAACTTAACGACAGAAAAAAAATAATAATAATAATAATAATAAAAAATTCCAGACCTATTAACAACAATGATCTGATGAAACACAACAAATCCAAATGATCCAAAAAAAATGCCTTATGCCAAAGCGGACCAGTAAAGTATAAAACACATAAAATGTTCACCATAGAGTGTTTTTAGACCCTTTAGGGGATCATAGGCCAAACCCGGGAAAAAAATACCCCGAACTTCATTCAGATCTACTGTATTCTCTCTCACGTCTCTACGTGACCTCTTCTTTAAGTCCAACGGTCCGTCACCCAAAAAAAAATGACGTAGCAACTGGATTGACCAATTTACCCCGCCATGCCTGCAAATTCTATCATTACAGGCTATTAGACAGTCGAATACTAACTATATACACATTCATCATAGTCAGTTGAAGGCTCAGATTTTAAAACAACTGAAAAAGTGGATTAAGCTGCCATGGATGCAGAGTTGGTAACTTACCACGCCAAGATGCGGATAATGTCAACTTTGTACATTTGCCAGGAATTGGCCATCATAGCCTCGTTCGGCTCAGATTAAACCTTGGCGATTTAAGTTGTTTATATCCATCATAGCCTAAAATAAATGCATCTATGAGGCTGAGACAGGTTGAGAAACGAAGAAAGCGGATACATCCGCCATGGCTGCAAATCTAATAATTTGCCCCGCCAAGACACGGGTGATCACAGCTTTAATCGATACACACTCTGCTTACAGCGACAACCCTTCACAGACTTCTGACAATTATATGTCTATACTATTACCCGCAAGCTATTCACCATACTTTCAGTAACATAGCTCAGAACCAAATAGTACCGCCATGGCTGCGTTAATAGAAACACCCTGCCAACACACGACAATATGTCCTTACTCATATAATCTATGATTAACCGATTTCAAAAACGCGCATGCTTACAGCGGCAGCCCTTCACAGGCTTATGACAATTTCGGTAGTATAGGTTACAACGAAACAGTACCGCCATGGCTGCGTTAATATAAACGGCCAGCCAAGACACGACAATATGACCTTACTCATATAATCCATCAACAAACGATTTCACAAACGCGCAACAACAGTCGTGGATGCGTTAGTGTAAACAGTTCTCACAAAGCTATCTCCTTACATACATAATACATCAACAACCGATGTTGCAAAGCTGAAACAACCACCATGATTGCGTACAGGCATTCCAACACATAAAACATACCCTGAAACCAAACGGCCGCATTAGCTTTATGAAGGGAAAAAGTTAAAAAGTAAATCGCATCTCCACATTCAAATGCATTAGCTTAGACAATCAAACTCAAACATCAACCCTAGTTTATTCTAACACATAACTAATATACCCTAGCATACGAAGATGAAACAACATAAGCACCCAAATCATGAACCCTAAATCAACCCAAATCATAAAGGGTAAATCAACCCAAATCATAAATCCTAATTCAAACACCCTAATTTAGGCAGTATACCCCATTAACCCCTAAAACTTATAAAAAAACAGACAACTAACAAAAAAAACCCAAATTAAATTAAAAACCTAATTTGACCTTCCTTTATTACGGCTAATAAACAATCTTCACCTGAAATTACCACCAGCATAACTGAATCATCTAAAAAAAGGTTTTAAAGATAAGAAAGACTTGAAGTTACCACCAGCGTAACTGAATCGTCCAAAAAAAGGTTTTAAAGAGAAGAAAGAAGTAAGATGTGACTAAAATAAGAGGTATTCTACCTGAAAAAAATGGGCAAAACACAACCACACATCAACAACAAAAATCCGGATCCTCTCACAAAGATATTGTTCCCCCATTATAAAATTAATTTCATCTACATAACACTGTAGCCATAGACACATAAATCACTATAGATATTTCGGAGGCGGGTGCTCCTTCGTTTTTTTTTTTTTTTTTTTTTTTTTTTTTTGGTGCCGGACCTTGGAGTTAAAGAAGAGGTTAGAGAGAGATGTGAGAGAGACTACGTTAGATCCGAATGAAGTTCAGGGTATTTTTACCCGGGTTGGGCTTATGGTCCCCCTAAAGACCATAAACCGAAGCTATGATGAATAGTACGCGGGTATTAGTATAGAGATATAATATAATCATGTTTGTTCCAAAAGTTTTTTATGAATCTCTCGACTTTCTTTCATCCAAATTTATATATCACCTGATTTTCGCAAATTGAGTTTTATTTTTTTTATAAGTGGAAAAATGTCTTTAGTTAACAACTGATTCTATCATCATAAATGACAAATTAACTCAAAATAAAAGATAAGAAATAAAACATTTGTAGCACAAACAGCTAATTTGAAACCTGTAAGATTAAAGGGAGTGAGGCTACCCAACTAAGGGGCGACTCGCGACACGTGGCGCTAAGTCAGCATGTTGGGTAGCCTCAAAAAAAATGGGGAGTGAGGCTACCCAGGAGGGTAGGGCGACTCGCGACACGTGGCACTTGTAATGATTGTTTTTTTTTTTGTTTTTTTTTTTTTTTTTCACTATCTAACTTATTAATACGGAGTAATAACTAAAATACATTTTAGAACAAAGGTTGGACATTATTCTTTGTTCCATCTCCACTGCAAACACACACACTCAAAAAACACACACTCCTTCTTCTTTGTTCCTTCTCCACTGCAAACACACACATACACACTCAAAAAAAAAAAAGGAGAAGCCCTGCACAACGGCTATTTTTTTATCGAAGATTGAAATGAAGAGGCGATACATATAGATCGCCAGGGTTGCAAGTCGCCGGGGGGGGGGGGGGGGGCGGTGTAGCCGGCGATCCGGCGGCGATCCACCGGCGATCCAAGGGCTTATCGCCTCTGGTTCGCTCCACTCCGCTTAGCCTAAGTGTAAAACCTATAGGCTATAGCAGAATTAATGACTTCGAACTATGACTCTCCCATATAAAAGTGTTACAGTATTATTTGTTTAGGGCATCACCGCATCACAAAATTTATAATGATTACTCATAATACACCATGGTCTCATAATACACATTCTTTTACTACAAATGATTACTCAAAACTCAATTTATATCACTTTATGCTAAGCTCACATGATACTATGATAGCATAAATACACATTACTTATATCTAATGGCCCATGTCTACTGGATATTTATCCAAAAGAACAATGTAACTTTATAAATGATTGGGATATCATCTAAAGGTAGCTTATATTTTGATTTTTTACACACTAATTATAAGCAATAATTCTTATCGTAATTCGCTTTTGGATTGGTTCTGTTTTCATTTGGCTAAACCAAAATCCGTCTACTGGTTTGATTCAATTTCGATCCTAAAACCGTTTTCAATGAACGATTCAGTTCGGTTTTTGGTTTTAATGGCAACCCAAAAACGCGTCGTACACTATTGAGACACCCGTGAAGGACACGTCCCTCATGCTAAAATGAAGAACTTGATCGTTCATACAACCGAGTTGTGGAAGTATGTTTGTGTGGGTGATTTTATTTATTTATTTATTATTATTTTTTTTAAGTATGTTTGTTTCTAATAAGGTATGTTTTGGTTGTAATGTTTGTTGTGTTATTACACTATGTTGTGGTAATGTTTGTTGTGGAGAGTGACGCTGGCGTAGCGTTGAGTTGGCGGTAGTGATGTTCGTTGTGTTAATGTCTTATTTCTAGCCTAAGGTGTGTTTATTAAAAGTAGGAGTAGCAATGAGCGATGACAGTGAGCAGTAGTCGTGAAAAAATAGCCACAACTCAACGTTTCTTAAACAAGCATTACAAAATTATACTTTTTAAAAGATAGCCACAGCTCACAACTCTTTTGTCAAACGACCTCAAAAAATCAAAATGCTCATTATTCACCGCTCACCGCTTTAAAAATCTCCACACCGCTCCGCGCCAAACATACCCTCATAATAGTTTTCTTTTATCAGTAAATTGTTCTCCTATTTGCTGAATAGCTACCCAAAAGTAACAAATTTAAAATTTGTGCTACCCACGGAACTTATGACCTCTAGCCCAATAAATAAGAGTGTTAAACATCCAATCAAACACTCATTTGTGTTAGCTGCTGCCTTTACGTTTGTTTATCAACAAAAAAATTTGAGCAACATTTCAAACAACACCGTGTTCTACCGCTAATGTGTAACACCCTCAAAATTACGGAAGATATATATTTGGGTGCTATTAAATCAATAATCACAACACAAAGATATGGAGAACGGATTAAAAATCCGTTTTAAAGTAGTTTACATTTCCAAAGTTAATTGTCATACATCAAGTTCAATTCAATTAAAACAAGGCCCATTTAACATGACTATCCCAAATTAGAGTTTAACGCATAAGCAAAAATATTTCTAGAAATTTATGATCAATGCCATGCCCTGCCTTCAATGAATACATTCTCAAACACATGAGAAAAACATGCTAAAAGTCAGCTAACGCTGGTGAGTTCATATGTTTAAAGTAAATAAGCGCATATGAACCATAACAAATAATTTAGCAATCACACTCATTCTGTATGCTAACACTAAGCTCATCCAACCGAAACTAGACAAACAACATGCCAAGCTGGCATTGCAAAAAACGGAGCCCGCGAGTGTTAATCCCCAGACACTCGGCAAAATCCGACATGGTATACGTTCGCGTTGACCTGCTGGGCCAACCGAACGGGGGAGTCACCCTCAATAGATCTATTTATATCATACGCGCTTTCGAGCAGTAATTGACTGTTGATGATAGTGGGCGCAATGGGATTCAAACATACTTAAGTTATCCGCATACAAGTGTGTATAAAAGCAAAGTTCAATTTGGTCCATGAAAACAGTTTTGCATGTTTCTCACCCCAAGGTTTATAAAACAATACGTATAAAAATAGGGCTATAAACTCACCTTAATAACAATAGCAATCTGCTAGTCAACAATAACGTAGTGCAACCGCTCCAACACGCGACCTAGATCAGTATGGTAAGTCTTAGCGAATTATTCGTATTTTAAATGTTTTAACTCAATTGAAAGGTTTGCGTGTGTCAAGTGCTCGTGTATTTCTTGTTTGCTGTGTGGTAAGGTACATTTCAAAATAGTTCATCGTATAAGACTCTTTGGTGATGGCTCATGGTGAAAGTGTATGGTGAAAATACGTGTGACGGAACTTCCGTGCTCAGTGCCTGTCGTCGCAAAATACGTAAGTAATATATGTATTATCGTATATATATATATATATATATATATATATATATATATATATATATATATATATATATATATATATATATATATATATATATATATATATATATATTTAATAATTAAATATTTAATTAATTAGGGCTTATAATTAATTAAACATGTATTGAAAAATTAATATGATAATGGTGATAGTGGGGTATTATTATATTATAAATATTATAATTGTTTATGATATAATGATAATTATAAAAAAATTTATAAGTATTTAATATAGAAAAATTAAATAAAGTGTAAGTGTATATATATATAGCATATATTTATAAGTCTCATAAAGTCTAAAAATATTAATTTAGAAGACTTAATATTTTTAATAATAAAAATAATCCGTTTCGTCCTTTAGTCGGTTTTCATCCGAAAATATTATAAGTGTCGAAATTTTAGAAAAATCGGGCATGACCCATCCGTTTATTCAAACCTTTCCATTTTTACCAAGTGTTGCAATTTCCTCAAATAATCCCTTACATTAACTATATTTGCAAAACTAGTCCAAAATGTATATTTATAGTTATAACTATATTTATCGTTACGTTTGCTTCTTAATTATGAGTTTCGATACAAAAGTCAACGTTTAGTCAAAATACTTTCAAAAGTCAACAACTACAACTTTGGGCCGAAAAGCCCATTTATTTGTCTTATTAGGCCTAAGGTGTCAAAATGAGTTCAAAACGGTTTTTATCGATATATAACGTTTTAATAAGTCAAAATATTTATAAAAGGTCGAAAAATGTTCGAAAACTCATTTTTGTCATCCGAAATATTTATTGGAAGTTTAGCCCAAAAACCATTTAACCCTTTTAAGTTACGATATATATATATATATATATATATATATATATATATATATATATATATATATATATATATATATATATATATATATATATATATATATATATATATATATAGTTAAGTTTTTAAAAATCAATTTAATATGTTCATCACGTCGTTTGGTCAAAAAGTAAAACCAAGCCGAATTTAGGTCGGGCTCGGCCCAAGTGTGTGGAGACCCCAAAATAAGCCCAAAAACATATTTAAGCCCTAAGCCCTTTTTAATTTATTTAGTTACGTAACGATATTTAATTTAGTCAAATAAGCACTTATAAATAAGCCATCAAGTCAAATAGTCAACCAAGGCCGAAACATATTGGGCTCGGCCCAATATGTGTCGTACGACCCAATCTTGACCCAAAACAAGTCAAACACAAAAAGCTATAGCTTATTCAATAAGCTATCCAAAATCACTAATTTCGCCATTTCACCACTAGAGCCAAAATTTTAGGTTTTTCAAAACCCCAATAATTATTTATTTCTATCATGTGCCGATTTATATATACACACGAACAAGTGTATATCACGTTTTAAACTCGCGTAATTAACACTAATCACATTTGTATCATCAAACTAGTACCACAAGCAACAAGATTTACCACACAAGCAAGAAATAACATAACTTGTATAAAAACTACCAAAAAGTCGAGCACTAGAAATAACATGTCAAACCCTAGCTTTTCCATTTTAGCAAAACATATACATTTAGCATTTGGTAACACTTTAGACATCAAGATAACATGAAATGAACAAGATTGAACAAGTTTTAAGAATTCTTAAAATGCTTTGTAAAGAAGTTGAGACCCACAAGACAAGAAAACAACACAAATTGCTTCAAATTTACCCAAGACACGTTCCAAATCACTCCGAGAGCTCAAAAGTACACCTTGATTATCTTGACACTCAAAGAATTTTTATAGATCTTGATTTTTAGTGTGTCGAATGGGAGAAGTGAAAGAATTGTTTGGGAAGTTCTTGATGATAAAATGAGTGTGTGTTTAGTTGTGTGTTACTAATTAAGTAACCAACAAATATATCATGTGTCATCATCCGCTAATAATATCAAAGTGTATCAAATTTTTTGTCTCCATGTGAGGTGTTGGGCGGCAAAACGACGCATAGAGGGGGAGGGAGGATATTTTTGCTCCTCGTTGATGTATCGTGTGTCGGTTTAAGCTTAAATGTTACCGTAAAGTATCAGTTTGACGTTTTTGGACACGTACACGCAGAATAAAGTTTTTATTGAAGTTTTTGTCAGAATAATAATTAAATATTATTATTCGGTCAAAAAAGCATTTATTTGACTGCCACCATATATACTGTACTGTCGGTTCGCGTGTGGGGTTGCATTTTAGTAAATACGAGAAAGCTTCTCAGTCAAATACGAAGCTTGTCAGTAACTATCAGAAATAGAATAATTTACGCTTAGTGACAAAAATAAACTTTTTCAGCAGTGACTATAAGCTACAGTATGCGGGACAGCTCCCAAAAATGTTCAGAAATACTCAAAAACATGCAATTACGCATAGAAATGCTCGGCTTAAAAATAATAAATAAATATTTATTATTAACTTAAAATGTGAAAATTACCATTTGTCACATGATATATATCTTATCTTACTCTATAAAAGTATATGTATTTGTTTTAGAATTTAAGAAGTACAAATCTTAATATTGATTGTATAAATACTATAAGCAACATATTTATGATGTTACAATAATAATAATAATAAAAATATATATTTAGCTTTTGACTCAAAACTTAGGTTGAAAATTTGAATATCTTCAATAATATCTGTTACTACATTTAATAAAAAAAATTGATATTTGTAATCATATTTATGTTTCGGATAAAATTAGCAAACATATTAATAATTAAAATGATACTTATATTCTCTTAAGTTTTAAAATGATCATTCAGATGTGATTAAATCATTTGGTAATGATAAATACATATTTGTTAATTTCAGTAAGAAAAAAAAAAATCATGTTAGAATCAAGATAATGAACTCGGTACTATTTTACAATTATCGGTTGTTTGAATCGATTACAAGTGACCTTTTTACATCTTCTTTATAATGGTTATATGATTCAAACATCATAATACTTTTAGGCTACCCCCAACGCTGGTAGCGTGAGGGGTTGGGTAGCAAGTTCACGCAGCAAGAAGGGTTGGGAGTGTGGCGTGAGTGGTTGGCAAGGAAGAAGAAAGGCAGCGAAAGGTGAACCATTCACTTTTGAGAAATCGTGCATGGTGGGTATTTTTATTATTTGTTTCTAGTTTGTTAGTGTGTGAGATATATTTAGTGAGTTATTTTAATAAATAAAAAAATGTGTTGAAACGTGAAGTTGTTTGAGATAGTTGAGAATGAAAAGTGAAATAATGGTGAAAAAGAGAAAAAGCTGATGTGGCGCTGAGGTAGAAGGGGAAATGTTGTGAGGGTTGGGGTAGTCTTAGAACAACCAACTGATTTTATATTATTGCTTTGAAGAAAACAAATACTCTACTTCTTCATAAAATTTCGAGTAAATTGCAAAAATCATCTTGTGGTATGGCTAAATTGCACGTTTCGTCCTTGTGGTTCATTAAGTGCAAAGATGGTATGTATTCTCTACTGTTACGTGCACTTTTGCTCCTTCATTTTAAGCGGCGTTAAGTACGTTCCGTTAGCAGTTACACGTTAGCCCTTTTGGATAACGATCGTCGCAGCGCCCATCTTTTAAACTAACGGCCGTTTCTAATTTAATTTTTTTTTCGATTTTTTAAAAAAAATTTTTTTCCCTTTTTTTTTCTTTTTATTTTTTTTTCGAAAATGTTTTTTATATAAAAACGTTTTATAAAAAAAATTTTATATAAAAATGTTTTTTATATAAAAACGTCTTTTTTTTATATAAATGTTTTTATATAAAATTTTTTAGATAAAAAGTTTTTATATAAAATTTTTTATATGAAAAAATTTATAATTTTTTTTAAAACTTTTTATATAAAAATGTTTTATAAAAAAGTTTTTATAAAAAAATGTTTTTTTATATAAAAGAGTTTTTATATGTTTTTTATATAAAAAATTCACATGTGACGAAAAACGTATATATGTTCTAAAATTTTTTACGCGTTTTTATCAATGTTGCAAAAATTGGCCGAATCGGTTGATTAATCGCCGATTAATCGGTAATCGCCCTTGTACCTTGTTGATTTTTTAAAATCGGTGGAAAAAATCGGCCTAGGCAGAAATCGGCCACTAATTAGTAAAAAATTGGCCGAATCGGTCAAAAATCGGCCGAATCAGTAAAAAATCGGCCAAATCCGCCAAAAATCAGCCTAATCGGCCTAATTGGTCCACTTAAAAAAATAATAATTTAGGCATTGTACTTAATTTGGGGATCGTTTATTTCACTTATAACGCACAATAGGCCTCATAATCAGAATTGGAGCCTTTTATTGAGGTTTGGAAATATAGTAGGCATGTAATCATTTAAGATCTTTAGTTTGGTCTCCAGAAATACACATAACTTGCAGGAAATGCCAATCCGATTAATCACCGATTAATCCCTCCTTGACCGATTAATCGCTGTAGGGTGGTCGACCGCCCGACTACCGATTCACGATTTTTGCAACATTGGTTTTTATAAAATAGTATATATGTTCTAAGTACGAAAAATGTAAAAAATTTTATACGTTTTTATGTATGTTCTAAACGTATAAAATTTGAGTAAATTGCAAAAATATGTTCTAAACGAAATTTTACATTTTTATAAAATTTGAGTAAAGTGCAAAAATATGTTCTAACCGAAATTTTTTTATACGTTTTTATATATGTTCTAAACGTATAAAATTTGAGTTGAGTAAATTGCAAAAATATGTTCTAAACGAAATTTTTCGTTTAGAAAAATATGTTTTAAACGAAATTTTACGTTTAGAACATATATGAAAATGTAAAAAAATAAAATCATGTTTTTCGTAAGCTTTTAGAACATATATACTTTGTTTATAAAGTCTTATAAAAACTTTTTTTTAAATAAAAAACTTTTTTATAATTTTTTGAGTTAATTTCATAAATGGTCCCTGTGGTCTGTCGGGTTAAACGGGTTTAGTCCCTAAACTTTGTTTTCTAACGGATCCAGTCCCTGTGGTTGCGACCTATAATGAGTTTGGTCCCTGAGACTAACTGTCGTTAGTTTTTACCGTCAGCTAATGACCGTTTGTAACAAATATTTGCACCATTAGTCCTTTATACTAACGACCGTTTATACTTAACTCAATTTTTATTTTTATTTTTCTTTTTTCCTAAAAAAAAATGGTTTTCTTATATATTTTTTTTCTAAATATCTTTAAAATTTATACACGTTTTTATACATATTTTTATACACGTTTTCACACACATTTTTATACACACATTTTTTATACACACGTTTTTATATACATGTTTTATACACGCTTTTATACACATGTTTTTATACACACGTTTTTATACACACGTTTTTATACACATTTTTATACACATTTTTATGCACACATTTATACACATATTTTTATACACGTTTTTATACACATGTTTTTTATACACATGTTTTTATACACATACTTTTATACACACGTTTTTATACACACATTTATACGCACATTTATACGCACATTTTATACACACATTTATACACACATTTTTATACACGTTTTTATACACACGTGTGTGTATAAACGTGTGCATAAAAACGTGTATAAAAATATGTGTCTAAATGTGTGTATAAAAATGTGTGTATAAATGTGCGTATAAATGTGTGTATGAAAACGTGTGTATAAAATCATGTGTATAAAAGCATGTGTATAAAAACAGTAGTATAAAAAACATGTTTATAAAAACGTTCATAAAAATATGTATATAAAAATGTGTATAAAAACGTGTGTATAAAAACGAGTATAAAAACATGTGGATAAAAAACATGTGTATAAAAACGTGTATAAAATTATGTGTATAAATGTGTGTATAAAAACGTGTGTATAAAAACGTGTATAAAAACGTGTATAAAAACATGTATATAAAAACGTATGTATAAAAATGTGTGTATAAAAATGTGTGTATAAAAATAGTGTATAAATTTTAAAGATATTTAGAAAAAAAATAAATTATAAGAAAACCATTTTTTTTTTAATTTTTTGAAAAAAAAAAAAAAAAAAAAAAAAAAAAACTAAATTTTGAGTTACGTATAAACGGTCGTTAGTATAAAGGACTAACGATGCAAATGTTTGTTGAAAACGGTCATTAGCTAACGGAAAAAACTAACGACAGTTAGTCTCAGGGACCAAACCCGTTATGGGTCGCAACCACAAGGACTGAATCTATTACAAAAATAGTTTAGGGACTAAACCCGTTAAACCCGGCAGATCACAGGGACCATTTATGAAATTAACTTTAAATTTTTTTAAATAAAAACATTTTTATATAAAAAAGTTTTATATAAAAACTTTTTTTATAAAAACGTTTTATATAAAAAAAAACATTTTTATATAAAAAACTTTTTTAGAAAACGTTTTTATAAAACGTTTTTATAAAAAAAACATTTTCGAAAAAAAAAATACTTGACAAAAAAAAACAATCAAAAAAACACATTTTTTTTTTATTTTTAAATTCGAAAAAAAGAATTATAAATGGCCGTTAGTTTAAAGGATGGGCGCTGCAACGATCTTTAGCCAAAAGGGCTAACATGTAACTAATAACGGAACTCACTTACCGTTGGTTAAAATGAAGGAGCAAAAGTGCACGTAATAATAGAAAATACGTATAATATTTGCACTTAATGAACCTCTAAGGACGAAACGTGCAATTTAGCCGTAACACGAGGACGATTTTTTCAATTTACTCTAAAATTTCATTGCATAGCATTGGGTACTCGCCTAGAATACAATATCTTTTTATGTGGTAAATTAGCCACCTTAGATTAGAATATGTCTTAGATTTCCATGTATTTCCTAAACAAAGATAAAACTAATTATTTGTGTTGAGAAAAATACAAAAACAAAAAACAAAAATGAATATTATATTATTATATATCTCCAACCTCTTCTACCTCTGTTACTTCCGTGATCCATCTCTTTGTTTATTAAAATCACATTTTCATATATCTTCCCACCAAAGCAACACATGCACACACAAACACACACACACACACTTAAACTAACTAAACACTTATTTACTTAAACCAAAGTAAGCAAACACTTTTTCATTTGTCTGTTACTCATTTCAGAATCATTTTTTTGATTTTTAGCTCCTTGTCTTCACATCTTCACTTCTCTAAATCCACACAAGATTCCCACTAAATCTTTTTTCCCTCTATTTCTTCTTCATTCTTCATTTTCATTTTCAGGGTTTCATTTTTTAGTATCATTCATGGATGCTTCCTGTGATCTTGAAGTTGATGTTAATGGTGAACAAACCTTCTTCATTCATAAGGTAAGTTTTTAATGTAAGCTATTTTCATGACCCATTTGTCATTTGTTTAAAGTTTAAACTGTCTTTCTGTGTTGGTCATTATGTTTTTTTTAAGGTTAATTTGTCTGGTTTAATTGTAATGACAAGTATTCAAAAAAACAATTAAATTGTACTGACAATATTAATTGTTTAGGGTTATATTCTGCATTTATGTTCATGTTTTTATTATTTTAATACTTGATTATACATCTTTAATGAATCTTTGTTCTTACCCTTTTTTTGTTTTTCCCGTAAGAAAATTTCCAAAAGAAAAAAAAATGCTTTTTTGTTAATGTTAATTTAAACCTGATTTTTTAGTAGATAAAAGTTATTTTCTTCATCACCCATTGAAAGTTTTTGTGTGTGTGAAGTTTATTATCTTTTTTCCCTGTTAATACCAGTAGAAATTTTCATGATATATTTGTAGGAAAGTGTCATTTTCTTTGTGGTTTTATAATTGTATGTATAAATTGTATGTACAGGTTGTACGCAAATTTATTAGTCTCACTCATAGTTGTTTTAATGTAGTTATTCATTAATGTTTTGTGGGGGTACAATCTTGAAACTTCTCTTTTTCTCATTTACTAGGTAGACTCGTGAATTTATCATGTGGGTACCAACTACCATTGTGGCATTGAGAGGCTAATGATATCGTTAATCTTTACAATTCTTGAGAAAAAGCCTGGATCATTTAGCAAATTGCAATAAATGACTAACATACTTTTAGATGGTGTTTTGGGCTTGCTTATTTGCTTATTGGTTTTTGGAATTAGCAACTTTAAATAGATTGATTTCGAAGCACATAGGTAGAAAATTAATCCTAAACACTATTTATGAGTTGTCTTAAATGCAATAAGTAGATTTAGTAAGTCCCAAGTAGTTCAAATTTATATTTTTGGGTAGATTCGACAAAAGAAACTTGTAACATGTCAACGACGTCGAATGGTTGTGGTAACATGTTGACGATGTTAAGTATCAGATAAAAAAACAAAACGAGGCGTGCCGTTGCTATTTATTACTATTTTGGTTGTTACTGAATTATTAAAGATTCCCCCTCCTACAAAAACAATTTATTGCATATAGTGACATTTCACCATTCTTTACTGCAAATTGGTCCTATTTTTCCACTTTATCTTACCAATCCTCTTTTCTTGTTTCATAAATACAATGCGTTTTGTGATGTTTTTAATGCACTGCAAAAGTGCCCTTGTGTAGTTACCTTGAGTTGAGGATCTCACCATACCAATGTATATTGGATAAATCTGTAACGGTTAAAAAAAGGATCCGAACCCATTTACTATCCAAAAAGAACTTGCATGCTGTGCTATTAAAACACCCTGGGTTCAAGATTTTTAGACACATCTTGAATGCGACGATTCTGTTAAAGCAATTTTGTTAGGTTCTGTTTTTGACTTTCTTGGTCAGTTAAGTTGTCTCTAAGATTCAAATATGCATGTCTCTTAGAGATACATTTCGACCCTCTTTCGCAAAAACGACATCTTTCTAGGATTCAAAATCTTCCATAATTGCTAAGGGTGATCAGAGATACAATTAGTCTTTCTTGGCAAACTGATTGTCTCAACGATTCGAAGTTGCATACATTTTTATTTCGAAACAGTCTTTATACTCTGTAATGTTGCTTTAATTAGTGATTTCTTGTAATTAGACAATACTTCATTTGTCACTTCATTGCTTGTAGGAAGAAAACAGATAAATACAAAAAAACAAGTAGCAAATTTTATGTTCTTAATTTAATTGATGCATAATACTTGTTTGTTTCATGAACATTGCAGAACATCATCTCATCATATTGTGGAAAAATCAGAAATTTGTTCAGTAAATCCAAAGGCCCGGCAGCGAATCTTAAAGTCATATTCCATGATTTTCCAGGAGGACCTGAAACTTTTGAGCTTGTTTCAAGATTCTGTTACAAGGATGGCAATATCAACTTAAACCCTTATACAGCACCTCGCTTGTTCTGTGCTGCACATTATATGGAAATGAATGAAACGATCAGCGGGTCCCACAATTTGCTCGAGAAAACGAAGAAATCTATTGACGAAATCAAGTTTTGGAGTTGGCCTGAGCTTCTATCAGCTTTAAAGAATTGTCAAGATTTAGTCCCTATATCAAGTTCTACAGGAATCCTTCAAAAGTGCATGGATTCATTGGTTGCTAGGCTCGTTTACACTAGTGAAACTAGCCCGTCTTGTCCGTCAAGTTCCTCACCTGACAGCTTAGGAATTCGGTTATCAACTGACAGTAAAAGCACCGAGAGTCTAAGGAGTGGCTTCTTGCGGCCAACTTGGTGGTTTGAAGATTTAGTCAGTATTTTGACTCCAAATTCGGTCAAACTATTGATAAAGTCAATAGTTCTTTACAAATTCGACAATGGAGTCACAAGCAGGTTTCTTTTTTACTATCAGAAATCAAGATTTATTAACGCCACTTCGGATGAAAAACGAGAAATAACCGAAACTATCATCGATAGTCTTAGTTTGCTAGATCAAAATGCGGTTTCTTGCAAGAGTTTATTTGGAATTTTACGGGTTGCTTTGAATTTAAACGTCAAGAATATTTGCAAGAACAATTTAGAGTGTATGATTGGTTCTCAATTGGATCAAGCGACTCTAGACAATCTTCTTGTTTCATCTCCATACGGGTCGAACTATCTTTATGATATTAATCTAGTTTTACAGTTTGTAAAGTACTTTTTAGCTGGCAAAATTGCGCGAGAAATTCCTGCTTCTGAGCTGAAGAGAGTTGCTCGACTGATAGACTCATATATCAAGGAAGTGGCTCCTGATCCCCGTTTGAAGGCGTACAAGTTTTTGGCTCTTGTAAAGGCTCTCCCCGATTCTGCTAGAGATTCATATGATGAAATATACCATGCCATTGACATTTATCTTCAGGTAAAACTTCGTTTTCATTTTATGTTGGGTGTAGCTAAAATTCGGCAAGTTGCAGTAGATAGCAATGCAATTACAAGATTGGACTTTGGGTCTAAAAATTGTTACAGAAATCATTGTTATATTAAAAAATGATTATTTAATTAATTGTTGACCAAGAAATTTGTAAAATACTCGCATGACTAACGGTTTTCAAAGTTGGTTGGTTTTAGTAAAGATTTGTATAGTGTTTCTCTACTCCTTTTACATTTTGTCGCAAACCATAGAGCCCAAGTTCAGTGTGAAAGAAAAGTGTCCAACAGTAGTCGATCATTTTCTTGCACAATGTAGATTTGTTTCTTCTTAGTGTCGAGTTTTATCTTAGTTTAGACCTGTTTCTTTTTACTGTCGAGTTTTATCTTAGTTTAGATATGTTTCTTCTTAGTGCCGGGTTTTATCTAATGGTTTCTTTTCTTGTAACACAGGTTCACGCAGGGTTATCAGACGAAGAAAAAACAAGCATATGCAGCTGTATAAATTACGACAAACTTTCAACGGAGTGTTGCAACCATCTTACGCAAAACGACAAATTCCCATCAAGATTTGCTACATTAGCTCTCAAATCTCAACAAGTCAAACTCGAAAACCTTTTCAGTGGCATGGACCTACAAAAACACTACAACCCTTCACCTCATGAACCCATGGAAACTAGAACGAAAGGAGAGAAGCATAAGCAAGACGAGAAGCATAGGCAAATTGTGTTGTATGCTCAACAAGTTGCATCGCATGGAACAAAAGTAGATATTGTGAAAGAAAATGAGAAGATGAGAGCACATTTAGAAGGGATGCAATGGAGGGTGATTGAGTTAGAGAAAGTTTGTAGAAAAATGCAAACACAAATGACGAAAATGTTGAAATCAAGATTGTCTAGACAATCTAGTGCTAAATCCTTACCAAGGCTTTGTTCATGATATATTTTTATACAAGTTTTGGTAAATAATATGAAATTTTAGTTATTATCTTGTGTAATCTAAAGTAGAGACTTGTGCTATTTTTTATGTATACACTGTATGATACACCTATGTCCCGAGTGAGACTCCAAATGAACATCAACCAGAAACCGGCAAAAATGGTTAAGCTTAACAATAATTCAAAATAGTGAGCTCACATTTATTTTTGTGTTTCCATTAACCACTAAATTCAGTCTTGTCACCAAAAGATTTTTTTTTTTTTTTTTTTTTTTTTTTTTTTAAACCTTTACTACCAAATTAAGTCTTTGTTTTTTGGAAATGAAAGGTTCACAACTTTTATCTTGATCAAAAGATACAAAAGAGCAAATTGATTTTATAGAATTTTATGTACTTTAGACAGTGGTAGCAGTACATTCCTTTTATACTTTGGCTTTAAATGAAGTGTCTCCCTCTGTATTTAACTTTTGGTTTTTGTGGAATGTCAAGTCCTTTTCCCTGCCTTCCCACTCATCTTGTTTTAATGGAATCAAAATTTGTTCTCATTCGGTTGTATAAAAGCATAGCATAGATGGCCTCAAAGCAAATATAATGTCAGGTTAAATTGTGTCTTAAATATTTACATGTATACACGTTCATGGATTTCACTATGCTGGTACTAGAGGAAGGCCGGTTCATACTCGTATGATCATTGATTTTTTTTTATAATGACACCACATTTGAAATCCGACCCCCGAATTAAACCATCCAAACGGGCAGGCCCCGGGACCCGAACCACTAGGAGAGACCCGCGAAGTGAAACCCCTAGAACTCACGGCTTCGCACTAGGAGGAAAACCTGTATTTTTTATCTCTTGCGATACTTGAACCCTGGGTTTCTTGTTATAAACAAGCTAATTAGCTTGTTCATGACACGAAACCCTTACTCTCATTGGTTTTCAGAGCTAATATCTTTGAAGCTTTCACTGTCTATGGAAATATACTACGAAAAATTCATTTAACTTAAACTTTAGGTAATATATTTATATGCAAGTACATATTTTCCCATGAGTAGAAGTGCACAACCGTTAGTTTGAATCATATAACATTCATTTGGATTATTCAAGGTTTAGTGGTCGGTTTCTAACGTTGACTATCCATGTAACTGTTGACTTAATGCTGTATAAGGTTGTATAGTACAATTATTCATTGCATCATTGCACAAGTATTTCAGTGCATGCACATATTTCATTGGGAATGTTGATGATAACATGGATGGATGGATGTTGATCCCATTAGCATTTTAGCTTACACGCTACTCATGTGGGCTTCTTGTTACAAACAAAGTCCAAAAACGTTACGGTTTGTTTACTCTTTGAATATACATATTTTATGTAGTGATTGTTTACGTGTATAAAAGATTACACTTAAAAACTGTAAGATGTTTTCAACCGAGATGTTGCTACCCGAGTTACAGCGGATGCAAAAACATTTATTTTATTGCTACAAAATAGAATTTTAAAAACATATGCCTTTTTTTTTTTTTTTTTTTAATAGAAAATGTTAACAACAAGGATTTCAATCTGTGCGTTACTGCGAAGTGTTTGTATACAATACTATTGCAGAAGAAGAGGGCCTTTGGCAATTTTGCGGACACAAACGCACTTCTAATAATAGATCTAAACATAAAAATTTGTATTTGTAAGTATGGTACATATAAAGACCAAAAAAATCGTTTTAATTCCCTCCTAGCTTTAGCTCTTCAGTTAAGACACAAATAAAGTCTCACAAAACCGTTTCCACTTCTTCTTGCCTTTAGCTAGATTATTTCCTATTGGCACTATATTTAAGTGCAAGTAGCCTGTATAGCTTGATCCTCTTTGAGTCATACATAACCAATTCTTCTACTGTTTTGCTAAAATCGGCTTATCTTCAGGATGAATGTAGCATTGCCCATTGCGCATATCTGCTTCATAACAGACCTGCAACATAGAATAAAACCATTTGGTTGCGTACCGTAACCTTTGATAAACTCAGAGATGTCAAAAGAATATTTTCATAAGCATGGCCAACCACTACGCATATTAGCCACAGACTCACGGATACAACAACATCCACACCCAACATTTTTCAGCAGTGACAATTGCAAGGCGAATTTCTAAGAGTGCGTGAACTATCTATCACATTATCTAATTGACCCCTTTTTTCATAATAGGCTTTTTTGTTTTCATGAATTAATAACCGCGACATAGAACCACAAACCTCCTCCACCTCAAGAGTTTAAAGAAAAATAATCCCGTCTTCCAAAGATCATTGAGATAAATGATGACAATGACGATGCCAACGATGATGACCACCGTGATCGCGATTTATTGAAAAATATCTTCATCAAAAAGAAAGTGTGTTTCAGGTCACAATGAAAAAGGTGATAACATTGATTATAATGCCTAATGTGTTTCAGTTTAGAGAAGAAAAATGACAAAATTAATTCTTTGATAGAACTTCAGATTCACATAATAAAAAATGCAAGGTGGACATACCCAAAAAGAAAGGGGAAAAAAAAAAAAAAAAAAAAAATACAGAAAAAAATAACACAAAAGAATCTGCATCAGATTTTAAGAGATAAACTACATGTTTCTGCAAAACACCAAGTTTATGTAAATCACATATAGCATTCCAAGAAAGACGATAATCCTTTACAAATTCTTTCACTACACCATCAACCATTTCCCTATCTTTTTTTTTTTGCATCTCTATTTTAGTTTATCTTTTTAATCCAAGTAACAACTACTTTAGTGTTGGAATTGTGTGCTCAAAATAACACTTTAGATACGCTCTAGTAATAATATTGTTTTTTGTTTATCACTTGATAGAGACTCGAATTCGGTCAATTTACTTAGAAATAGTTACCGCACTTTTGTGCCATATGGGTTAAACTAAAAATAATGTAAAATGAAAAGAGGCCTATAACCCATAAGTTTTCCTGTAATACTGGCCCGTTATACATTTGGTTATTAGAGCCCACTCTGTTGTTGCAAAATAACGCGTGTGTTTAGAACTAGGATTAGCTGTATTAACTAGCAACCAATCTTTATGTATTTTTACTCTCTTAACAAAATTTTATTCATTCAAGTCACACAATTACGGAAACGTATCACTAAGTTTGCACTCTGATCTTCTGCGCTACATTTGCACGTTGATTGTTCACTATATAAGCATAACTGAACTGTTTGATTGGTTGGACAACTTCGATTGGAATATTTTATTTGGTTTTTTGCTTGTAATTTGCAGTAATAACATATCTACAGGTAACACCTCATTTTTAAGCAAAAACATATTAGTATGTGATACTGTTAAATAATAAATCATTAATAAAATAAAATATTGGACTAATACACCTCATTCTTTAACAATAACTTTGTAAATTCTAGCTTCTAAGTACCATTAAGAAAAACTGCGAGTTTGGGCCTGAGTAAGTAGCGTTGGGTAATGAATTTATACAAGAGGTTTCAGTTTTTGGTGGCCCGCAATATGAAACTATGGTTATTTAAATAATTGGTCCTTTGTATAAGGCAAGGTTTTCAAGATTGTGTCTTATTCATGATTGTTTTCGTCTTTGCAAAATTGAGATCGTAAGATCAGATCGAGAGCTTAAAATCCTACTATAATGTCATTTTTCTTAATAGTCTTTGTAATATTATACAAATCTACAAATTATTATATCATAAACACAAAATTATATGAATGTTTCATGAAGATGTTGTAAATTTATGATTATGGAATGTTTAAGATTTTAACATGTTTTTAAAATTCTATAAAACATAAACCATTACTTTGCAGGGTTTTAGTTTGTGGTTTGAAAAAAGTAAAATCAGATCGGATTATATCTTAAGATTCTATGTTAAAGATCAGGATTCTATAAGATCTTAAGTTTGCAAAGATCCTACGTAGAATCAGAATCGTTTTTTATTTGTAGTATCGTAAAATCGTAAGATCCTAAAATTCTGATTGAGATCTTAACAACCATGGTATAAAGCCCTAGTTGGTTCCTTCATAGTTTTTGTAAGCAGTGTTATTTATCCATAGTTTAGTAATAGTCCAAGAAGGTATAAATATAACTTAAATGGGCTAGGCTGGACATTAGCTAACAGAGGGCTCTAACATAAACATAACCCGCTAACAACCCTTTTTAGTTGGAGTTGAAGAGGAACAGACACTCAAACTGACGCGAAACTCATTGAATAAAGCAGAAAGAAAACCTTTGGTGATAATATATGCAATACTAGTAGCGAGAGGAGAATAAAGAACAAACACATAACCCACCGCTATAGGATCCCGAAAAAATGTATATTATTATTATATGCTTGGTGTGTTAATGTTGCATCGAATTAGAGGGAAGATACACGAAACTGACATTATCACAGTCGAAAAACTTACCAGAAAATAAAGGTGTATTGATAACATTAAATAGTTTATACTTTTCTCTATCAAATTCCCTTATATTATGCTCATATTTCTTGTATTTATACAAGATTAGATATTTAATTGCTTCCTAATTGTTTAATAGATTTATCTGAGCATTGAGCGAGGAGATGCGGAATTGAGAAGTTATTGGTTTGGAAACGAGAAAATGCTAGAACAGAAGACATATGAGGCGTAGATGGCATCCAGTACCTGTGCCGTATCCATACTTAAAGCAGTCTTATCAAAGTCAACTCAAAGGAGACATACGGCGTAATTCCATCGTAATGAATACGTCGTATCTATATTGAAGAATCAATGGTTATCCGTATCACAAGAATTATAAGGCATAACTTGGACACATAATATACGTCGTAATAAATAACACAAAAGTAAACGAGAGACGATGCTACGTAATGCTCACTTCACCTCTGCGCCATAAAGATTTCAAAGTCTGGAAGGATTTCACAATTAGGGTATATCCTGAGTAATTGGATTGATAAACTGCGCCGTAATCGTCATGAAGCTGTGAAGAAAATATTTACCGAGAACACATACGGCGTAACCCTTAACTTATGGTTACGCCGTATATATTTCGAGGCCAGGAAAACTATAAATACAAACCCTAAATCATTCAGAAAACACGCATCCATTCCACCTCTCAGTTGGAAAAACGTCTAGGGTTTCATTCAAGGCCATTTTCCAGCAACATAGAAGAACTTTTCAAGGGAGAATTCACAACCAAACATCATCGAAGATAGATCAACATAGAGTAATCGTATCAAACACTATGTTTATTACTTTTTTAGTTTTAATAATTAGTTTTGTTGTACTTTACAACATGTCCGGCTAAACACCTTTGGTGTTTGCCTAGTTATGAATTAATTAGTGTTATGTTCATTGTTCTTTCGTTTATTTATCGCATTTATTGGATATCTATGTGTTTGTTATGAGATCCTTGCGTTTTAGTAATGCTTAGAGGTATTTAGTTCCCGATCACTAGGTGTATACACCAACTCACTTAGGAAATTGGGATGACCAAGGGATTCACGACCTCTTGGTTGTATAGGGATTAACTAAATCACCACCTAAATAATTATGAGCATTTAAACAATGTAAGTTAGTCTCTTGAATGATCAATTAGGCGCCTACATGCTAAGAAGTGGGAATGTTAGCACATGAATAAATCACATAGATAGTTGAAGCTTAAAGACTAGGGACTAGTTAATTGATATGATAACCATTCTATTGAGACTAGGAACTATAGGCTAGTAACATAATAATCAGTTATGCCTAGCGATCTAAGATCACTAATAAAAGTGGTAATTTGACATTGCACTAGGAAGACAAACATAGCATTGGTTAAGGATTAACTAGGTTAACCCATTTTCTCCTCTTGATTAGTACACACAACCATTTACTTTCAGTATTTACTTTATTTTAATTATTTCTTCAATTTAATTGTGACAATTAAGTTAATTAGTATCAAGACTCAATTTGATAGACCACCACATAGCTCTTGGGAACGACCTTAGGTTTACCATTTCCTCACTATGTACGATTGGGTACATTGCCCATTAGTATAGGTGTTGATCCATTAGGTAGACGAGACTTTATAAATTTAAGACCTGATCAACGTGTATCATGTATGAAGCTTACGAATTAAATTACGCAGCCAAGAGGTCTCACTTACAACATTGGTAACACCACATAATTTAACTTTGACACTTGGGGAGAGAGTGTAAAGTGTTGCTTTGAAGGCAACAAATTGTTTCCCAGAAACACGCATACCGGAAGTGGATAAACGAGTAGTGGAGCGGCCAACCCAATCACCATCGTAGTAGGTGACCAAAGAAGAAGTCGAGTTTGTATAATATAGCGTAACCTGAACATACCTCAAAATCCGCTTGACAACAACAAGGTGAGGCTCGAAGGGATCATCATAAAGAGAAACATATGTTGAATTGCATATGAAAAATCTAGTCTGGTGATGGTAAGATATTGAAGACCACCTACAAGAACACGATATACATCAGGTCAAACACATGGGAACCATCAACGCAAAGCTTGGTTTCCAGGTCCACAAGAGTTCTGCAAGGACTGCAGTTTAGCATAGCAGAATGCCTAAGAACCTCAATGGCAGATTTTTTCATAGATATTAACGTCCCTTTAGCACACTACGAAAAACATAACTGTAGGGATTTCATATTGATTAAACCATCAATACCACGAGTACGCAGCGGATGGATCTATGTTTAATGTTATGAATTAAAACACATAATTAAACTACATAAAATACTAACCTCGAATCTATTGAAAAATAGATAAACACCAAGTCTTGATCTTGATCATGAACACACGAACCAATCAACTATAGTGAGTTGATCTCTATCGAATGCACACACTACACGTCTAACAAGAACGCTAGGATGCTAGTACTTGCTTACGAATGAAACACAAAATACTTGGTTTTGTTTCTTGATCGAATTCTTTAAACAAAAAAAGAAGTTCGATCAGTTGTCGACTGGTTTTTAGAATGTGTCGTATGTATTATATTATTATATCAAATTCGTGTGTGAATAATAGAACCAAGGCATCAATATATATATTAACCTCTTGGCTTTTTGTACAAGTTAGGCATAATCTTTTCCACATTCAAGACAATCTTTTCCATATTCTAACAATAGTCGGCTGACAACTGACAACTCTAAATGAGTTCACTTTTCACTTGGGCTTTCATTATTTATTAGTACATTACTAATAATTAATTTAGCCCGTTAGTTAAAATAAGCGTCTAACGGTTAACCATCGACTATTAATTAATTTCGTAAACATTACTTAATATAATTAATACATCTAATATATTAATTACATTAATTAAAACGTTCTCTAAGTATATACGTGTGTGCCCCGATAGGCTCACGTAATTTCTAGCCGTATAACTATTGATTTGACGTGCGCATAACCAACAGCTCCCACTTGCGATCGTCATAAACAATAATATATACTAACAATGCTAAGCGTCTAGCAACACCGCATTGCTCCCAGAAATACCTGAGTGTCGTTTCATAAAACAACTAGGTAAATGGTTTACAATTTTAAATCATCCTTTTGTTTCAGATACTTGTTGAACTATGGATATGGATCAAAGTCATTCCATATTGTTCAACTATTCTGTTTCTCGTTTTAGAAATTAATCAAGATTACCAAACGTAAAACAAGTATCATCTTGATTTACACTTTGGGCACGGCCATGCAGACATCTGATTAATTCAGCGAGGGGCCCAGTAGTATCATACTCCAGAAGACAAGTGGAGGAACAAATTCTATTTTAACTACACGTGTCATTCATGTGCTTCAACCAATTTCTGAGAATAGCCTTTATAACCACCTTGTTCAGGATAGCGTTTGACTATAGTCAAGAAGAAAGATCCACACATGCAAGACCTGCTTGCATCTCAAGTCAGAGGAAAAATAAAATAACCATTTGCGAGATATCACTTAATGACGCCGATCCATAAAGTGATGACTCGTGGGTTTGGGGAAATCCAATATCCAAAGCACGTGGATAACATGTGAGTTTGGCGGACACATCCTTAGTATTCAAAGAATATAACCAATCTCTCACATTTGCCTTAATTCAACAATACTCCCATATCATTGATCGACAATGAACAATTTAAAGTAATAAATTACTTATGGATTAAACATGCAAATACAGGACACAGTTAATATATGAATGAATAACTCAAGTACCACGTATATTAATCATCAAAATAATAAATGTTTTACATATCCCATTATCTAAATACCAAAATCAAAACAGATTTACATGAGACTACTAACTGAACGAAGTCCAATACCATTAACATGCTCAACATGCTTGTTCAAAGGCAACGCCTTAGTAAACGAATCAGCTAAGTTGTCATCTGTGTGAACTTTGTTAAGTACTACTTCATTATCTGCGATAACCTCACGGAGATAGTGAACCTTCCTTTTGTAATGCTTGGCGCCTTTCTGAGCTCCAGGCTCGTTGGCGATAGTTAATGTTCCAGTGTTGTCACATAGCATTTCCATAGGTTCTTTATTGGTGGGGACTACTCCAAGCTCATCAATAAACTTCCCTATCCAAATAGCTTCCATTGCAGCTTCTGAAGCAGCAGTGTATTCAGCCTCTGTAGAAGACATCGCTGTAATGCTTTGCTTGGCACTCTTCCAGACTACAGCGCCTCCGTTTAGAACGAAAACGTATCCGGTTTGCGACTTGGTGTCATCCTTGTCGGTCTGCCACCCAGCATCAGTATAACAGGTAACTCTGAGTTCTCTGTTTAGGTCTCCACCATAAACAAGAAACATATCTTTAGTATATCTGAGATACTTCAGTATGTTCTTCACAGTAGACCAGTGAATCCCCCCTGGATCTACTTGAAATCGACTTGTTAAGTTCTGAGCGAACGCAACATCAGGTCTAGTGCACCTCACCACATACATGATGGATCCTATAGCCGAGGCATAAGGAATCCTCTTCATGCGTTCCACCTCTGCAGGTGTTGAAGGTCCTTGAGATTTTCTCAACTCAAGTTTTACTTGCATTGGGGTAGTTCCACGTTTGGAATTCGCCATATTAAATCTTTTCAAGATTTTCTCAATGTATGCACTTTGACAAAGTCCAATTAACCGCTTAGATCTATCTCTGTAGATCTTGATTCCTAGGATATATGCAGCTTCACCTAAATCCTTCATAGAAAAACAATTTCCAAGATAGGCTTTAATAGCTTGTAACATTGGAATGTTGTTTCCCATGATCAATATGTCATCAACATATATGATTAGGAATACTACATTACTCCCACTAGCCTTACGATATACACATGGCTCATCAAGGTTTTGAGTGAAACCATACTTCTTGATTTTCTCATCAAACCTTTTATTCCATTGCCTAGATGCTTGCTTTAATCCATAAATGGATCGTTGTAGCATGCATACACGGTTAGGATATTGTGGATTGACAAATCCTTCAGGTTGGTCCATGTAAACCTCTTCAGTTAAGTGACCATTCAAGAAGGCAGTTTTGACATCCATCTGCCAAATCTCATAGTCATAGTACGCTGCTATGGCTAAAAGAATCCTAATAGCTTTTATGTCTGCGACAGGCGAGAAGGTTTCCTCATAATCTACACCGTAGGTTTGAGTATAGCCTTTTGCCACAAGACGAGCTTTATAGGTGTGTACTTTTCCATCCATGTCAGTCTTCTTCTTGAAGAGCCACTTGCTACCAACGGTTTTAGCGTTAGGAGGGAGGTCAACTTCAATCCAGACTTTATTGTCTTTCATGGATTTCATTTCCTCGTTCATAGCATTAAGCCATTTTTCAGATTCAGAATCTGCTAATGCAGCTTTATAGTTAGCGGGCTCATTGAGATCCCCTAACTCATGCTCCTCTGAATCGATGTACAAACACATACGTTCAGGTGCACGTATTGTCCTTGAGGACCTACGAACAGGAATAACTTCACTTTCTGGTTCAACACTTTCATGTTCAACCATTTCAGGAAGTTGGCTAGTATTTTCAGAAGGGTGAGTATCTTCTTGAATTTCGTCAAGTTCTACGATCCTCCCACTTGCTTCTTGTGAGATGAGACGATTCTCAAAAAAGTCAGCAAATCGTGTAATACCTGAAATTCAGATAAACTATAAAATGACCAAATTACCCCTGAAACCATAAAACATAATTAAATCACTTATAAAAATTCTGAATTGATTCCAAACTTCTGAAAACGAACTATATATGAAGCAAATTAATTTCTGGAACAACATTATATTATTTTTGAATGTCCAAAAATTATTATGACACGTTAAAATATATATATATAAACCGAAAATACATTTATTTATTTAATTTGTATATATATATATCCTATAATTCACCATATTGTTGCCAAATTAATGATAAAAATATGCCAAATTAATGATAAAACCTTGTAACCATTTTGATACCTATCCATTTATGTCATCCTCTAATCACGATTTTTCCTCTAAGTGATTGATCAAATTTTCCTTGTTTCCAAGTTTAGAAGACACGTTTCTTTTTCCCTTATAACACTTATACATATCTCCCCTCCATAACCTCATCTGATCCAAAAACAATAACTCACAAGTTCTGGTAAATATTCTCTCTCAAAACAAGACCTAGCGTTTACCTTTTATTCCAAGACCATAGGGTTATTTTCTTTGTTACAAGTGTCGCTGCTATGTTGCTGTGGTTTGTCATGGATAAGAGTTTTCAGTTGGGGTTAGTTGGGGTTACGATCGTGTTCTTTTGTGTGTACCTTGCTGCCAAGTTTAAGCCCATGGTCGACTAGTAACCCTCCTAAACGAACCTTAATAACTTACAAAGGCGACAGTTTCTATCCAAGGAAACAAGTAGGTACATGGAGGTGGTGATTAGTTTTAGCGTGACTCAGGTGGTGATCGTATGGTTATTGGGTTCGAGGGTTTCTGGTTTTGGTTCCTTGGTTCTCGCTTCTCCCATTTGATCCGACTTGAGGTACCCATATCGTCTTGGTGTCCTTTTGATTCAAGTATATGAACGTATATGTATAACTATAGAAGATCTAATCTAATGTTTCGTTAAGACGATTATGCGAATAATATATGTTACATAAAATCATAAATCTTGTTATAATATGTGTATCGAGCGTGTGTTATCTCCTTCGATTTTAGTGGATCGTAAAAGTGAATTTGTGTGTGTTTGAAGTAAATTTGGTAAGTCTCGAACATATATGTGTAAACAAGTTATGATCGGATTTAAAAGTGTAAGTCTTGTGGATCCTTTTGTCTAGTCAAGTCGTCGCATAAACTGCATGAAATCATAAAGAATTATACATCCATATGACCTGTTTTAGATTAGCATTCATAAACTGATTAGTGTCGTGTGTTCTGAGTATTGTTGTGTCCTGGTTAGCAACCATAGTGTCATCCCTAAACTGGTGTTGTCGACCAATTTTGAACCCTACTATACGTGTCAACCATCTGGTATTTATCCGCTGCTATAGCCTGATAGTATACGAAAGAAAAGGGGCGTGCATATTTAAATTATTAGGGAATGGTTTGTGTTAAGTTGTGTGAACTCAGGTCTCAATTGTGGTATTCGTATTTAAGTCCATGTTATGAGTTTGTGTGTATATGAATATGGGGCAATAAAAGTATAACAGTATGAGTGTGTATAGAAGAAAAAAAAAACAAAAAAAGAAGTGTGCATGCATTGTGTCGAGAGTGTGTAAATGTATGTGAGAGTGTTTGCTTCAGGTTTAGTTATTTGGAAATGTGTTAAAAGTGTTCTCTAAATCGGCTAAGTCTTATCTTGGCCATTTAGGGAATTAATTACAATAAAAACACTAAACTATGATAAGTGTCGCATGTAACCCTAAACTATGATGTTGATCATATTAAACCTTTAAGTTTATTTAATTGTCATTCGTAACCCTAAAGTATCAAAGTTACTAAAAATGGAAAGAAGCCCTAATTTGTAATAAGAACAACATCAATGAGTAAACAACTTATAAAACAAGTTATTAATAAGTACTACGGTATCATGTGTAGATTCTGAAGAGGAGTACTTCCCTTTCTGTGATCCTTTCCTTATTCAGCTTTTCATTTGCTCAAGGTACATATATTCTGCCCTTCTCAGTAAGGTGCCTTCGTACTCATGATTTTCTGATTTCTGACTCATCATAGGATTTCCCTAAGCCATTGCTATGTTCCCCTTTGTTTGTGAACTCTTGATATGACCTTTCTGATATTGAATCTTTCTGATATTGAACCTACTGATACTGAACCTACTGATACTGAACCTTCTGATATTAGACCAATCTGATATGAAAACTGATTTGACTTGAAACTGAACAGTTTGAGAACTGACTATGACCTATACTAGCTTGCATGACTACGAGTCTCACTCACTAGCATGTATTTCATGTCATGCATTGATGCACCGATGGCATGACTCTAGGGCAGGAGAGTGATGACCTGTCCCGTCCCTGACTTTATCTGATTTGGTGTATGAGGAGTTTCTGGCCACCTGGGGCGCATGGATGCATCCTAGCTGTTACTGTTACTGTTACTGTTACTGTTACTGATATATATACTGTTATTACTGGTGACTGATGGTGTGTGCGATACACGTCTTTCACACTCTGGGAGCTAGCTACTCCACTTACTGATTGAGGACTCCCCTCATATTTATTGATTACTGAGAGGTCTCCTCTCTATATGGCTACATGATGATACTGTTACTGTTATTGTTACTGGGCTCGTAGAGGATTACTGTTTCCTACACCTTATACCCTTGTACTTCTCATTACTGTTACCTTTCCTTATGCCATAACTCTGATTGATTCGTATTTCATTTACTGTTCATTATTCTGTAATACTGCTTGTTACCGTTATATTTGTTCACTGAGCTCTCGTAGCTCAGCCGCATTTCTTTTCCTGCGGCAGGTTTTTTAGTAGGAAGCTGGGAATGAGTGGAGAGTGTACCTTTGGACTTAGAAGATTGGATAGCTATTCTGGATTAGAGTTGACTAGAAGATATCATATTTTAGAAGTAGTGTTTTTGGAAGTTTTCATTTGTAACCATGTAGATTCAGTATTTCATTTGTAATCCTTTGAGATTTTTGTATTACTGTAGATGTATGCTTTGTTTTGATCTGATATGAATCCATTATTGTGATATCTTTACCCTTGTCGGGTTGGGGTGTTACAATTTATGGTATCAGAGACAGGTTGCGACTCGTAATACATTTACCCTTGACCTGTGAAGTCTGGACCACTAAGTTTCCACTGTAGGTGCTCGTAGGACAACCTTTGAGAAATTGCCTTAGGATTTTCCTATAGGAACTTAAATTCTGACCAGCGAGGAATGGGTAGACTATAAGTCATATGTATAAGTAGCATTGCTTTCGTATCACTCTGATTCATACTTTGCTGTTGGTTAAGCCTATTGAAATCACATTTGGAAAATTAGAGCTTATGCCTTGCACCACCTAAGAATTGAAACCTAAATAAAACCTGAAGCATTGAAATTGCATAGTAATTGTCTGACACTATTTGATCCTTGCCTTCAGATTCCGACTCCAACCTCTGAACCTTTGGTAAATCATTCTGATGCCTCTTCGGGCATTCTGAGAATCCCCATGACGATGATATACTTGATACCTTCTGTTAGTTGTTTCTTGATTCTGATAATCATTTAATTGATTTCGTCTTAACCATCTCTGTTCCCATGAGAAGTCTTGTGGTGTTTCTCCACGAGTATAAAAAAATGTTTTTCCCTCTCATTCTAAACGGTAGGATCTGTTTTTCCGATCCGTCTTTCCTTGATAGTTAACTGATTTTGTCCTGATAAGAGATTGGTTGATTGAACATTCAAAATATTGACGATCATCCTCCTATGTCCCACCTTTGGCATTTGAAAATAATTTTGAACTTCCTACCATGATTACCGATTGTTAAACTCCTTGCTATCACTATTACTCTGGAGACTCGTGTGTCACTTTCGCGGTTATGAAGTTTTCCTAGAAACCATTTCGTACACCAATGAATGTACCTTATCTTGAGAATTAATTGGCACCCTGAGTTTTTCCGAATATGATTCCTGGTTGAACCACCAAGTTTTCCACCGGAATGTGAAGTAGGATTTGACATGATACCGAGAGATTGTCTAGCCGCCAAGCGAAGATGTCTTTCGGATCATACCAGTTGATTTGAGCAACCAGAAAGAGCAGCAACCGAAGACCAGGAAGTGAGTTTGCTTAAGTGTATCTTCTGGGAGTGTTCCACTACCTGATTGTGATCTTCACTTCCGATCTGTATGACAAACAGTTTGATATTTTCCGACCATCCCGAAGGCCGTTTCACCTTAATGTGTTTGACACCTTCTATAAATTCATTACCCGTGCTGGATATAAATGTATCATCTGATACTATTCTGTCTTGCAAAATCCATACTACTCCTATGAGAACTCTGGTGATTATTAACCATGAATATAGGAGGTTTATTTCCTCCCTCTGATTGATAAATCTTGCAGCCAACTAGTTTCTTTTGGAAGGATATGACGAAAATATTGTCTCGATATGAAATTGTTAACTGAGCATTATGATGCTGATAACCGATATTCATACGCCTCACTTTTGACAGTTATACGATGTTCGTATTACAGATAATTCACAACCTACCTGCCACTTATGCTAAAAGGTTAGAATAAACTCCAACACCTTGAACTGTTCGCTTATCTATCCCCAACACCTTGATGAACCATGTCCCTGACTCTGATATATGAACTATCTGTCTGGTTTAATGACCATATTCGTTCTGCGGATCTGTTCACTATTGATATACTTGATTTTGGAAATCTTTGAGTATTGACTGGCTGGCTCTTCGTAAAAGCTACCATAGACTACCGTATCTGAAATGTGATCCTTAACAATCTGCTCCATCCTACTTTTGTTATGACAACCTTTCCCGGACACCCAATAATATCCATCCTTAGAAAGCTTTGGCATTGGAAGTCTTGCTGTACGATTTTCTGATGTTTCTGATGAACCTTTTTGATTCCCTACTACTCGGGAAATGGAGTTGGCATTGAACTGATCCCAGTTGACGAACCATGATGCTATAGAAGTTGAGAGATTGAAGAAGCTGATGAGATATGTTTTTGTCCACCTCAGTGTTCCCCTTGAATACCCCTATTAAATTATGAAGAAGAAAGAGAAAATTTTGCGTCTGCATATCAACTATCGTAAACCTAACCGTAATTCTAACCGTAATTACTTTTCATTCTGCGTATCAATGATTGATTTGTTCCACTTTGAAACTCTGTATCAGACGACCTCATTTAATGTTTGAAGGACTGAAGAAGCAACCACAAGAACTCCTAAGATAGGAGATGACTAACTGAGAGCAACTTCCGTAAAGTATTTCAGTTTTATTCGTAAAGATTGGTGATGTGAATTAGATATGAAGTTTTCCCTGAAACAATTCATGAAACTACTCTTGTACTCATTGGGACCATTATGAGTTTTAAATGATGCCAGTTGTATTGGCTAATGGAATCATGTTTTCGTGAGTAATTGGACAATTGTCATAGTATAACAGCATGTTTATGCTCTGAGACGAACAAGGAACACGTAGATCATCTTTGTATTAAGGAGAATGACCCTTTGTTCTGGAAGAATAGATTTGATTGGCGTTCAGAGATTGTAGCAGACAACACGACCAGGCATCCGGTAACAACAGCAGTTTGAGTTGGCGAATTTTGAACTGTGCTAGAAGACCGGTCTAAGATACGTAGTCTTGTTTCTCTATTCATTTTAGTTGTACTAAGATGAATTGAGAGCAGAAGCAGACTCACGAATGGAAGATGCACAGTGACCATGTCAGGGACTCGCGTTCCACACCACAGTGTCCAGAAGAAGAGCCGAAGGCTTGAGGGACCAGACTCAAGTTTATATTTCCTTTCCACAATGTGATCATATGGACAGACGTAGACAGACTACTTGGAATTGGAATCATGTATTGAATGTATGATATTTCTGAAGCGAACGTTTGTGTTTGGAAGAATTGATTCTGTGAAGGATGAAGCTATGGATGATATAATTCATTTCCTTCTGACCCACTTAAAATTCCATTACCTGATGATGAAATCCTTTGAATAATTTAGGTCCCCTATTAGTAATTCCGCTCTGTGTTCATTCTGCGTATGTTGGACGATGGTTTTGTTATGTGAAATTGGACGAATGAAGGATGATCTGATGCTTTTAACCAGGTACCGAATTCTGATAGACATTCTGGGACTTCCGTTAACTCTTTCGAGTGATTCGTTCTCCTCTTAGTTAGGGTATTCGATTTTGATGAACTCTGAGACCGTAGGAAGACTAGGTGGATTAAGATAAGTTGTTCTGTTCACGACTTGAAATAAAGTATGACCATCGTGAGGGAATATTTATATGATGCCAGTATTATGACGTCTGGACAACGCGATAATACTTACATCATATAACATGCACTTGTTGTGGGCATAGGATATTTCGAGAAGTGCCTTAGAACTTTGGAAATTCTGATAACTGTTGAGAGTATCTGCATTAGTGAGACTTTAAGTTCATTCTAACTGTACGCGTAATCTGCTTTCACCGTTATGCAAATTGATACGTCTGGATTCTCGTCACACATTCTGTTGACTTCTGAACTTCCGATAATAATCTTAGGTTCTGTTATAGAACTTCTACCAATTGATGTTATCGATAATCTATTTCTGTACGTTCTAATCTGATTTGACAAATCAAATTCTGTGGACGGCATACCCGTCAAAATCCCATGTATTTCCTGCGTCTCTTCCGAGAAGATCCGATTATCATCTGTTACGTTCGCTATATTATTCTTTTGATCTGGATTCGGTATGATTTGTCCTTCTGAGGAAACCAAAGTTTTGACCTACAATATAGAGTCATGAGAACAAAGTCTTTCATATTTCTGTTCACAGTCAGTTGTGTTTCCGTTTCGTTTGCCCTTCAAATTTCGAGGACGAAATTTTTTTTGTTAGTGGGGAAGAAGTTGTAATACCTGAAATTCAGATAAACTGTAAAATGACCAAATTACCCCTGAAACCATAAAACATAATTAAATCACTTATAAAAATTCTGAATTGATTCCAAACTTCTGAAAACGAACTATATATGAAGCAAATTAATTTCTGGAACAACATTATATTATTTTTGAATGTCCAAAAATTATTATGACACGTTAAAATATATATATATAAACCGAAAATACATTTATTTATTTAATTTGTATATATATATCCTATAATTCACCATATTGTTGCCAAATTAATGATAAAAATATGCCAAATTAATGATAAAACCTTGTAACCATTTTGATACCTATCCATTTATGTCATCCTCTAATCACGATTTTTCCTCTAAGTGATTGATCAAATTTTCCTTGTTTCCAAGTTTAGAAGACACGTTTCTTTTTCCCTTATAACACTTATACATATCTCCCCTCCATAACCTCATCCGATCCAATAACAATAACTCACAAGTTCTGGTAAATATTCTCTCTCAAAACAAGACCTAGCGTTTACCTTTTATTCCAAGACCAGAGGGTTATTTTCTTTGTTACAAGTGTCGCTGCTATGTTGCTGTGGTTTGTCATGGATAAGAGTTTTCAGTTGGGGTTAGTTGGGGTTACGATCGTGTTCTTTTGTGTGTACCTTGCTGCCAAGTTTAAGCCCATGGTCGACTAGTAACCCTCCTAAACGAACCTTAATAACTTACAAAGGCGACAGTTTCTATCCAAGGAAACAAGTAGGTACATGGAGGTGGTGATTAGTTTTAGTGTGACTCAGGTGGTGATCGTATGGTTATTGGGTTCGAGGGTTTCTGGTTTTGGTTCCTTGGTTCTCGCTTCTCCCATTTGATCCGACTTGAGGTACCCATATCGTCTTGGTGTCCTTTTGATTCAAGTATATGAACGTATATGTATAACTATAGAAGATCTAATCTAATGTTTCGTTAAGACGATTATGCGAATAATATATGTTACATAAAATCATAAATCTTGTTATAATATGTGTATCGAGCGTGTGTTATCTCCTTCGATTTTAATGGATCGTAAAAGTGAATTTGTGTGTTTTTGAATTAAATTTGGTAAGTCTCGAACATATATGTGTAAACAAGTTATGATCGGATTTAAAAGTGTAAGTCTTGTGGATCCTTTTGTCTCGTCAAGTCGTCGCGTAAACTGCATGAAATCATAAAGAATTATACATCCTTATGACCTGTTTTAGATTCGTATTCATAAACTGATTAGTGTCGTGTGTTCTGAGTATTGTTGTGTCCTGGTTAGCAGCCATAGTGTCATCCCTAAACTGGTGTTGTCGACCAATTTTGAACCCTACTATACGTGTCAACCATCTGGTATTTATCCGCTGCTATAGCCTGATAGTATACGAAAGAGAAGGGGCGTGCATATTTAAATTATTAGGGAATGGTTTGTGTTTAGTTGTGTGAACTCAGGTATCAATTGTGGTATTCGTATTTAAGTCCATGTTATGAGTTTGTGTGTATATGAATATGGGGCAATAAAAGTATAACAGTATGAGTGTGTATAGAAGAAAAAAAAACAAAAAAAGAAGTGTGCATGCATTGTGTCGAGAGTGTGTAAATGTATGTGAGAGTGTTTGCTTCAGGTTTAGTTATTCGGAAATGTGTTAAAAGTGTTCTCTAAATCGGCTAAGTCTTATCTTGGCCATTTAGGGAATTAATTACAATAAAAACACTAAACTATGATAAGTGTCGCATGTAACCCTAAACTATGATGTTGATCATATTAAACCTTTAAGTTTATTTAATTGTCATTCGTAACCCTAAAGTATCAAAGTTACTAAAAATGGAAAGAAGCCCTAATTTGTAATAAGAACAACATCAATGAGTAAACAACTTATAAAACAGGTTATTAATAAGTACTACGGTATCATGTGTAGATTCTGAAGAGGAGTACTTCCCTTTCTGTGATCCTTTCCTTATTCAGCTTTTCATTTGCTCAAGGTACAGATATTCTGCCCTTCTCAGTAAGGTGCCTTCGTACTCATGATTTTCTGATTTCTGACTCATCATAGGATTTCCCTAAGCCATTGCTATGTTCCCCTTTGTTTGTGAACTCTTGATATGACCTTTCTGATATTGAATCTTTCTGATACTGAACCTACTGATACTGAACCTACTGATACTGAACCTTCTGATATTGGACCATCTGATATGAACTTTCTGATATAACTGAAATGGTAATTGACTTATGAAACTGAACTAAATACTTGATACTTGACCTTGACCCACAGTTTGAGACTACGAGCCACTCACTAGGCATGAGGGTTTCATGTCCATGTCATTGATGCACCGATGGCATGACTCTAGGGCAGGAGAGTGATGACCTGTCCCGTCCCTGACTTTATCTGATTTGGTGTATGAGGAGTTTCTGGCCACCTGGGGCGCATGGATGCATCCTAGCTGTTACTGTTACTGTTACTCGATATATATACTGTTATTACTGGTGACTGCGATACACGTCTTTCACACTCTGGGAGCTAGCTACTCCACTTACTGATTGAGGACTCCCCTCATATTTACTGATTACTGAGAGGTCTCCCCTCTATATGGCTACATGATGATACTGTTACTGTTATTGTTACTGGGCTCGTAGAGGATTACTGTTTCCTACACCTTATACCCTTGTACTTCTCATTACTGTTACCTTTCCTTATGCCATAACTCTGATTGATTCGTATTTCATTTACTGTTCATTATTCTGTAATACTGCTTGTTACCGTTATATTTGTTCACTGAGCTCTCGTAGCTCAGCCGCATTTCTTTTCATGCGGCAGGTTTTTAAGTAGGAAGCTGGGAATGAGTGGAGAGTGTACCTTTGGACTTAGAAGATTGGATAGCTATTTTGGATTAGAGTTGACTAGAAGATATCATATTTTAGAAGTAGTGTTTTTGGAAGTTTTCATTTGTAACCATGTAGATTCAGTATTTCATTTGTAATCCTTTGAGATTTTTGTATTACTGTAGATGTATGCTTTGTTTTGATATGATATGAATCCATTATTGTGATATCTTTACCCTTGTCGGGTTGGGGTGTTACAAACCGAGCAACAAATACTTTGTGCTCAGGTGGGTAGTAGAAGTAGTAACCCATTGTTTCCTTTAGGTATCCTACAAAGATACACTTAATAGATCTTGGCTCAAGTTTGTCAGGCGTATCACGTTTCACGAATGCCTCACAACTCCAGACCTTTAAGTAAGACAGATTAGGGACCTTCCCATGCCATAGTTCATATGGTGTATTTTCAACCTTCTTTGATGGAACCATATTGAGAATGCGTGCAGCAGACTCAAGAGCAAAATCCCAAAAGGACATTGGTAGAGTTGTTTGATTCATCATAGATCTTACCATGTCAAGCAGGGTTCGATTTCTTCTCTCAGATACACCATTATGTTGTGGTGTACGTGGAGAAGAGAGCTGTGAGACAATCCCACACTTCTTAAGATGATCTATAAACTCTTGACTCATATATTCACCTCCACGGTCAGACCGTAAAGCCTTTATGGTCTTACCAAGTTGATTCTCAACTTCACTTTGAAATACTTTGAAAGTTTCAAAGACTTCATTTTTATGTTTAAGCAAGTAAACATAACCATATCGACTAAAGTCGTCAGTGAAAGTTAAGAAATAGCTGTATCCTTGTTTTGACACAGTTCTAAAAGGGCCACATACATCAGAATGTATGAGTCCAAGCAGATCTGTAGCTTTCTCCGTTTTATGCGGAAAAGGCTTTCTTGCCATCTTTCCAGACACACAAGATTCACACTTATCAAAAGACTCAAGGTCAGTTGATTTATGAAGCCCATCACGTTGCAGCTTCTCAATGCGTTTCTTGTTAATATGCCCAAGTCGGCAATGCCACAAGAATGTAGAGTCCAAGTTACGCTTGGCTCTTTTACTATTAACATAATACATAGAACAATCATTTGAAACAGAATCATGCATATCAATTTCAAAAATACCATTCCTAGAAACAACATTAAAATAAAACACGTTATTCATTGAAACTGAAATACCAATATCTGTAAGACAATGAGTAAAACCCTTGTCTTTCAAAAGAGAAACTGAAACAATACCCCTAGTAATACTAGGAGCATAATGACAATTGTCCAATACAATAATTAAACCACTAGGAAGGTATAAATCAAAACTTCCGATAGCTTCAATGGCTGCACGGTTTC